>CM076573.1:17995435-18079168 GCA_034641835.2 Pinus albicaulis
TTTTTTTCTGAAAAATCTTTAAACATTAATTCCGCCTTAACTCTTGAACAAGAAAAGAAATTAATACAAACATTGAGAAATTTTTCAAACACATTTGCATGGGAATATACCGATATGAGAGGCATTCACCCAAACACATGCATTCATCACATTTATATAGAAGAAAATTCTAGGCCCGTAAGACAAGCACAAAGGAGGATGAACCCTGCTTTAAGAGAAATTGTAAAAGATGAATCACAAAAGTTGTTAAATGTAGGATTCATCTATCCTATTTCAGATAGCCAGTGGGTATCCCCACTAGTCATTGTCCCCAAGAAAAATGGAAAATGGCAAGTGTGCGTAGATTATAGGGAATTAAACAAAGCTACATTAAAAGACCATTTCCATTTACCGTTTATAGACCAAGTATTGGACACTTTAGCAGGGAAAAAGTACTTTTCCTTCCTAGATGGATTTAGTGGATATAATCAGATTAGGATAGCTCCAGAGGATCAGGAAAAGACAACATTTACATGTCCCTGGGGTACCTATGCATACAAAGTCTTACCATTTGGTCTATGCAACGCACCAGCCACATTTCAGCGGGTGGTCCTTGGTATTTTCTCTGATCTTTTGCATGATTGCGTAGAAGTTTATATGGACGATTTTACAGTTATGGGTGATACTTTTGAATAGGCTTTACTTAATCTTGAAAATTTTTTGCAGAGATGTAGAGAAACTAATCTTTCGTTAAGTAATGAATTTTTTTTTTTATGATTATGACTGAAGGTATTGTTTTAGGTCATCATGTTTTTGCTGCATGAATTAAGGTTGATCCAGCGAAGATTGAGGTTATTGTAAAACTACCCCCACCAACTAATCAAAAGGGATTTAGAAGTTTTCTTGGACATGCAGGCTACTATAGGAGGTTTGTTGAAAATTTTACAAAGGTAGCCTCTCCATTATTTAAATTATTGACTAAAGAATCTAAATTTCATTGGAATGATGAATGTCAAGCTGCATTTGATAAAATCAAGGAAAAAATTTCTTCAACACCTGTCTTATGAGGCCCAGATTGGAATTTGCCTTTTCATATTTCCACTGATGCCTCTGATTTAGCCATAGGAGCAGTATTGGGTCAAAAGGAGGATCCTGTCACCCATGCTATCTA
Source organism: Pinus albicaulis (assembly GCA_034641835.2). Lineage (NCBI taxonomy): Eukaryota > Viridiplantae > Streptophyta > Pinopsida > Pinales > Pinaceae > Pinus > Pinus albicaulis. The sequence continues at coordinate 17,996,586 of CM076573.1, forward strand.
TTTTGTCAGCAAAAAATTAACTCCTGCAGAACTGAATTATACAGTGACTGAAAAAGAGTTCCTTGTTGTAATTTACGCTATTAATAAGTTTAGACATTACATCATGGGTTATGAAGTTTTTGTGCACACAGATCATTCTGTTATTTGTTATCTCATGAATAAACCAATCACTAATGGCAGAATTACTAGGTGGTTGCTGCTGCTGCAGGAATTTGACATCACGGTAGTGGATAGGCTAGGAAAAGAAAATCAGGTATCTGATTTCTTATCTAGGCTTAATCATACAAGTGAGGATGTTCCTGTTAATGATAAATTTCCAGATGAAAACCTGTTTTCCATCTTTGTTAAAACACCTTGGTTTGCAAACATGGCCAATTATCTTGCTACAGGAAAGTTTCCACGTTACTTTTCATCTAAAAAAATTAAAAATAAATAAATAAATAAATAAAAATAAAAAATAAAAATAAAAATAAAAATAAAATAAAAATAAATAAATAATAAATAAATAAAAAATCATTAGGAAAAGTGCTGATTATTCTTGGATTAGGGGAGATCTTTTTTTCACAGAAGCTGATTTGATTATTCGCAGGTGTGTCAAAGAAGATGAGATCCATGACATTAAGAGCATTCCATGATGAACCATGTGGAGGACACTTAGCAGACAAGCAAACAACTTACAAGATCCTTCGTTCGAGTTATTACTAGCCATACCTCTTCAAGGATGCAAAGGAGTATGTTCAAAAGTGTGATAGCTGCCAAAGAATGGGGCAGCCTGTACAATAAGATGAAATGCCTTTGTAGCCATAGGTTCTCATAGAACCATTCAAGAGGTGGGCTCTTGACTTTGTAGGTCCCATCAACCCCCCATCCAAAGGTAAGAAGTATATTTTAGTTTGTACTAATTATGTGACAAAGTGGGTGGAGGCAAAAGCACTACCCAGAGCAACGAAAAAAGTAGTGGCAAAATTTCTTTTCTCTAATATTTTTGTAGGATTTGGAGTACCTAGGGAAATATTTACTGATCAGGGTGCTCAGTTTGTGTTTAAGCTTATGCAAGAAATTGTGAAAAAATATCAGATTACCCACCGGAAGTCCACCCCTTATCACCCACAGGCCAATGGGCAGGTGGAATCAACCAACAAGGTGCTCGAAACAATCCTTACCAAAATAGTTCAATTACATAAGAAGGATTGGTCTGATAGACTTCTTGAGGCCTTGTGGGCTTACCGGATTACATGGAGGGGTACCACTAGCTTTTCTCCATATGAACTAGTGTATGGAAAACAAGTTTTGCTGCCCATTGAATTTCAGATCAAAACCTTTAGAGTGGCATCAGAATTGGGTATGAACTTCGATGAAGCACAACAATAGAGAATCTTGCAGCTCAACGAATTATATGAGATTAGGCAAGATGATTTTCAACATACTGACTTGATCCAACAACAAAGGGCTAAATGGCACGACAGATACATAAAAAATAAGCACTTCAAAGAGGGAGACTGGGCATTGTTGTATGATTCTAAATTTAAAAACTTTAAAGGGAAATTTAACACACATTGGCTAGGACCCTATGAAATTGAGAAAGATTTTGATAATGGATCTGTTCGGATTAAAATTATTGGTGATGAGAATGTTATCTTCTTGGTGAATGGGCACAGACTCAAGCTATACCAAAAACCCCAATCCAAGGAGGAATTTGTGAAGGAATTTGTGAAGAAGAAAAAGCTGGAGATGGTAAGGGGAGGGATCCTTCCTTCCAATATCTCTTCCTGATTTTCCCACTAATATAATGAGCTCACTCTGTTCCTCCTTGTGCTCGATAAACCATGAGAGGAATGTCTATTGGGTATAGGTTTATCCCTTTTTCTGGGCCCAATGGACTATTTACGGAAAAGGAACCCCTTGGAGTCTTCTTTTTCAGTATTTTAGACTCTCTAAAATTGAAATCTGGCAAGCATGGACTGCCCTGGGCTTGTTAAAAACACAGGTCAGTATATCCCTTGGGATCCTTTCAATAAATTTGTTTTTCTAGTTAATCTATGGATTGCTCGTGTTGGACTGATGTGGGATTTCTTAAGGCCTTCCTTCCAACAATTCTGGCCCATCGACACCTGCAAATTATCTGGGTACAGGATTAGAGCCTTGTGATGCCTTGAAGCTTGTATGCCCCAATGACAGGCTATCTCGCCAGTGGTAATGGAGCATCATTATTTCTTCTTTACTACGAGATCCTACAGGGGGTTCGACAACAACTCATATATTCACACCTGATAGGATGCATCAGGGTACCTTGGTCCTCACTCTCATTAATGGTGATGAACCTCACATTGGTTAACAGTTGACCTCAATGATTGGTAATCCAATGAGCCCATTGCACATTCAACATCGACACATTTATTCATGTGCAATGGACTGTACACAATGGGTGGAGAGAGCGGTTCCTGCAAATTCAGCTTCAATTCCTACATAATGTTCAACAGTTTCAGTTTTGACTTCCTGATGAATGTTCACAGTTATTTAATTCCTGCAGAATGTTCATTAGTTGCAGATTCAGTTCCTGAAGAATATTTAATAGATATTCCTGTAGAATGCTCAACGGTCGTTGTTTTAATTCCTACAAAGCATTCGACAGCCAGTGCTTAATTCCTGCAGAACAATTGTTAGACACAACAACACCGAGATTTCCTGAAAAGAAAAGAGAATAGAAAAAAAGAAAAAATCATTAAATAGAACATAGATTAAAATCATGTCATAAACTATTAACAAGTCATTATGTGGTTAAGGTCGTGGATTATATGTCTCATGTAATAGGTTATCATTATAAGGGCAGGCTACGTCATCGAGGATAGGACCGTTGGAGGTAAGCGGTAACGTACAACTGGTGATAAGGCTCTCAAGGTAAAGGTATAATGACACTTAATTTTTAATTTTCTGCGTATCTAAGGCTATGGTAACCCTTTGCAGCCATGGACTGTTATGACATTAATCCCATGACCTGTCATCATTTCACTGCTAGTGTTTTTACTTTCGAGATTTTTCGTGCAGGTCGGATCATGATAGCAATCATGATCACGACCTGCCGCCGAAAAAGCTCTGTATTTCCTATTTATTTCCTCTCACTTTCAAACTATTGCGTAAGTCTCGAACTACATTCCCGCATTTGCTCTGTTTTATCTATCCGTAATTACCCTGTTCATTTTTTTTTTCCTACCTGTCCATTTTTCTCCTCCTCCATGACTAAGACTCGAGCCCTCATCAGATTCGAGCCTCAGAGTCTTGCGCTATTAGAATTTGATCCTCGCAGCAAGGCAAGAATAGAAAAGGTGAGATGGCTTCCCTTCTTTCAAAGGTTCAACGGGCATAATTCTAAAGTAACCAAATCTTCTTCCTTGAACTTAAACGGGGACAAAGCATAGCTGGGGAACATCCAATTCAGGCTGACAGAAGAACTGTTGGCAAGGGCATGTGGGATTCCTCAAGATGGAGAGTAGTGGTTTAAGAATCGCCGCTTCAACAAAGACATGTGCGCAGCTTTCCTGCCAAAGGAACATTTGAACCCCGATTGGAGTAAGGGGATTCCGCAGGAATTCTTAAGGCGTAAGTACCGTTAGTTACTATTTTTCCTGCAGAAATATGTTACATGTGAAGGCAGGTTTGGCCTTGCTTTTCTGTTTCTTATCAGGCTCCTTGGACAATTCCGGGACAAACCTTTAAATTTTCCCTATTATTTGAAAATGTCGTTGATCAAGATGTCCTCGGCCGTAAAAGAGAGGGTTGCCCACATAGGGGAAAACCTCTACCATCAGGGGCTAGTAAATATTATTCTGGTGGAGGTCCTGCGGAAACATGAGAAGACCTGGGAGGCTTTTCTTTAAGAAAATAATTTTGTGGAGGATGGAGATTCTGACTCTTTAGGGGTCCAGGAAGAGAAACCCACAGAGAAGCCGAAAAAGAAAATGTGGACGCGTGGACCAAAGGTGGAAAAAGATGATGAGGATGATGAATTTGTGGTGACCGATGAAACTTCTGGGAAGAGCTCTCGGCAGAAGGGGCCTTTGACCCCTGCAAAACGGTATACTAGAATCCAAACTGCCCAACTGGCCATCAAGGATGCAGAAAAAGAGGAGGCACCAACTAAAAAGAAAAAGACAGAGAAGTCCCGCGGCCAACCCAAAGGAAAATAAAAGTTGAGCCCTGCTATAGTCAGTGATAAGGACATTGTGTCCTTTCCAGACCCCCCACTATAGGAAAGATAGAACGAAGCCATGAAGTCGTAAGAGGATGTGGGTGTGACCCAATCCTCACAAGGTCATAATGAGGGAGCGGTGACCCCATTGAAGAAACAATCTCGAAAAATCCTGGAGGAAACTATCAGAGAACTCACCCTTTCAGAACGGGTCTTGAAAGTAGAGAACGCAACTCTAAAAGAAAATAGCTGCAAGATGCAGCAGGAGCACGAAGAGTGGCATGCAAAGGCAACCCACATCATGAAGAAGAAGCAAGCCTAGATCGACCACCTGAAGAAGAAGAATGAGGAGTATAGAGGACAGATTCAAGCAAAATCTAGTCGGGCTTTGTTAGATCACCTGGCTACAGTGGCTGCGGCCCAGGTGAAAAATTAGCTTTCTGTTGAAGACTGCTTCAGTTTTTCTTGCATAGGGACATGGAAGAGTTTTGGTGTGGGGGAGATGTTAAGTCTAAAATTTACCTATTTTTTCCATCTATACTAAGCCTTGTTTCCCCCATTTTTGACCTCTTTTTTCCCTTTAATTATACCTAGTCCAGCTATAACATCCAGTTTTGGCTAAAAAGGGTATCATAGGCTAAGGTATGTTGACACAACATTAGAAGTGTCATTTTATCTAATTTCGAGCATTCTTTGAACTGGTTGTGTCATTATTGCATTACTACTCTGCGTCGGGGCCATGCTGGTGTCTTGCTCGAGAAGGCTGCTCGAAGCTGTCTGCAGAGGAAGACGACGTCGAGGTCGCAGAAAGAGAGCGCCGACGCCTGGCTAAGGGAGCTTGCGTGCTGCCCCGTCGGCACCTTAGCCTATGTCTGAGCCTAGGCATAGTGTGACCAAGGTCAAGGGGATGAACAAAAGGGAAGCGAGGAGGCAAAGAATCCAAGAACTCAGGCGGGGTAGCAAACAGACAAGAACAGTAAGGACTGTGGGTGTAGTGCAAACCAGGTAAAAAATCGATGCAGCAGGTGAGCGGACAGCGTCTTCCTACCTAAGTGCGGAAACTAGGCGAGGTAGCTTCCTGAGAGCACCTGGAATTGAGAGGTCTAATCTGAATAGGCATGAAGCTTAGCTGGGTGTTGCGGAGAGGCCAAGAGATCAGACGGAGAAAGGAAGCGGAACGTTGAATGACGATGGTGCAAAGGCGAGAGTACATGAAGGGAGGCTTGCTGCCTCGACCATCCCACCGGCGTAAATGCTGCGTGGGGTGGTGGATTGCAACGAAGATCATGGTGGTGAGAAATAAATTCAGCCAGCGTGAGTCCATGTGGCTAGGCCACGCGCCCTCCCGCGGCATTACATCCGTCCGGATGCCCTTAATCACCCGCAGCCGGGAGATTGTATTCCTGTTGCACCAGCAAAGTGCATTCCTGATATAGTTTGCTATCATGAATACTGGAGAGGGGTCCTGCTGTGAGAGTTTGGGGGCTCCCGACGCCTAAGTTTGCCAGAAGATCAGCGACCTTATTGCCTGCTCTCTTGGTGTGCCTAAAACAAATAGCTCGCCGAATTTGCAACCAGCCAGCTATGAGTTCGAGCCTGGCCATCAATCTCCAGCTATTAGCCACCCGAGAAGGAGGAGAGCCGGAGAGGAGTTTCTGGGCCATATTGATGAGAATTTGCGAATCTCCCTCTATTTCGAGAGGGAAGAAATTGTACAGTTGGGCCAGCTGCATACCCTACCACATACCTTCAAGCTCCGCGGAGTTATTAGTATCCCACCCTATTGAGCCGAAGAAGATGAGCGCTGGACTGCCTTTGTGGTCCCTGAAGATCCCTCCAAATCCAGCTTCCCCAGGATTACCTTTGGATGCCCCATCAAAGTTGAGCTTCAGAAAGCCAGCCGGAGGAGGGGCCCATGAGTCGGGTGTGTCCATCTGAGGACCCCGGTTGCCTGTAGGCGAAGGATCAACATGGAGACTGAAGTGCCACTTATTCCAAATTTGCTGTTCAATAGGGAGAGTCGGAAGGTCCTTTTGCTTCCAATTTTAAAGGGCTAAGGTCTCCTGAAGATTGTTGCATAGGTTGTTCCATAAGATTTCTTGCGGAGTGGACTGGTCTTTGAAGATTCTCTTGTTTATCTCCTTCCACATGGTCCAAAGGGTTAATCCTGGGATGAGTCTCCAAAGGGTGTTGAGGATGGTGCAGTTGTAGGGAGCCGGGGGCCAGTTGCGAAGGATACTGTTTAAGTCTCCTGAGCTCCTGCCATCTCTTCTCCAATACGCGCTTATGTTCTCCCATAAGAAGACTGCCAGAGGGAAATAGATCATGAGATGAGTGATGTTTTCCTCTAGGCTGTTGCAATTGGGGCATCTTGAGGGTCCAGCAAATCCCCTTTTGAGAAGATTGTCCCAAGTGAGTATTTTTTTGTGACAAAGCAGCCAGAGGAACGTGGAGACTTTCGGCCATGTAGGAGATGACCAGAGCTCTTTCCAAATAGGATCAGAAGGATCCTGATTTTGAGTTAGAATAACATAAGCTTCCTGAGTGGTGAACTCCCCTTTTGATGAGTGGCCCCAGCGAAGGATGTCCTGTTTGTTTGAGAATCTGATCTTTCTGCTAGTCAAGGCTGCGTCCAGTGCTGAGACCGACTGTTCCTGCTGATTATTCAGGCATGATGCTGCCGATTTCCAGCGTCGATAACCATGTGTTTGGTCTTCCTCCCAGAAGCAAGAGATAGGAGCTGCAATAGTGTGGATCTGATCAGGTTGCAGGGGCGGTTCGATGATAGAAAGCAGATTAGGTTGATGTTGCCAGGAATCAGTCCATAATCGGGCTGTGTGGCCGTTGCAAACCTCCCAAAAACTGTGCTCTTGGATTAGGTGGTGAAGTTGCTTGGCTGCATTCCAAATTTGTGATCCTGTGTCGACTGCAGAGAGTCGGATTAGCTCAGAGGGAGGTCGATAATTCGCGTATTTGGCAGTCCAGAGCTGGGCCCATGGGCGCTGAGGTGAGGTTAGCCAGCGCCACCATATCTTGGCTCCCATCAGCGCGTTGTTGTGCTAGGGGTCACGCAGGCCAAGGCCTCCTGCATTATTGGGTCTGCAAATCGTAGCCCACTTCACTAGCGCACATTTCCTGCTATGTCCTGAAGCTCCCCACAGGAATTGTCGTTGGAGAGCTCTGATCTGCTTAAGGACCCACTTGGGGGCTGGAAGCACAGAGAAGAGATATAGGGGCATGGTTTGAAGAATCGCCTTGACCAGAATGAGTCTGCTGGGGAGGTTGAGAGTGCGATAGGTCCAGGAAGAGAGTCTAGCCTCGAGCTTGTTGAGAAGATTTTGCCAGGCCGAGTGCTTGAGAGCAAAGTCAGTCAGGGGTGCTCCCAGATATTTATCAGGAAGCTTCACAATGGAGAAACTGAGGATCCTGGCAATACGGTTTTGGATAGGTATGGCAGTATTGAAGAAAAATATTTGCGATTTTGAGGCGTTGACATTCATGCCTGAGGCTTCAGTGAAAAGATCAAGCAATCCTTTGAGGGTGGAGGCTTCCTGTGCCGAAGGATGACCAAAAAGCATATTATTGTCAACAAACTGCTGATGGGTGATGGGAGTGGCTCCATGGACTGCAATGCCTCGGAGGCGCTGGGTGTGAAGAGCATGGGAGATGCAGCGACTGAGACCTTCGGCCATGAGAACGAAGAGAAAGGGGGACAGGGGATCTCCTTGCCGGATACCACGGGAGGGGGAGAGGGGAAGGGAGGGAATGCCATTAACGAGAACAGAGAAGAACGAGGAGGATATAAGGCTCATGACCCATCTGATCTAGGTGGGGCTGAAGCCATAGGCAGCTAACATTTGACGAATGTAGTTCCAATTTAATTTTTCGAAAGCCTTGGAAAGATCTATTTTTAAAAGCATACCTGGCTTTTTGTTCTGCTTCAGCGAGTGGATGACTTCATGCGTGAGGATTATGCCATCAAGAATTTGGCGACCCTCGACGTATCCTGTTTGCTCTGGGGAGATGAGCATGGGGAGCAGCGGCTTGAGTTTGTTGGCGATGACCTTCGAGATGATTTTGTATATGACATTGCAAAGGGCAACAGGGCGAAATTTGTCAGGAGTAGCCGCCTGGTCTTCTTTAGGGACCAGGGTAATGAAGGTGGCATTGAGCGACGGTAGGATCCAGTGCATGGATCTGGATTCCTCCACAAGATGCCAAACATCATTTTTTATAAGTTCCCAGAAGTGGTGGAAGAAATTGGAAGTGAACCCATCTGGTCCTGGCGCTTTATCTGCTTTGTTTTGAGCCACTGCTTGCTCCACTTCCAGGAGTGTGACCGGGCGAAGAAGGAGCTGATTGTGGTCCTCCGTGATAAGTTTGGGAACGTGTTGAAGGATTCTAGTGATGGCTGGTTGCCGATCAGTGTTATCTTCCCGCAGAACAGTTTTGAAATGGTTGACTAGTTCCCCCTCTATGGCTTGATGATCCTCCAGTCTCTCTCCAGATTGATTTATGAGAAAGCCGATGTGGTTGCCCATTCGACGCTGGACAGTGGATCGATGAAAGAACTTAGTGCTCCTCTCCCCCTCTTTCAACCATCTGATTCTAGATTTCTGCTTCCAGTAAATTTCTTCTTGCTGCCTCCTTTCCTCTAATTGTGTGAGCAGGCTTTGCTCCTTCTGTGTGGTGGCATCATTGCACCCTTCTTGGATGATTTGGTGCTGTAGCTCCGCCATTTCTTGTTCGATGAGTTTTTGCTGTTGGAAGATGTTGCCGAATGTAGAGTGGTTCCAATCCTTAATGCGGGCTTTGAGGTCTTTGAGGCGTTGCTGAAACTGGTACATTTTGGATCCTGAAGGCGGAATGAAGGCCTTCCAAGCTGAGTGGACCATTTCCTTGAATCCTGGATGTGTTAGCCAAAAAGCTTCGAATCGGAAAGGTCTTTTGACGCAGTCTCCTGGTCTGGACCATTGGAGGGAGATGGGCCAGTGATTCAAGCCAGAGTAAGGCAGGATGGAAGTCTGAAAGTCACCCCCAATGTGAATGGCATTGTCAGAGAAGAAAAAGCGATCTAATTTGGAAGCGATTTGTCAGACTCATGTTAGTATGAACTTTTCACGAAGTGTGCCTAAAAGGACCACTCTTTAGCTACACATAACTAATATCCCTAACAACAAAAGTGGCTGCCAATATCTTCATATCTGTGGTTAGTTAGATATAAAAGAGCCGCAAAAACCAGATCTATGCATGGAAAGACATTAAGCAAAAAAAATAAGGGTTTGCTCCATATACCAATAGACAAGACAAGAACAATTTTTGAAAGAATTTTTATATTAATGGGGCACCCGGGAGGAAAACAAGAAGGTGTATCCAATTCTCCTCAGTGGGATGGGTTCTTGGAAGTCCTCAGCACTTCAGATCTAAGATTTCTCTCTCTTGTTCGTGTAGAAAAACACACAAAGAATGGAACTCAAAGGGAGCTCACACAACAAATGGCAGAAAATGGTGACCAAGTGTATAGATCCAGAGTGATCTAATAGGCAACAAAAGGTGAAGAATGGTAGGAAAAACCCTCCTATTTATAACAAAATATTGGGTCATTCTAGATCTTGGTGCATGGGTTAACCAGATCTAGATCCACTTTTTATGGAATATTTATTATATTTGTTGGAGGGAAAAGGTATTTGACTTGGGTCAAATCCCTTAATTTGTCAAAAATAAATAAATAAATGATTTATTTATCTTTTTAAGGAAGCGGCTAGAAGATAATCAAATAAATAATGATTTATTTAATTATTTAAGGAAGTGGTTGAAAGATAATTAAATAAATAATGATTTATTTAATTATTTGTGGGTGATTTGGTCATATTTAACAAGGAATATCATCTAAATAAGTTTTAAATGATTATTCCTAGAAATAATAAGATAAATAAAGGTTTATCTAATTAATTTCTTTGATTTTGGGTTAAACATGACTGGGAATAATAATTAAATTATGGTTTAATTAATTATTCCATGAGGAAAATCAAACAAATATAGGTTTGTTTAATATTTCCTTTTGGGGTTTCCTGTTTTAACATAGTGAAAGCAGTTTTACTTAGGGTAAAACTGGTCTTACATGGTGTACTTGGGTCCATCTAATGATAATAGGTTAGATGACCAAAAAATGGTGTAACAACCCAGATCTCTTGTTGTTCCAGGTGTGGGTCCCATTTGCAAATGGGAAATCGATTAACCAGTTCCGTTGTATGAAATCTTTGAAATGAGTGCTGTCCGATTCCATCTTTGCCCTGCCGCCTCTTTTTTCCTCTGGACAGGTTATCATGTTGAAGTCCCCTCCTAAAATCCAGAGGGGATGAATTCTATTGGAGTTGAGAAGCTCAATTGTATCCAACAGCGTTATTTTCCTGGCAGCGTCTTGGGGAAAATAGGCATTGGAGAGATGGCCATGCAAGTTGGTGCCATGGATGTGAAATGAAGCTTGAATTAAATTGTGGGCTGCATGAGCATCACTTATTGAGATAGTTCGCGGATCCCAGACAATAGCTAGACCTCCAGAAGCTCCGGAGGCATCGAATGCCACAGATTGACATCCAGGCCAGGCTCTTGAGAGTATGGGGCCTAGAGTGAGGCTGTTGCATTTAGTTTCTTGGAGGAATAAGACTTGGGGTCTTTCCATCCTTATCAGGCTCTTGATCATACGAAGTTTGGAGGGGCTATTGAGTCCCCTTATATTCCATGAGACGAGTTTCATTGGGAACTGCTTTCACGAGGTGGAAAGAACTTCGTAAGCTTGGGATACCTACCAGATTCCATGAGCATCTCCCCAACGAGGATAGTTCTTTGCAAATCAGTCTTCCTTCCTCTTTTCTTCGAGTCTTTAAACAATTTTTTCCCATCCCATGGGCTGCCTTGCTGAATACCCAGGGTTTTTTGATGTTGCTGCGCTCGTGTGAGTGCCACCGTTAGGTTCTCAATTTGTTTTTCTGAGATCTGATCATAATCCCTTTTTCTGCAAGCTTGCTCGAGGATAAATATGTCTAGGTCTCCAATGTCCACCATTTCCGCTTCTTCCTCCATAAGATTGCTTTGTCCTGCATTGGCTGCAGTTGTATCAACTTCCATGTGCCCAACTGGGGTGGCGCTGGTTCCAGCCTCAACATTCGGCGGGGGTTGAGTGGAGGCTTGCTCAAGAGGGGTATTTGAATATGAATTGGTTAGGATTTCGAAGCGATTGCTAGAGGAAGGCGGGGGAGGATTTTGTGAGGGGCCTTTAGGGTTGGTCGGAGGGGTTTTCTTGGTGTGACGGCGTCGATTCTGGACTTTGGTGAAACCCTCTGCATCCAGGGTGGTGGAGGTGGCAGAGGGATTGCTGGGAGGGGCATTCAGAGGGCAGTCTCGAAAGAGGTGACCATGGGTATGGCATCTTCTGCATCTAAAAGACACATGTTCATAGTCTATGGACTGAACCCATTCATATTCATCATGATAGAGACTTACCGAGTCTGGAAGGGCGCTGGCTAGATGCATGAAGACGCAGATGCGGGCGTAGGAAGTGTAGCGCTTGAGCTTGGTTTCCTCCGCCGTTTTTATGAACTCTCCAAGACCATTTCCAATGTCTTTGAGGGATTCTTTGTCCCAGTATTCCAAGGGCAGAGAATACAGCCTGATCCAGACCGGCGCCCAGTTAAAATCCTCTTTATCTGGGTTGAATCTTTCGATCCATTCACGAAGATATAGTCCCGATGAGTTGAAGAAGTAGGGGCCCTCGTCCATGACGCAGTTTTAAGTGAATTAATATTTTATGTTGAAGAGCTCTTTTCATTTGGCTAATGCTTAGATTCATGCTTTTAAGTTTGATTATTGATTGGGATTGATTTCTTTTATCTTTCTTGCATCAGTATCAACAAACACAAGTGATATAGAGGGATGTTATATGTCGCTCCATAACCATTGCTGCAATAGTACTGTTAAAGGAAAGCGACATGAGTTATTGATTTTTGTTTGATATTTATCTTTTAATGGTCAATATCAACAAACTTAAGTGCTATAGAGGGATGATATATGCCAATCCATAGCCTTTGTTGCGATATTATTGACATGGGAAAGAAGCATTAGTTGTTTTTTGTATAATTAATTAACACTTGCAGTAATCAGCGTGCATATATTGTGCACTGCATCTCATCAGTTTACCTTCCTGGGTTGACAATTTATATTGGGAAATTATACACGTATAATTTGACTCAACAAATGGTCTGGGGATTTTTTCACAACACTCTCCAAATATGGAATAGAATAATTAGAGGGTTGTTTTGTTGGACATAATTCTTCATATTCCAAATTATGCTCATTTGTACCTCCTTGTCCTTCTAGAAATTCCTCATACTCTTCCTCTATTGATGGAGATGAATCCAAAATCCTTGGGCTTGCTTCTGAAGTTGAAGAATTATAATATTCTACCTCCCTGACGTGTGCTACCAACATAGATGATTATGTATATGCCAACCTTTATGCAAGTTTGACCTTGTTTTCGTGGAAGTTGGACCCTATTTTCGTGGAAGTTATTCTTAGAGTAGATGATTATGACTCAACTTTTGAAATCAACGCCTGACTGTATGTTACCCTTCCTAAGTCTTGATTATTATTCCTTCATGCACTCTTTTACCTACGTGGTTAGTATTTTTGGGGGCACTGTGTTTTTCTTCTTCTCTATTCATGTAATCTTATGTGCCCTCACTCCTTTTGAGATTGAACCCGCTTCCGCATATCGAAGTGATGCTAAAGTTCTTACCTCTCATCTTATCATCCTGTAACCTCATAGCCAAGAACACATCTATCACACTTATCAACAATGCATTGTAAAAATGATGCTAGTCACACACATACACCTCTAATAACCTCCCTGGCAATGGCACTAAAATGTTGGGCGAATTAATTTTATTTTAATTAGGATAAATTAATTGCACTCATACATAAATTATCAACCAGGGCATACCTTTTTATTTCAAGGTTATTACATAAAATATATGTGGGTAGTAATGTTAACTAACATTGTCTAATGCCGAAGGTGTCGATAGGATCATCTTGGTACGGATTTGCGGCTAATCTGATGCGAAAGATCTAGGGTTTTGAGGATCAATCTCTGATCCAGGGCCAGAACGCTGGCAAAAAGCCGAGATCGCATCCAAGATCTACGGCAACAAGGTCTGAAACTGGCGCAGAAGATGGGACGGCCGGGGGCCCCTGGAGCCCCCACTTTCAAGCAAGTAATTATAGACAAAGGCAAGAAGATGGCCGAGGGTTCGAAGATCCAGGGTTCCTCAGCAACTCGTAATCACGCCGGCCATACTGAGATGCTATCAGATAGCCTCACGGCAGAAACGATGGAGGGATCTACCAGCAAAGGAGGAATCCGTCTCGATCGACCCTCGCAAGAGGCAGATCCACGAGGAAAAGCTGCAGATCTGAGTGATAATGCCGACCAAAACACTCATCTTGGTCGATCTGAAGATTCTGGAGGAAATGGAGCACAACCAAAATTGCAAGGGCGATGCAAACCAAAGGCTCTTGATAGCCTTAGGGTAAACATCACTGACCCAGATCTACAAGAATACCGGGATCATATGTCAATCTACGCAGTAATATGCAAATTCATGGGGTTCTGGCCCAGTGAAAAAGCTCTCTGTCAATGGATCAAGCAAGCATGGAAACCGCGAGGGGATGTACAACTCCACCTAGGAGCCAAGGGCTTTTTCACGGTGGTGTTTACCAATCTGGACGATAAGGACCGGATCTTTGAAGGAGGCCCCTACTTCTATGCTTCTGCGGGCCTCTATATGCGACCATGGAAACCTAACTTCGCACCCGAGCAGGAGACCTTCACTCAAGTACCAGTCTGGATCAGACTCTTCTCCTTGCCAATTGACTATTGGAGACCAACAGCGCTGGAACAAATCGGCAACACTCTGGGCACTTTTGTCCGTGCTTCTGAAGCCACTCTTCAAAAAAGGTACACAACTTATGCTCGCATCTGTGTTGAAATGGATGTTTCTGGACCTCTGCACGAAGGGCTTTGGTTAGAATACAGAGATGAAAGCTACTTTCAAACTATAGACTATGAGAAAATACCTTTCAGATGCTGGAAATGCCATGAGCATGGGCACCTAATTAGAGAATGCCCTCAAAACAAAACGGAGGAACTCCCCAAAGGGAAACCCTCTTCGTCCTCGGATGGATTCATTCGACCCACAGGAAGGCACAGAGCCAATCGCAGAAATCATCCTAAAACAGCAGATCCAAACACTGGCACTACAAATCCTTTTGAGATACTGGGCGAGGATTCTCAAAAGAATAAGGTAGACCCAAATCCAGCAGCTCAGATATTAACGAAGACAAACGATCAGACTAAAGAAACCCTCGATTCGGGGGATCTCAATGCAACAAACTCAGAAGAAAAGAACCAGGAAGGAGATGAGGACATGGTCCTCAGTGAACAGGGCACGGAAGACCTAGAATTGGATGAGATTCTGGAAAAAGAAGGGCTAGATCTTAACTCAATAGTGGAACAATGGAAACAAAAAGGGATAGACAAAGTACCAGAAGAAGAAATCAACAGGATCAACCATCTATTCTTAGCCAGACAAGATGCAATATCAAAAGGTGGGAAACGGGGTCGTGGCGCTACCAAGAGCTTGGGCATCAAATCACAAACCCTACACCATACGCAAGCTAGCAGCCAGTACAAAAAGAAACGAGGAAGAAGATCAGACAAAGATGCTCTCCTCGAATTAGGTCAATTGCTGATAAACTCGGGAAAGATGAAAGCCCTTGAGGCTTTCTCCTTCTTATCCTAATCCCAGTTAACTATGAAAGTCCTCTCATGGAATGCAAGAGGACTGGGAAGCCTCAGGAAACAGAGGCTCCTGAAAAATAAAATAACACAAGAAAAACCGGATATGGTCTTCCTCCAGGAAACCAAATGTACTATTCAGAAGCAGGATGAGCTAACTAAACGTCTGAGCAGACATCTCGAGCATCTGGCTGTGGAACGAACAGGAATGAGTGGAGGCTTAGCCATCCTCTGGAATCCAAATGTCTACCATCTCATTAATGCTGAAGCTTCAAATCACTTCCTAGCCCTGCAAATGCAAATTATAGGAGAAAAAGGTTCCTTCTTATTTGTCAATATCTACAGCCCCCAACATCTGGAGGACAAATTACTGCTGCTCCGTCAATTAACCAGCCTGTATCACAGGCACAACACCTCTCAGGCCGTATATGGTGGGGACTTCAATATGATAACCTCTCTCGAGGAAAAGAAAGGGGGCACCAGGGCTCTCAGCAATGATGCCCGGGCTTTTAATGCCTTTATTCAAGAACTAAGCCTGGTAGACATAAAACCTAGAAATGGTATGTTCACTTGGACCAATAGACAAGGCGGAGACAGGCTTATAGCTTCCCGATTGGATCGCTTTCTAGTCTCCGAAAGCCTTCTTCTTGAAGGGAATATTATAAGTTCTGAAATCCTTCCTTCCGGGGGATCAGACCACTGGCCCATCTCTCTGCAAATGTCGATTTCAGGCACCCCCAAAAACAGGCCCTTCCGCTTCGAAAGATTTTGGCTTACCCATAAAGATTTCTTCAGCCGCATCAAAACTTGGTGGAAGACTCCTCTGCCTGTAAAGGGTACAAAAATGTTCAACTTACAAGCAAGGCTCAAGTATATCAAAGCACAACTGAAAACCTGGAATCGAGAGGTCTTTGGAGACATATTTGCAGACAAGCGCCATCTGGAGCAGCAATTGGAAGAGATCCACAATGGATGGATTCAAGGTAATACATCACGGGAATCCATCGAGATGGAAAAGCAGCTCATGAAGAAATGGAATGAAAGGTGCGAGCAGGAAGAAATATTATGGAAGCAAAAGTCGCGCAATCAATGGCTGAAGGAGGGAGAAAGGAACACTAAGTTTTTCCACAGGTCTGCTATTGACTATAGATGCAACAATAGAATCACAAGATTACAAGGAGAGCATGGAGAGGTTCTCAGCTCACACCAGGACATCACCAATCAACTTCGTAGACATTTTCAGTTCATTGCCACTGAACCAGAATGCAATCGAAGGGAGGCCATCGCCAGGGTCACCTCAACCATACCCAAACTCATCTCCGATGAGCAAAACAGTGCCCTGGAACGACCAGTTTCTCTCCAGGAGGTGGAGGTGGCAGTCAGAGAGATGGCCAACGGGAAGGCTCCAGGTCCTGATGGATTTACAGTGGATTTCTTCAAAGCTTGCTGGGACATTGTGAAAGAAGATATTTGGGAAGTGGTGGAAGATTCAAGACTATCTTCTTCCATCTTAAAGTCATTGAACTCCACTTTCATTGCTTTGATCCCCAAGGAAAAAGATGCCTGCACTCCGTCCAAATTTAGGCCCATTGCCCTCTGCAATGTGGTTTATAAGATTATTTCGAAAGTCATAGCTAATAGACTTAAACCTATCCTACCTCAAATCATTTCAGAAGAACAATCAGGGTACGTGGAGGGACGACAGATCATGGATAACGTTCTGTTAGCCCATGAAATGATTCATACTCTAAAGACACTAAGAAAGGCAGGTATGATAATTCAATTGGACCTCTCAATAGCGTATGATAAAGTGAGTTGGGCCTATCTCGAGGCTGTCCTCAAAGCTTTTGGCTTCAGCACAAGATGGATAACTTGGATCTCAGCTCTGATCAAAACGCCTAACCATTCAATTCTAATCAATGGAGCCCCCTCTCAACCTTTCTACCCAACCAGGGGTATAAGGCAGGGAGACCCAATCTCCCCTTTCCTTTTTGTTATTCTAATGGAAGGGTCAGCCGCCTCATTAAAGCTTCTCAGGAGAACAATCTGATAAAGGGTTTGCAGCCATTAACCAATTTTCCGGCCACAACGCACCAGCATTTCGTGGATGAAACTATGCTGCATGGCACGCCCACTGTAAAAGAAGCAAAAGGCTTTAAGAAAATTCTCACCTTGTTTAGTCAGGCCTCTGGAATGGATTTCAATTTTGACAAATCCATGGTCTTCTTTTTTAACACCCATCTAGCGATTCAAAGACATTTAACTGAGATCCTCGGTTTCAAGCGAAGCTCTCTCCCTTCCAAGTATTTAGGGATTCCCCTCACTGACAAGCCATGGCATAAGTCTCATTGGGAAAATCTGACAACCAAGCTTGCTGACAAATGCAACCACTGGACCAACAGAGTCCTCAATCTGGCAGGACGTATGGTAATGACCAAAGCGGTTCTTCAAGCAATTTCTCACTACATGCTTTTGATTCTCCCAGCACCGCAAGGAATCCTTCAGAAAATTAGAACCATCCAACGAAACTTCCTATGGTCGGGCAACTTTGGCAAGCAAAAATGGGCTTTGGCGGCTTGGGATAAACTATGTAGACCCAAAACCTTTGGAGGGATAGGTTTGCAGGATCCTGGAACTATCAATAAGGCCAATGGAGCCAAGCTATGGTGGATATGGTTAACAGAGCCGCATACTCCGTGGGAAAAATTGTGGAAGGCCAATTATGCAGCTCATTGGCAGCACGAAGAGCTTATCAGAATCACCGAGGTCCCGATGGGCTCCCCCATTTGGAACTTAGCTCGAGCCAATCGACATATAATTCAGAATCATTGCTTTTGGGAAATAAGAAACGGGCAGTCGGCTCTCTTCTGGGAAGATGCTTGGCAACAACTCCCGATACTGGAAAGCCCTAATCTTCATCCTTTGCAGCAATGGTATCAGGAAAAAGGAAAAATAAAAGTTCATCACTACTGGGCACAAAGCAGTGAACCGCAGCAATGGAGGAGCTGGCAACTGACTCCCCCTCCCCCGGAGGAACTACTGCAGAATTTAAACAACACCCTCAATGACACTCTCAGGAAAAGAGTTATCAGAGAAATGCACGGTCCAGACAGACTCCGCTGGGGCATGCTGGCTGGCGGCTACTTCACCCTGAAAGAAGCCAGGCATTACTTGGATAACAGGGAGGAGCAGGACAAGGTAGCTTGGTATTAAAATGTCTGGGCCGGAATTCTATGGCCCAAAATTAAAATGTTCCTGTGGCTCGTGCAAAACAAGAAAGTCCTAACATGGGAAAATCTAACCAAAAGAGGGTTCATAGGGCCTTCCCGTTGCCCACTATGTGAGCAGCAGGAGGAAACCACCAACCATCTCTTCAACAGCTGTGACTGGACCAACAAGCTCTGGGAATGGCTTCAAAATATCTTCCGGCAGTCAGACAGACAACACAATTCAATTCAAGATACCATAACCAATTGGCGAACACAATACTCCAACTGCGTTATGGTAAATTCATTGTGGAAGAACAGTCCAGGATTCCTTATATGGAATGTATGGAAGGAAAGAAACAACCGCATTTTCCAAAAGCGCAGCATTCGGCAACTTGACGATTTAAAAATAATCATCATGCAAGGGCTCACGGAAACAACTCGTACCTGGTGCACAGAGGAAAAGGTTGAAACAATCTCTCCCAATGACAGAAGAATTCTGGGCATCTTCGGGCTCATCGATTCAGCGGAACATCTCCTGACGAAAACGGCTCTCCGACCAATTCCTCCTCCTGTTATCTGGCAGCGTCCGCCCCATGGCTTCTGCAAGTTGAACTTCGACGGTGCAACAAAGGGCAACCCTGGCCCAGCCGGGGCAGGGGGGGTTCTGCGTGATGAAAATGGAAGCATCATTCATATCCTAAGCAAAAATCTGGGAGAAACCACAAACAACTACGCCGAATTCACAGCTTTAGAACAAGGTCTCCGACTCTTAGTTCAGCTTGGCAAAAGGAAAGTTATCGTGGAAGGCGACTCTCAGGTGGCCATAACCACAGTTAAGAAAATCCAACATGGAACGCAGCCCACCAAAGAAATCAAGCATTGGAGGTTAGACGCGGTCACGGAAAGGATAGCACAACATTTTCCATCTCTCAGCGGAATAATCTTGCAATCCGTGCGAAGGCAGGCAAACTCGCTTGTGGACCACATTGCTAACTACGCGGTTGACAACCCGACTCTTGCCTAGGACACGTGTTGGCATGAGCTCACGGATGATAAGCTTCGGGATCAATGCAGTGCAATATCAAGGAAGGACTTGAATGCAGGTGATTCCGTAGGACGGACGGCAGGTCAGTCGTCATCAGAAAATCAGGCTTAACGGTATGATGATTGCGCCAGTCAAGCGGCACACACAGGAAAGGTTAACGAGAAGCCATCGGAATAAGATGTCCTTAATGAGAAGGAATTATGGCAGAGGAAAAAGCTCCACCAAGTGCTTTAAGCGCAGGTTGACAGCGTGTGAAGGATTACATGGCAGAACGGACAACTCCGATCATTCGCCCAGCCTTGGCGGCAGTACGTTTAGGCAACTTGCCCTCAATTATGGCCTTAAATGGCATCCCCGTAGCACGCTTCAACCCTTCTCCATTTTATTTATTAGCTCCTCCCCGCAACCTTTCTGTATCATTCCTGCGTTGGATTTTCAATCTGCAGGCTCCTCTTCTAATCTAGATTTCAGCTTACACAAAGTGATCGGGGCAAGAACAGTCTCAAGTGCCATGGCGGAAATGAATCCAAGAAGCATCAAAGCCTCACAAGCCCTCAAAAGGGCCATGGACTATTATGAGGCTTCGGTTTCTAAACGCGGCAAGCAAACTATCGAGGTGCTGGAGGAAGAAGTGGAACTGGCTCGAACACACATGAACGACACTAACATTAGTGAGGAGGTTGATTGGCTCGTGGACCCCGGAACTCCTTCCACACGTCAGACCCAATTTCTTCAAACACAAGTCGTCGCTTGGAAAGTGAAAACGATGTTGGCCAAGGCCATAGCCATGCAAGGGGCAGCAGTAAAGGAGACGTTTGCGGCGACTTCCATGGCATCGGCTCAAAACACTGCCCGCCTCGACAAACTGGAGGTTGCATTTAACTCGCTGACCGCGGAATTGAAACAGCATGGCACGGCCCTGGAAAAGTTCGTCCGCCGCTTTGAAATCTATCTCCGCCACGTTCACCATGTCTCCATCGAGCTTCCTTCGGACGATGCGCAGGCCACCGTGATCAGACAGTTCAAGCCACGGGCTCCCACCACAGGCGGGGAAGGCGTCACTTCGGTCGAAGGGGGTCACTCGGGTGCTTCCACTCCAACTATCTAATGGCTCAGCTTTCCTTATGTTTTTCTGTCAATGGGTTAATCTCTGTTTCACATCCTATGTTTCCTTACAGTCTTTTTACAGTCAATTCTCGGCTTGTAAAAGGCCTCTATGGCCTACAGCAATATTTTGGTCTAGTTTTGCAATCAAAGGGTGACCCTGCGTGGCAGCCCTGCAGTTTTGTTTTAAGGACTAAGATGGTCAAAGTTCAAGCTACTGCTCAGCTATGTAAAAACTCAGTCCTTTGTAAGATCAGAGCGAAGCAGGCCTCTCCGTTATCAAAGCCATAAGTCTTCGCGCACCAATGCTGTAACCTCTGTTCATATCATAATATATTGATCCTACTTACTTACAAAAAAAAAAAAACATTGTCTAATGCCAAACTCTAAGTGAGCATGACATACAATCAAAATCATGTCGTTGTAACTGCTCACTCTCGACATACCACAATCATCATTGTCACACTTCAACATCCAAAGCACTTTGCACACATCTCTAAAATGAAAACACTCTTGCAAATAAAATCCCTTAATCACTCGAGATCACTCTTGTAGAAAAGGGAACAATACTCATGGAAAGAATTAAATAAACCATTCAACCTTAAACCTCACCCAATCAAGAAACTCATTTTAATCAACACTTCATCAATATATGTAATCACATTGTAACAAAAACGCAATAATGCATCTAACAAAACCCAAATATTGTAGCAACAAAATAACAAGTAGCACAATCTAATAAATGGATCAATCCAGGACCTATGTTGTTACACAAGTAATGAAGATAAAAAATTATACAAACCAATAAATTAGTAATTGCAATGCATCAATGGAAATTTATAATAGTAACAATGATTTGAACTTAAACAGGAACGCAACAAAATACTGATATAACCATAAATATAGAGATACAACAGAAATGACACTTCATTTCATTAATATCAAAGAACTGAAATATGCTTACATACAGAATGGAAATAAACTAGCTCGGGCGATTGTAGCTTAACTTTGAGAAGATATGTGGCGGCTACGTGCCTATGAACTGTGTTACAATGAGGCTCAAGGGCCTTTTTATTATTGAACAACAAAAGAAAACCCTAAACAACCAAAACCATAACCCCAGGAGATGGAATGCCAAGATTTTGTCGGGGCAGTTGGGGTTAGTTGGGAAGCCAACTTCCTAAGGTTGTAACTTGGTCATATTATCTCTGTTTGGCGCGTACGATACCTCATTTAAAATATATCTCTGATTACTATGGGATTTTTCATGGAACTTTGCAAAGAAAATCTATTTAGTGGGTCAAAACTGCTCCGAAAGTTCAGGACCCGAAAAACTGCTAAAAATAGTAAATGCTACTTTAAATAAGGGAACTGGTGAAAATGACTGGAGGTTTAGGTGGAATAGGTGGGTGGCCACCAATATCCACCTGAATCAATCCTCCCCCCTTAGGAGGCAATGGTCCCCTTTTCATGCAGAGCCTCCACGAGGTGAGGAATTTTTTGTTGAACCTATTCCCTGGTGAACCACTTGCCCTAGTTAAGGAGTTGGCCTACTTTGACAACTCGATATAGTTGAATCCTCTGTTGGTGAGTGTTATTGATCCATGTTTCCATGATCCTGTTAGTTTTGGCATGTTATATTGATCTAGGTGGCTCTAGACACCCTCAGGAGATCAAGAGGGCTAAAAAATGGTCAAAATTAAAATCGAACGTATCATATCGAATCCAAAGTCTGTGCTTAATTACTCGTCGTATGGATTCCAAATCTGCATGAATGGACTTTCTAATCCGAGCCCGTATGGAGAAGTTATGAGTCAAAGTTTTGGTCAGCAAGGCACAGTTTAAGTGTCCCACAAATTCACCATCAACTGGCAAGAAACCTAGCACCCGAAAATGGGCGAAATTGTGGCATATTTAAATTGCCCAATGACCCTTATTTTCATTCAAATGAAAAATATTAATATTTTTTTAAATAATAAAACAAAAAATATTAAAGAAAAGGTGGGAGGTCATGACCCCCACCACCCCCACGGATCCATATTACAATTTTAGAATGGTTCGACGAGTCATGACCCCCACCAAAACCCATGGGCCATGTTATATTTATATAATTTGTTGTGGGGCGGGCTCTCAAGCCCGCCACCCCTAGAACCCGCTGTCATATGACATATATAACAACTGCAGTTGGGTCAGGGCGCATCGAGTGGACCCGCCCACCGCTCACACCCCTTATGTAACACACCACTGGAAGGCAACGATGACATGTAAAATGGGACCGGCGGGGGTTGAACCCCCCCGACCCACATGGATGACCCCCTAGTGAGTAGTCCCAAAGAGGTATCAACAAATAACGCACAAGAAAAATAAGACCACGGGAGGATTCGAAGCTAGGATCGGTGGACGAGGGAGTGTCTTAAGGCCTCTGCCCTAACGAACCTTCCAGTTGGTTTGTTTGGGAAACTCCGGCCTCCACATAATATAAAAACTCACCCTCGTAGAACGCCGAAGGCAGAGCTGAGCGTGAAGTTCAAGATAAACATATATATTTTTGAATTGCAGGTGGAACCACGAGCCATGGAGGTAGCGGAACCATGCCCCAGGGAATCTTGAGGGCATCAAGAAGATTCCTTGAGGCCCCGAAGTTGCAGGAGTCCATTTTCGACAAAATTTATGTCGATTTTACACCTCTCGGTGACAGGAATCTGATAGAGATTTCCGTTTCAAAAGCAGATCTTCCCATCTTTTGGCCATTTTCCATATTGGAGTGACGATGTCTGATTCTCAAGTGTGGGAAGTTGATTCTATACCCCTCGACACCACAAGTTCAACGGTACAACTAGATTTAGCAGTTGAGCATCTGCTTCTTCAACCAACTTCAGGGGTTGAGGTATATGAAGTTTCATCATGTGCATCTTTTAGCAGTGAGATGTATTATGATTTCTAGATCCTTGCTTGATGCATGTTGCGGGATCTTGTTTTTGCATCATGTGAGATTATGTCATGCTGATAGGAGGTCTATTGCGAGTGAGAGTTCTTGTAGCGGAACGTCTTATGGAGAGACAAACAACTCATGTTGAGGGTACATCCTTGTATGAACATCATCCATGTAAATATTCCCATTTCCACCACTATATGAAGTGGCCTACCCCATTTTGACACCGGGCCTGGAGACGTAGCCCACACTGGGTGAACTCCGTTATCAACGTCTCGTGTTTTTATGTCGCTGATGGTTTTCTTGTTCCCCTTATTTATAGCATGCACATGTGTTCTTTTGTGCTCTTTTAAAATGAAATTCTAACAACATCACAAAAGTAAAAGATCATGGGTAAATCCGGTAGCTGACGAACCCAGATCAAGTGGTATCAGAGTGGCCTTCTTGCTGATACAAATTGCGAGCATGAACAACGATTGAACGTGTGGCAATGGAGGATGGAAAAGACATGTACGAGGCCATGCTCAGGATGTCCAAAATAGTGGACATGATGTATGAAGCTCATGAAAGACGGGAGAAAGAAGAAGCAGAAAGTGATGCTTCATCCACATCTTCGAGTGAAAATTCATCGCCCTCACCTTCTTCTCATCATTCGAATGAGGAGATCAACCATAGCCTTCAAGAAGATAACGCTGAATTGAAAGTGCTTCTATGAGAGGAGAAAGAGGATAAGAAAAGAGTGCGGATTCAGTTGCAAGCCGTAGAGGCAGCCTTGGAAGAACTGAAGCGCAACGACCAGAGCCTTCAAGCAAAGGATGTTGAATTAAGGAGGCTTCTACAAGAAGAGAAATAGGATAAGCAGAGACTACAACTTCAACTACAAGCTGTGAAAGAGGCCTTAACATGTTTCTGAATCAACATCTGATGTAAACAATGTTGATGTTTCTTCAGTTTCATCTTCACATGCTGTCCTTTCTCTGGGAAATGTGGAGATACCCATTACAGGAACTGGCATGAGACTCCTCACCAAGATGGGATACAAAGGAGGAGGAGTTGGCGTTAATGGCCAAGGCATGATTCAGCCATTGGAGGTTGTGCAGAGACCTTGATTAGCAAGTTTGGGATACACCAAAGGATAGTGCTCGAAGGTGTCAGAAGCTTCAAATGCATGGTTGAAACCATTGGGGAAAGAGAATGATGGGAACACTTCACCACCATCCTTTGACAGCGCACATTGTAGAGAAAGAGCTGAGACAAGCTCTTTTCACCATGATTGCACTAGAGACCAACAAGAAAGGTATAACAAGTCTCAGTATTCTATTTTTCATTTTGATTACAAACATGTCGCTAATAATGAACATAGATCATGGCATCGGAAAACATGTTGTTTTTGTGGATTACATAGCCATGTATTTGCTAAGTGTTGGAAAATAATGACAACACAAAAGAGGATGAGGTGTGAAAGGCCTTATCCACAGCAGGAAAGAAAGAAGGTAAAGCAGGTATGGAGGAAGAAGACTCATTGCAGTCATTACGACAGAAGTGGTCATCAAAGAGCCACGTGTTGGAGGCTCCATCTAGAGCAACGTCTCAAGGACAAAGTGTTCGTGCAGGAAACAGTTGAAACAATTGTTAGACAAGAAAATGCGCCACAGAGATATGACCCATTCACTTTGATAAGTGAGAGATGGTTTTTCTAGATGTGTTAGCTTGTTTTGGCCTTATTTTGTAAATCATATGTTGCAATTTAAAATGTAAAAGTGATGATGTGTTTTCCGTCACTTGCTAAGAAATAATGATATTTGGCCTTGTATTGATAGCTGGGGTATTGATTTCATTTGATGTAAACTTGACCACGGAGTATGGTTATAAACTAGTGGTAAGTGTGGGGAATTCTTGGGTCATATATTGGTCACTTAGTTAAGCATGTAATTTGAAAATATTGTACTACAGGTTTGCAGAGGATACAGGTGTCGGCTCATCGCTTATGGCTCCAAAGGACAAACGTGAAGGAGAATGAAGGGTGACCTTTTAGGACTTGTAGTGCAGACAAGGTACAAAGAAACTGCATATTATGTTCATGCTTTTGGTGGAACAAAAGCTCCTCAGTGGGGAGGATTGATCCAGGTGGCTCCAGACATCCTCAGGAGATCAAGAAGGCTCAGAAATTGTCAAAATTCAAAGTGGTCGGATTTCTCTCAAACTAGGTTGAGGTTTAAGTACTCAACGCCCTTATTCCAATGGTGTGAATGGATCTCCAATCCGAGCCTGTATGGAGAAGTTAGAGCGAGTCAAAGTTTTGGTCAAAGTTGGGCAGTGGGCTAGGTTTAAGTGTCCCACAAATTGACAGTCAACCAGCAGGAAACCTAGCACCCTAAAATGGCTGAAATTGTGGCCTCTTTAAATTTCCCAATGACCCTTATTTTCATTAAAATGAAAAATATTAATATTTTTTTAAATAAACAAAAAAAATATTAAAGAAAAGGTGGCAAGCCATGAACCCGCCACCCCCACGGATCCATATTACAATTTTAAAATGGTTCGTAGGGTCGTGACCGCCGCGAAAACCCATGGGCCATTATATTAATATAAATTTATGGGGGGCGGGCTGTCAACCCCCCCACCCCCGGAACCCGCCAACATGTGATATATATAACAACTACGGTTGGGTCAGGTCGCATGGAGCGGACCCGCCCACCGCTCACACCCCTTATGTAACAGACCACCCAAAGGCAACAACAACATGTAAAACGGGACCAGTGGGGGTCGAACTTGGCTGACCCACATGGTTGGCTCACGAGCGGGCGGTCCAAAAGACATATCTATAAATAATACCCAAGAAAAATAAGACCACAGGAGGATTCGAAACCAAGATCGGCGGATGGGGGAGCGCCTTAAGGCCTCCACCCTAACCAACTTTCTGGTTGGTTTGTTTGGGAAACTCTGCCCTTCACATAATGTAAAAACTCGCCCTCGTAGAATGTCAAAGGCAGAGCTGAGCGTGGAGTTCAAGACAAACATATATGAATTGCAAGTGGAACCACCAGCCATGGAGGCAACAAAGCCATGCCCCAGGGAATCTTGAGGGAATTAAGAAGATTCCTTGAGGCCCTGAAGTTGTACGAGTCCATTTTTGACAAAAAATTTGTCGATTTTACACCTCTCGATGACAGGAATCCGATGGTGATGTCCGTTTTAGCAGCAGAGCTTCCCATCTTTCAGCCATTTTCCAGTTTGGAGTGATGGTGTCTGATTCTCAAGTGTGGACAATCGATTCTATACCCCTCAATGCCACGAGTTCAACGGTTCAGCCAGATTCAGTAGCTGAGCATCTGCTTCTTCAACCAACTTCAGGGGTTGAGGTATATGCAGTTTGATCATGTGCATCTTTTTGCTATGAGATGTATTATGATTTCTAGATCCTTGCTTGATGCATGTTGCGGGATCTTGTTTTTGCGTCATGTGAGATTATTTCATGCTGATAGGAGGTACATTGTGAGTGAGAGTTCCTATATCGGAATATCTCGTGGAGAGAAAAACCACTCATGTTGATGACACATCTTTGTATGAACATCATCCATGTACATCTTCCCATTTCCAGCACTATATGAAGTGGCCTACTCCATTTTGACACCAGGCCCGGAGACGTAGCCCACACTGGGTGAAATTCGTTATCAACGTCACATTTTTTATGTTGTTTATGGTTGACTTGTTCCCATTCTTTACATCATGCACATGTGTTCTTTTATGCTCTTTTAAAATGCAATTCTAACATCACAGAAGTAAAAGATAATGGGTAAATCCGGTAGCTGACAGAATCAGATCATCGATGTAGCTTGGGTTGAGCTCTCTTAGTGTTAGGTGCTCAGCAACATCGGATGTGTCCAACAATGGGGCAAAGTATGGTAGAAACCTGTCCACATTGAATACTGAGTGCAGTCCAAGAAACAGTGGAATGTAGATATCAAAGGAATTACCTCCTATAACCTTGGTGATAGTGTAAAGTCCATATCAAAGTGGGTGAAGCTTGCAGTGGGGCCCAGTGAGGCAATCCTCCAACAAATGTAACCAAACTTTGTTGCTCACCTAGAACTTGTGTGGCAGCCAATGCTAATCATGATGTTGCTTGTACTTAGCATTGGCTCTGTCCAATAAGTCATGGAACTACTAGCAGATGTGTTGAATGCACTCAATGAAGATATTGGCCCTGTCAACTTCAGATTGGACATGAGTCAAATCTCCCATATAGCTACAAATGGTATGGCCACATCAATGGGACATAGGGGCTGGAATACCAACACCACCTGAAAGGGACTATGGCCAATTGAGTTATGGAGAGCTCTGTTGTAGCTATGTTGGACATAGGAGAGGCTTTCATCCCATGTGTGTGGATGCTTCGAGTTATAAATGTGTAGAATGTGCACGATAATCCTATTGACGACCTCTGTTTAGCCATCAGTTTGGGGGTGGAAGGTTGTGGACTTAGTGAGTTTTGTATCCAAAATCGACCATAGGCTTGATCAAAATGTACTCAGAAACCTATTGTCTCTATCTGAGATAATGTACTGTGGGATCCCAAAGTGTACCCACACTCGTTCAAAGAAGACCTTAGCGGTGGCTTTTGCTGTGTTACTCTTTTTGCAGACCGCCAAAATGGCCTTCTCTGAGAATCTGTCAACAAACACGAAAATGCAGTCGTTGCCATGCTTAGTAGAAGGAAGGCCTGACATGTAATCCATGGAGATGGATTCCCAAGGTCGACTATGAGTAGGCATAAGAGTATATAGGACTTGATTCTTGATGGTCAATTTGGAAATGGTGCAGGCAGTGCAGGATTTGATGTACTTCCAGACATCCTGTCAAAGGTTCAGCCAATAAAAATACTTTTGTAGCATTGTGTAGCAACAAAACTTGTACGTTTGTTGGCTTAATAGAAAAAATACGCAAGAGGTATTTAAATAATAATATTTTATTAAAAATGTATATGATAAGATGATTGAATGCTACAATGAGGCCCTACTTATATACCCATGTAGGTGCCTTTTCACGAATGGGCATGTCTTTTAGACATGCCCTTTCATTAACCTCATGACTATTTTACATAATCCCTATTTAACTATTAATGACTATTAATTAAATTTTTTATGAATTATATTCATAACATTGCCTTCTTCTCGAAAAGCTTTGTCCTCAAAGCTTAATTTTTCGACAATTTTCTTGTTTGCGACATCACTGATACCTTCTTCGTATATTTCACTTGTACACTGTTCTATATCCTTTTTTTTATTGATTTAATTAATTAAATAATAATTTTAATTAATTAAATTATCAATATTATTATTATTATTATTATTATTTTAAATTATATAATTACAAAATATATATAATATATACTGTAATTATATAAATTTTAATAACTTGAAACTTAAGTTATGTATATCGAATCGAACAACACACAAGTCGTTACCGTTCGAGTGAACCCTCACGAATAAAAAACCATTGTTACACCGTTTCGATCCATCCTTAAAAATTTAACCTCGTAACGTTACACTGTTACCAAATTTGATTGTTGACCCTGTTTATTTTTTAGGCGGACGCGGCAAGGAATTTAATCCACTTTACAATACATTATTCATTAGCGATTTGCAGTAGAAATGTCGTGCTTTCTGAACTCGAAAGCACAAGCGAAATCACGTTCATTTCTGGAATCAATATAGGCAAAGTTAATGAGGCCTTTTTGAGCTTTTAACGCGTCCCCGGCAAGTACATTGACAACAAGCATCAATGAATCCAGAGATCTACCCCAGCAGCACGAGTCACCGGAATAGTTTAATTGCCTGGAAGAGTTCGCCCAATGTATTTCCTGGACACTATGGTCGACAGGTGACGATGGACTGTGACAGTGGAGGCGATAATGCGGATCAATTTGTAACACGACAGTGGCTGCGTAATATTCAAGGTTTGGATAGTGCATTTTCCGGTCATTCTCGAACTCCTTGAAATATCCTTCGATCATAATTTTGTTGAGACCTTCTTCCATTGACTTCAGCCGCTTGTAGAATAGCACGTTGGCTTCACCTGGACTGCATAGATGCTGCAGCAGATTTGTCAGCTCCATCTGTCGTTCCGAGAGCGTGGAGACGATTTTCTTCACAGCCCCTGGCAGAAATTTGTTGATGCTTCTCCCCTGAATTTGCATGAATTTCTGGGCCAAAACAGGGATCCCCACTATGGACTTGTCGATCCTTTTGAGCTTTGGGTGGCTCTCGAACAATACCTTCTCATTCTTCTGCGTCTGCTCATTGATTTCTTCGCCGACACGGTTAATGACGTAGACATACCCGAGGCGTATGTCCACAACGTTCATATTCACCTTCTCCAAAAGCCCTTCAGGTGCGCGGTCGCATTTTGTCACCCCAGCCAAAGTTCGCTCGCCGCGCTCCTTTACATCCTTGGACTTTTTAATTGAATCGTAGGTGGAAAAATCCGCATCTGCAGTTATCACATTCAAGATAATGCTTTCCTCTAAAACTATGTAATGCATTATTATTTCTGAAATTTTTTCATAGATATCAAGCGACTGGCCTGATATGGGCACCCGGGTAATACCTGGAAAGTCCACCAGTGTCAAATCTGGAGCTCCCTCTTTCACAATCTCTAGCGTTATCGGAGTGTCACTTATGCCACACCCTTTTCCCGCGATGGCAACTGTAGGAAGCGGTGGTTGAACAGTGACTGTCATTTTAGGTTGTAATGCCTCTTCATCACTCTGTTTTTCTTGTGTATGGGCATCATTTCTGCTACCGTTGGGATCTCCAATGAATTTCTCTTTTATCTTTCTCACGGTTGATTGCTTCTCATTTTTCTCAGAACCAATTTTTGTTTTAACCGGTTGTTGTACATTTGTTAATCCAATGGTTTTTTGAGAAGCTTGTAGAACATCAACTTGATGAGGATTTTCTTGAGAAGCTTGTACAACAGCAACATGATCAAAATTTTCTTGCGACAGATCCCCAACAAACAGATTTTCTCGCGGTCGGGCCCCATCAAACAGAGATTTCCTGTTCTTTTCACGCTCCTTTAATATAATTTCTCGTGGTCGGGCCCCACCAAATAGAGATTTCATGTTCTTTTCACTACTTGCTTCAAGTTTCTCAACAAGCAGTGAGCGAGGCTTCAAATTTAATTTTGGTCGCTCAGTAGATCGGTTTTCCTTCTTGAAGTTAGATGCCCCCAAGATTTTTACAGTTGCCTGAGTGTTGTTTCCTACACTTTCACTGGAAACCTCAACAGGCAATGAACCGACAGCAGAGTGATATTCATATGACTTGCTCATCAACCCACCGTGTGAATTCTCTGTAACATCCATTACTGCAGTCTGAGATGTAGCGTCCAACGGCTTAGATAGTGGGAGAAGCTTTAACTTGGGCCACACCCTAACATCAGATTGCGCCTGAACATAGGTATTGTTGTTGTCATCTTCTCTATTATGGATTACTGCATAAAAAATTTTAAAACGGTTTGTGACTTCTGCACATGAATTTTCTAATCGCTGAAGCTTTTCTTGAAATTTTTTTGTCTTTTCATTTTCTTCAGGGTCTTCGCATAACGACACATTGTATGGTAGACAATGTTCCTGGGCTTGTATACTACGTTCATAAGCTTGTAAGACGATGTTGTGCTACATGGCTTCAACTTGGCTTCAATATGGCTCTAATACCACTGTAGCAACAAAACTGGTAGGCTTGTTGACTTAATAGCAAAAATACACGAGGTATTTATAATAATAATTTATTAATAAAATATGATATGATATGATAAGATAAGATGATAAAATGTTACAATGAGGCCCTGCTTATATACCTATGCAGGTGACCTTTCATGACTAGGCATGTCTTTTAGACATGCCTTTTTAGTTAACTAATGACTACTTAACATAATCCTATTTGATTATTTAGTAATTACATTTATTTGTATTTACTCTATTTTATATAAATTATATTTGTTACATTGCCTCTTCCTTCAGAAACTTTGTCCTCAAAGTTTTAAGGATACTAATTTGTCTCTGCTTAAATTGCTTCCCAAGTTTCTTCACTTTGTGTTGTCATCTTGAACGTATAATACCTTGGCATGTATAATTCTCCAGTAATGCTTTCTTGAAACTGGGTTCTCTCTCTCTCTCTCTCTCTCTCTCTCTCTCTCTCTCTCTATATATATATATATATATATATATATATATATATATATTTTTTTTTTTTTTCAAATAATTATTATTACTATTATTTAAATAAAAATAATATATCTATATATATATATATATATATATATATATATATATATATATATATATATATATATATATATATATATATATATATATATATATATTGTAATATAATTATAAATTATATAATTTATGAATTATATAAAAAATTTAATTATATTATAATTAACTATATGGAGATTCAAAATGTCCAAGTAGCTTTTCACGGTGTTTAACTGTGTATCGATTTTTGAAGAATTAAAAACAAATTATCTACTCGGTTTTCACTCAACTTCTAAGAATATTTCTCAACAATCTATTGTCGAATAGCCTGTATTGCTTGTTCATTCCCACGCTTGCCTTATCTGCGACCCACTCATATTGCCTATTCATTTCGACCCTTAATCTCTCTGAAATATGCAAGTACAAATTCTTAATCTCTCTTGCAATCTGTCGAACCTCATCAATCTTTTCTAAAATTTAAATGTAGCGCTTCGTGATTTCCAGTTTGGCAATGTCTCGAACCCCATCAATCTTGCCTGAAATCTGGCTGTACCACTTCCTGATTTCTAGTGTTTCATTGTTTAACAGCCGATGAATCTCGTCCTCGTATCAGTCGTAAAGTTTGGGAACGTATATGAAGTCTGAAAAACGATTGGCTTCGGCTCTGATAACAGAGGATGCATTTAAAATTGCTTCTTCAGGAACATTAATCCTAATTTCATGATCATGACCCGGGTCTGGTCGGTTCTCTGTGACTGTCGGCTTTTGTCTCAGTCCAAACCCCTCGTAAACTAGGAGAACGCACACCATTTCCTTGGCCGAAGACAACGACAACTCCTGGAAAAGTTGTTGACTGGCGAGTTGGAAGAAAATAAGGAATTGATCGTTCGTGTGAAGATGAAATCATGATAGCAGGGGAGGCAGGTGGCCCGCCTCTTCATTAATGATGACTCTTTGAGCCCTCTGATTGTGTCTAGCAAGACATGTCAAGAGACCTAGAGCATATGCAGCCATAATCCCCACATCCACTGTTAAGGTTTTGGTTTTAGAAACAGAAGATTTTTAAAATGCTGAATAAGAAGAGAAACGGCTTCCTCTTTAAAAA
The DNA here is from genome assembly GCA_034641835.2 of Pinus albicaulis. NCBI lineage: Eukaryota > Viridiplantae > Streptophyta > Pinopsida > Pinales > Pinaceae > Pinus > Pinus albicaulis. The sequence continues at coordinate 18,029,285 of CM076573.1, forward strand.
TTATTTCTGCATGTTTCTTCTCATTAATACCACCTAGAATTTCCTTCAAAATGACATTGCCTTTCTTTAATTTCAGTTTCCCCACGTTTCCGATGTTTTTCGAAATGAATTTTATAACCCATCGCATGCTAGTTGGATGCATAAATTTATCCAAAAGATATGTGATTAACTTGAAGGGGACTATCTTATGCCATTGTTCAAGAAATTCAGAGTTTATGGTCATTTTCAAATCAATAAGCATCTCAAGCAACATATTTCGTACACTGACATGCTTTCCCATGCTCTCTCGGTCAACTCTACCACGTGAACCCATTTTTGTCTTGTCTAAAACTAGGATATTCAGGAAGATCATCCAAAGATTGAGCCTTAGACAAGGAAACCTTTCTTCCGTGAAGGATGGAAATTTATTAGAGTTGTAAAAATATTTAAACCCTTCACCATTATTAAATGTAATGTTTTGTGCATCACTTTCTCCAGTTTCAGTATTCAAGTCATCAGCAACTTGAGAGTGTGCCAACCATTTAAGAAATTAAATTACTTCATTGTTTGAATCCTTCAGTTCAGTATTCTGTTCCATTTGAGAATTTACAACATTCTCACTATTTTGATCATGGTTTTCTTCCTCTTTCCCATAATCCACTTCAAGCTCAACTTCATCTTTTTCTGTTTCTTCAACAATTTCATCCTCGGCATAAGAATAGACATCTGCAGTTTCTAAACCTGCCGTGATGGTACCAAGCTTTACTGCTTCATCTTCTTGATTGATAAAATTTTCATATTCATTATTCTGATCAACATCTTTTTCTTCCTTATCAAGGACTTCTTCATAAATTTTCTTAAGACGGGTTGTAACTTTTTCACATGAATTTTCTAGTCGCTGAAATACTTGTTGAATTTTTTTAGTCTTCTCACTCTCTTCAGGATCTTCATGTAATGGCACATTGTATGGTAAACAATGTTCATAGGCTCGTATACTATGTTCATAGGCTTGTAATACTATATTGTGCGACATGGCTCTGATACCACTGTAGCAACAAAACTTGTATGTTTGTTGGCTTAATAGCAAAAATACGCAAGAGGTATTTAAATAATAATATTTTATTAAAAATGTATATGATAAGATGATTGAATGATACAATGAGGCCCTGCTTATATACCCATGCAGGTGCCTTTTCACGAATGGGCATGTCTTTTAGACATGCCCTTTCATTAACCTAATGACTATTTTACATAATCCCTATTTAACGATTAATGACTATATTAATTAAATTTGTTATGAATTATATTCATAACACATTGCCACTATTTTCTCTACTTTGAAATGTCTAGCGACCCGACTATAGTGCGCCTCCCAAATCATCTTGGCATGCGCACATGAATGAACACAAAGGTGTCCCACGTGGCATAACAATGCACCCGGGAGGTGAAAATTTGGAACCCGCTTTCCTTCCAGGAGTGTCTGGTATGTGTTACCGAATTCTGGATCGCTCTTGTAAAGATGCAACCACCTCGAAGCCTCTTTCCCACAAGAGTCAAGCGTAATGGTCAGCTATGACTGGCGATTGACTAACGCAGTCTGCAACATTATTGGTGTTGCCCTTCTTATAATTAATGTTCAATTGGAACTATTTCAGGTATGTGGACCATTTCTAATGGAAATCGTTCTGCAACTTTCCTTGTGTTAGTATGAACTATAGGGGTCGATGGTCTATGTGGATTATTGTTTCCTTCCCCAAAATGTAATGCTTCCATTTTCGGCAATCTTGCATAATGGAATACATCTCTTTGTAATAGGTGGGGTACTTTAAGAATGTGCATGAAAGTGTCTCATTGCGATATTCCACTGGATGCCCCTGCTAAGTAAGAACTACACCAACAGCGTAGTCCTAGGCATCTGTCTTAATCTCAAATTTTTGCTACAAGTCTGGTAATGTGAGCACTGGTGTAGAGTAGAGGCAATGCTTCAACTCGACAAATGCCTTCAGTTGGGATTCAGACCAAAATAACTTTTATTTCACTCCGCCCTTGGTGACTTGACTCAAAGGTCGAGTGATATGAGAGAACCCAAAAACAAACCTGTAATATAAATTTGCAAGACCCAAAAAGCTATGAAGCTCTATTAGATTGGTTGGGGCTGGCCAATATCAAATTAATTTTACACATGCACACCCCGCTCATTAATAATGTACCCCAAATATTGAACGTGGGTCATACCAAAAGTGCATTTCTCCAAACTGGCACATAAATAGTGTTGTCGCAGGTTTTGGAGGACCTGTCAAATATAGTGGAGGTGTTCATCCTAAATCTAGTTGAAGCTCAGGATGTCATCCAAATACACCACCATGAATGAGTTGGTGAAGGGTCGCACAATGTCGTCCATTAGCCTCATGAAGGTTGTGGGGGCATTCGTCAACTCGGAAGGCATGACCAACCATTCTAAAAGGCCCTCCTTGGATTTGAAGGCAGTCTTCCATACATCAAATGGTTCGAATGGTACTTGGTAATAATTGGGCTTCAAGTAAATCTTGATGAAATATTTGGCCCCCTTGATCTGGTCCAGAAGGTCATCAATCTGTGGGATTGGGTACCTATTCCAGACATTGATCTTGTTCAACGCCCAATAGTAAATACAGAGTCTCTAGGTTTCATCCTTCTTCTGTACCAATACAATCGGGCTCCCACAGGGTGATGAACTTGGCCTGATGTGCCCTTTCTACAAAAAATCCTGAATCTTCCTCTTGATTTCATTGTTCTCTAGAACAGAGTGTCGATATATTGGTCCGTTGGGTAGCGGTGTGCCTGAGGTGAGATCGATGGAATGGTTGACTTGCTAATGTAGGGGTACCCCTGTGGGTGAGGTGAAGATGTCCCTGTACTCCTCCACGACCTTATCCATCTATTTTTGCCATGTGGAGGAGCCTTGTCTGGAGGCCGTGAATGTGGCCACCACCTTCTTCTTGCCCTGAGGGAAAATCAGAAGGAAGACAAATTTCCTGGTTTGGGAAATGATCTTACTGCATTGCTTTGTAGAGATCAAAGAGATGGCGGTAGGCGGTGCTAGCTCTAGTATCCTGTATAACTTATTACCCAAAGTAATAATAATAGTGCGAGGCCTAGAATCATACACAAAATGACGCTTCCACGAGTATGGCTGGCCTAATAATACATCACAAACTTCAAGAGGAGAAATATCACACAATACCTCATATGTGAAGGACTTGTTGTTGTAGGGAAGATGACATTGATGGTTGACGCGAAGATCCCATCCATGGTGAAGCCACCTAATGATGTGCTACTGCGGGTGTGATGTGGTTGATAGACCCAGCTGCTTCACGACCTCTGCTAGAATGAGTTTCTTTTGGCTCCCGCTGTCAACAATGAACTGCAGCGGAGAACCAGTCACCCACATCGGTGAGTGGAAGAGACGCTCCCCCTCCTTTGGATCTTCGAGCTCAATCTTCTCGATCTTGGTGGTGAAAACAATGGAACTGGGCTTTGCATCAATAATATGCTTTCATTTTTCATTCCCCTTATCAGGTTCTGACTCAGAGTTGGAACATGTATCTAATTCGAAAGCCTTCATCTCGACCACTAGTGACTTCTTGGCCCGACACTCGTGTTGTGAATGGGGCTCTTATGGAACTCACAGAATTTTCCCATATCCTTATTTGTCTTCGTGGTGTTTTTATTTGCTTCGTCAGGTTTTCCTCGGTTACCCCACCTTGCCTTTGTCCTTTGTTTTGCGATTTGGGGGCGCCTTTCCCTTGCTTCAGATTCAAAAATCCAAAGTCTCGCTTCTTTTGTTTAAATTTATGCTTGATCTTGAAAACGTATCGATAGGTGACGTCGAGCGAGAAGATGTCCAGGAACTCCAACTCGTCCTTGATGTACTTTTGTAGGTAGTTGTGGTACGTGAGTACCAAATGCTGCATAGAATATTTGATACCCAACTGCATGCAAAGGGTATGAAAGATATTTGTGAACTCTGGCACATCATGGTCCCTTCCCTACTGCGGTGTGGTCCACTTTATGTATTTATCTCCGTAGCTCTTGATAGGGTAATATTGCTCCTTGATGGTGTCTCAGAAAGAATTCAAAGTTGGTGCAGCTGAAAATAGTGCGAGTTCCCATTCGTCCCTCTTCTCACAGTAGGTTTCCCACTAGTCCTTGACGTGGGGGGTGGCTTTGAGGAGTGAAAAAGTAATCTTTTCCCGATTGGAAAAACCATGAACTAAAAAATATCCTTCTAACAGATTTAACCATTTATCTATGAAATCCGCATCTATCTAGCCTTGAAATATGGGGATGTCAAAGTTAAATTGTACCTTAAAGGGAGTGGCCTCTCCAAATTGGTTGTTGGAGGAAGATGTGTTGCCTGTGGGTAGCCACCAAAGGATCTTGGAAAAGTTTTCCATCATCGCGTTCCTCTGTCGCTCAAGGACTTCTTTGAGCAATATTTTGAAATGATCTTTTGCTCCCTCATTTTTATTTTCTTCTGACATGGGAGGTCATCAGGGTTTTCGAGGCTGGTCTTGCAAAGGTTCAACCAGTTCAAGCCCTAACTCCTTATACCCTGACCTCGTTAGGGACATGCAAAGAAAAATTGAGAAAGAGAATACCGCTCTGATACCACTGATATGAAATTAAAAACGAACGTAACAAAATACAAATATAACAAAAATAAAAACATACATTAGAAATAACACTTCATTTCGTTAATATCAAAGAACTGAAATATGCTTACATACAGAATGGAAATAAACTAGCTCGGGTGATGGTAGATTATCTCTGAGAAGAGATGTGGCGGCTACATGCCTATGAACTGTGTTACAATGAGGCTCAAGGGAATTTCTATTACTGAAAAACAAGGGAAAACCATAAAAAGCCAAAACCCTAACCCCAGGAGATGGAACACTAAGAGTTTGTGGGCCTTGTTGGGGTTAGTTGGGTAGCCAAATTCACAGGGTCATAACTTGGTCATATTATCTTAGTTTAGCACATATTATACATTGTTGGAAATATATCTTTGAGTACTATAATATTTTCCACAAGCCTTGCCTACAGCCAGTTCACACCTCAAAATAATGTTGTTTATGGGGTCAAAACTACTCCATAAGTTCAGGACCCCAAAAACTGCTAAATATAGTAAATTCTGCTATAAACAAGGAAACTGATGAAACTAATTGGAGCTCTAGGTGGAATATCCAGTTGACCACCAATATCCACCTCGATCAAACAATGAAATAACATGAAATACAACTCAGAGGAAATTAAGCACACTACTACACTACCTTACTGAATAGTGATCCCTGCTAAAGAGGAGGGTCATTCCTCCTTAACAAGGAACTGGTAATACACAAATCACAAACTAAGTTAGTGAAATATTATAAATCCATGAACCATTAGATTTTGCATTGATATAAGAAAAGGATCGCAGATACACAGTCTCTCCAAAAATATAATAGTCTCTCCACCCCCTGTCGGAGGCAAAGTTTTCCTTGTATTATAGATTACATGATGTTTATTCTTGAAACCACAATCAAGTATGAGGATCTCTCGATTTTCACATTGTCCAAATAGAGAGTCTTACACAACAAATTACAACTATTTTACTGAGAATAAAATAAGGATATAACAATATCTCCAAATTGTGGGGGGTTAACAACTAAAAACCCATAACTATCATAGTTGAGTCAGTTGCGTCATCAAGTAGTTCACCTTGATGGGACAATGGTCTATTTGGTTATGACTAAGTAACAACCCGTGTTAACTTTTGTTTATGTTGTCGAGAAAACATAATACTCTCAAACAAAGTATCAACACAATGGCAACAATATTAGCAGAATCTTGTTTTAGAATTTCGACAACATAAAACTTGGACAAACAACATTGAATACAAACGACAACACTCCAAAAAGCCATACTATCCTGAAGCAACCTATTTTTCAACATTTCTAATAAAATCACTCAAAACAATCAACCTCTTATGAAAATACAAGCAAAACTACATAAACTAAGGTGACATAAGAGAGTGGCATACATTAGTAAAAAAAACGATTATTGGTGTAACATAATATGACTGTAGGGGTAAAGATGGCGGAAAAATATGGAAAAATGAAGGTAAAATGGATTCCAATTCCATGTCCCAACAAATGTATCAAGGTGGGATCGACTCTTTGAAGATAAATCACTGGTTGTCACAATTATAAGTTTATTTCAGTGTTCATCATGTAGAGGAAGTACACAAGATTTCATTTACGCAGCTAAAATTAGAGGGCCATACCCTGACCTAGTGGAAAAGCCACACAAATACCTTAAGGTTGGAGGGAGAACTTATAGTGACTGAGAGGGAGGAATTTAAATCCTCACAAATTCACTGTTTTATCCTATCAGGTATGTAGAGGACCAGTGGATATGGTGGCACTACTTTAGGAAGAAGCAGGGGTAGAGTTTTGAAGAGTACACCACATAATTTGAAAATATGACCATAATGTTGGGTATCTCCCCAAAGAACCCAAATGCACTCAAGTATCTACGAGGTATACAAAGAAATTTGTGGAAGCAAGTGATGTTTTTCAAGCCCATATCGGTGGGCAAGGCTTGTGTACAAACACATTTTCTAGAGAATGTAGGCACGAAGAAAGGGAAATCAAGTGGATGGAAGCGGAAGGAAGACCTAAACACTTCTAATGAGGGGAAGAAGAAGTGGAATTGGGAAAAAGATAAAAAAAATGAAAGCCACAACATATTGGTGCAAATATCCCAACAACCACTATAACATTGACAGTTACAAAAGAGGAGAAATGTTGGAAGTTGCATTTGGAGCTTAACCGAAGAACAAAAAGAGAGATAATAAGAAGAAGAATCTCATGGCCACTAATTCGAGCAACTAGGTTAAAATCAACTCAATCATGGATGAGAATATCGTTTGTACATCAATGTAGAAGGAGGTGAATTTGAGTAACCTTCAACAACAGGAAGAGAATGAAAACACTAGGCTCTGCCATATAAAGATACATGTTAAAAAGAAAAAGATTGATGCTTTATTTGATTCAATATTGTAGGTGAATCTCATTGTGGCAAATTTGGTCAAACAATTAGATTGGAAGTTTGTGATCATCTACCCATATCCACTGGGATGGGTAAATAAGGATGCAGAGATAAAGGTGACAAAATAGTGCAAAATTAGAGTTGTCATTAGTGTTGATTTTATCGATGAAGTATAAGTAGATGTAGTTCCAATTGATGTATGTGGATTAGTGTTTGAAAGTCCCTACATGTACATGCACGATGCAATATTCATGTGAAGAGTCAACTATTACCAACATAATCAGGATGGAAAATCATTGACCACCAACGTGCATGAAGGCAAGTAAAAAATTTCACCTGTAAGTGCTAACCAAGCAAAGAAACTGATTAGTTATAGGAAGAAGTTTGTTTTACTATTTTTAAGAGATAATCATTTTGTAGGAGAGTCAATGAGAGAAACAGAATCCATAGAGGGGTTAACTAAGAAACATAAACAACAATTGAAAAAGTTGTTATAAGAATACAAGGATATGTTGTAGGAGCCTAAAGGGTTACCATCCAAGAGGGAAGTGAAGCATGAGATCAAACTATTTATGAACTCCTCGTTGCCAAACATTGGGTTATAGAGGCAATATATTATAGAAGCAAGTGTGGTGAATAAATAGTTGCAACATCTACTAAAACATTGTGTTATTTGACTAAGTACATCACCGTGTGGGTCATCCATCATTATAGTGATAAAAAAGGACCGTACTTGGTGGATGTGTATTGATTACAAGAAAATAAACAAAATCACGCTCGAGAATAGTTTCCCCTACCCAAGATAGATGATAAACTCGATTAGCTGCAACAAGTGAAATACTTCACTAAGATTAAATTAAAGTCTTAATATCACAAAGTTTGAGTTATAAAAGAAGATACCTAGAAATTTGTCTTCAGAAATAAGCAAGGTTCGTATGAGTGGTTAGTCATGCCATTATGAGGTTATGAGTTTAATGAATGATATATTGTGTCATTTTATAGATTCAGTTGTTATTGTTTATTAGGATGATATATTACTATAGAGTGCTACCTATGAGAAGCACATCTCACTTTTGACTCGAGTGGTAGAGACATTAAAGAAGCACCAATTGCTAGTGAATCTCAAGAAGTGTGAGTTTGTGCAACAATTTAGTGTTTATGGGGTATGTGATAGGTCGAGGAGAATTGAAAATATATCCTTCCAAATGGAGGCCATCATGAAATGGTCAATGCAAACTAATGTTTCTAAGGTTAGGAGTTTTGTTGAGGAAACACAAAGCCTGAGAAAATTCATAACCTCTTTTTCAATAGTAGAAGCACCACTAAACACCACAACAAAAAGTGGCAAGAGTTTATTGTGAGGAAAGGGTCAACAAAGGGAATTTTAGGAGTTAAATAAGAAGATCATACAAGCACTAGTTCTAATACTATCAAATTTCTAGTAGTGCTTTGAAGTGGAGACAAATGTGAGTGAGTATGTTATGTGAGTAGTCTTGATGCAGGGAGGAAGACCTGTATGCTACCATTCTGAAAAAATTTCATGGCACAATTCTTAACTACCCTACCTACAACAAGGAGCTTTATTCCATGGTGAAATCCGTGAAGAAGCATAAACACTATTTTATGGTAAAGGAGGCAGTTATCCACACATATCACCAACTACTACAATACTTATGGGCCAATAGTAAGCTACAACAAACCATGCATTAAAATTGGATGAGGTTTCTACAACAATTTCTTTTAGTGATGAAGTATAAGAAGGGTAGCAAAAAAAAGTTGGTTTACATGCTTTCAAGGCCACCCACATCAAATATCACAACTTTGGGAACTATAATGTGCATGGAGACATTCACCCATGATGTATACATAGAGGCATATTTAGAGGATGAGAAATTCAATGAGGTGTTTTAGTAGTTGTAAATCCAAAGTCTTGTGCATGATGGTGACAACAAAATTTACTACTATCTCCAAGTTAGGCTACTCTACAAGCTAGATAAGTTACGTGTTCCCAAAGGTGAGTGATTGTAACTAATTAGAAGGGCTCATGCCTCCAAGGTTGCAAGACACTTTGTTGTAGGGAAGACAATGACCAACTTGTAGAGGCATGTGTATTGGCCCAATATATTAGAACATGTAGCTAGGTTCATAAGAGGATGCATTCTTTATTTTACCATCAAGTCTAGTAACATAAAATATGGTCTATTTCGTCCCTTACTTGTACCCACTCATCCCGAGAAATCATTTCCATGGACTTTGTGGGAAGTTTACCAACAACTAGGAAGAGACACAACTACCTGTTCATGGTAGTTTATAGGTTCACAAATATGTGCGTTATGATGCCTTGCAAAAATACAATTGATGGGAAATAAGAAGCAATCTTTTTATTTGTGAATGTCTAAGTGGGCTTTGGGATACTGAGTAGCATGATTTCAGACATGGACACGATATTTCTCACTGCATTTTTTACTACAACGTGGGAGAAGATGGAAACAACGTTAAAGAGGTCTACAACATTCCATCCATAGATAAATGGGTAAGCATAAGTAATCAACATGATTTTGGTGTAGCTTTTGAGGGGTTACAATCCGAAGCATTCAAATACCTAAGATGAAAATATGGTATATATACAACAATATTATAATAGAGTAGTCCATGCATCTACTGGTAAGTCCCCATTTGAAAATTGTTTTGGATATTTTCCACCTTCAAATTTGGATATTTCATATGGGAAACAAGGAAGAGTAAGGGAATATATTACAGGAGATGCCTTGAGGGTATGCAAATTTGTTGAGAATATCAAGAAAATCCATATACATACATAAGAGACATTGTAGAAGTCATCAGAAAAAATATAAGGCCATGCATGATCAATACAAAATAGAGAAGTTGTTCAAGGTGGGAGATAAAGTATGGTTGCAATTGAATAAGGAGAGGCCATAGGTTCTTGGTAAGAAAATTAAGGCTCAACAGTATGGTTCCTTTGAGATACTGAAAAAGGTGGGAGATAATACCTACAGACTCAGTCTACCCCTATACATGTGCATTTACTCAATTGTGAATGTAGATAATCTAAAACTCTATGGGAATTCCATGTTAGATCAAGAAGAGGAACAAATCCTACATTCTATGGAGATTGGGTTGAAAGGACAACTTCCAAGTAAGGATGAATGGTACACCTGAGGTAGGTGGAGGAAAAATTTTCTCATCTCATTTAATAGAAGCTTTTGGGGACCAAAACCCTACCAAAAAGGGGCATTGTGATCTGCATTGGATCATTATACTATTTTTCATCCATCTCGATTCTTTCAAAGTGAAAAAAGTGGAAGGATAAACTCACAGGATCATTTTTACTAGTAGGACCTAGTTTGGAAAATTGGGGTCTCGAACCTTCTGGGAGCCTTTTGAGGCATCAAACAACGTTTTTTTTTAGGTAACACTTTGTTAATTTTATGTGGAATCTCTTTTTCCTATTCTACGCACAAATACCTTTCCAACGATGCAATAAACGCCTCAATCGAAGTCCATATGAAAAAATTATGCCACTCGAAAGTTGAACTTCCTCTTTTGGCCATCATAATTCGAGAGGATGTGATGTCAGCCCCCACTTTTCATGGAAAAGGGGCTATCCACGTGATAATTATGGAGAAGACTCTAGAAGATTCCATATTGTAACTCTAGTTATAATTTGGAGGAGTCAAACCTAACCACTAATAGGCTATCGGGTCGTGTTATAAACGAGCCAGTAGGAGGAAAAGGGGTTCCATTCTTTTCGTCAACATTTTGTTCCATAGATGAGCAGAGTAACCAAGAGAAATAGGGAGACAACAAACATAGTGGATTTCTGCAATCTAGTAGCTCACGAGAGATAGGCCTTACTTCTTTTTACTCTCAATCATTTTCTATTTAGAGAAAGAGAGCAAAGATGCCTCACCTTCTAGTTGGGTTTTCTCCTGAAAGAGTTTCTTAAAATATATCTTGTGTGAATCGTGGTTCGCGAATTTTTATTGTGTCGCTGTCTATTTTCTACATAATTATAATTTTCGTGCATACGAAATGAACAATAATTTACACATCAAAACATCCAAAGAGAAATAAACCCTCATAGTGTAGATTTAAAATTTATAAGTATAGTTTTATGAGAACAGTTGTGACGAACTGTCTATTAGAATATCCATGACATTACTACTAAGATTTTATTTAACTTGTCTATATGCATCCATTGATGCATTATTTCCATAACATCATGGATTTATATGTTGAAAATTGTAGAAATTTTAATACAAATTATGTATTTCCTAGATTCTCCTCATCTAACAATTATATGCCACTGTTAAATATAGAACTGCTTCTACAAAAATCTTTGCGGAAATTTAATCGCCAATTGCAAACACATGAAGAAAGATCAATCACGCATAACATAGAAGTTTTTACTGGGAAATCATAAAGCTAAAAAACCCACTATCATATATTAAGTATATATCATGGATCATGAAACAATCTCATACAAAACTCTACTCCAAGAGCTCTCAGTACAATATACAATCGTCTCCACTGTCATACAAAAATTGGCTAATACATGCACCAATTTACTGCCTCCTGAAAGCCTGCCTCCACTGCGCAATACCTGATGGTCAAGAACCTCTAAATGATTCATTCTAGCCTGACTTGACTGCGCAATACTCATAGGCACATTCAATGTGTATTTGGTTGCAAGTGTGCACCCAGTAATGTCACAACTGATAGTCAAACTGTCCCTTTCACCTACATCTCAACTAGGTCTCCATTGGATCTGACATGCATGTAGTTAACAGTAGTAAATCTTTAGTTGCATGTGAGATCACTCCATGTGAATTAATTTAATATTTAATTCATTGATCTCTCACTCGTGTATCTTTAGTTACAAATAGTTACAACTAGCACAACTGAGTTAAACTCGCTTAACTGAGTTAAAGTACTTTACAACTCACATAACTACACATCCAACTTTGTTACAACTTCAAATCACTCAGTTACAACTAAGTCCACTTGCATATCCCACAAACCAACCTTAGAACTCGAAATTCCTTCAGTCAACTGTTTTGCCACATCAGTTAACTGAAATCAAGTGCTTCAAGAGAATAGATTAGTATTTATTGTCTAATTATTATTAAGAGATAATAATAATTGACATGCATTCTATTTTAGACATGCAATCCACGAACATACTTCGTACATGCATTCAAAAAATAGACGCCCATCCACAAATATAATTTGCTCAACCATCTATAAATAGAATCCCGCTATAAATAGAATTTTCTCAACATTCTAAAAATAGACATACACCTAAAAATAGCCAGTGTGGGCCCCACCTAGTGTAGGTGCTTATTTTTCACTAGGATCAAGGTTGTTGTTTCCGGATGCCAATTTCACTATTTCGTTGTTGCAAACTTCAACACTCCCTCTCAATGAGAAAGGAATTTCCTTGCATGTGACATGCAACTCCATGCATTCACCCTGCAACCTTTACATGCGCCATGCAACTCCATGCATGCACCCTACAACTCTTGTATGAAACACTTCTCTAGTGTTTCACGCACATACAACACTTGCATGAAAACACTTCCGAAACTGAATAGCCTCCAAACAACTAAATCAGTATAATGTATCTGTAATCAAAGTCTTTTGACTTCTGCTGGTACCAACTGCACATGTCTTCAGGAACCATTAAGTTGCTGACCTCTGCATCCATGCATTCTGCACTTGCTGTCAACTCTGATCTGCACTCCAGTATCCAACATTGTCACTTTGATTTCATGTCCTCGTGACATCTGACTGCATCAATCCAACTGATCCTGCTACTTTTGTACTGTGGGCTCCTCGTAGCCAGGTTCAATTCATGAGATCCACACCATCTCCATGAATCGTGCCCAGAAATTTCTTCTTCGGATTACTCATGCATGTCACCCCACCTCTCACCTGGTGGTATAGCTGCATGCACTCCCTCTGCCCATCTGGCATGAAATTTCTCTGCATGAGTGGTTGCTCCCACTCCATGATCCTCATCTTCTGGCTGCTCCACATCTCGAGGTTCACTCTTACCTACATGCAAATCCTGCTCCCTCTCAAGCATCAATTGCATGGCCTTCTCACACTTCCCAACAATAGGAAGCTCTATAGAAATCCCATCTACATCAAGTCTATAGATATTCTTAACTCGAATCCCAACCTTCTTGGCTTGCCCTGTTGCTTTGTGTCGCAGGAAAACTTTTCCTTCACTAAAGACAACATCATAGCCTCTATCCTCTAACATTGTGACTGAGACTAAATTTTTCTTCAAACTTGGAACATGCATAACATCTTTTAAATGAAAGAGTTTACCTGATGCCCTTTGAAAGGTAATGGTACCAATGCCAGTCGCATGGTATCGTCCATCTTCACCCAACTCAATATGCATCTAGGGATATTTCTCCTCCAAGTCACTAAAAAGTTTCTCATCTCCCATCATGTGAAAGGAAGCACCACTATCCAAGTACCACCCCGATCCCAATGCACTAGACACTATGCATGCGATCAATGAGAATTCAAGCTCAAATTGCGAGGCAAGAGCCTCACCAGCTGCAGCTCCAGCAACCATCTTGTTCTTCTTCTTATGTGGACAATTTGTGGCAATATGTCCATACTCGTGACAATGAAAACACTTCACTTTGGATATGTTGTGCTCCTTGCCATCTTCACCGGCCTCAAATTTAGAATGGAATTTCTTCCCCTTCCCCTTCTTTACCTTGGCAGCCAAAGCACAATCCTCTTCATCATCATGCTTTGATGAAGAGCCATCTTTGGTGTTCCGCCTGAACTCCTCTTGCACTAGATTTGACCATAGTCTTTCCCAATCTAGTAGTTTATCACGTTTGTTGACAAAGTCTTCATAACTGTGCCAAATATTAGGAAGTCCCAAGAGAGCCAAGCCCACCAAATCATCATCAGCAACACTTAATCCTACACTCCCAAGCTCATCCCTGCATTGGACAAACTTTGTTAAGTATACCAGAATAGTGTCATTCTTTTCCATCTTGATCTTTCTGCGTTTATCCTTCAGCGCCAATTTCCTATGGTCGCTGTTGATTTGGAAAAGATCCATCAAAGCCTTCCACATAGCATATGGAGTGGCTTTCCCATGAAGGCTTGAGACAATGTGGTATCGTACACCTTCCAACAGAATCCTCCTTGCCCTTGCTACTTTCTTTTTCCATGCGTCAAATAATGTAGCTTCCGTCGAAGTGGGCTTGGGAACATCTCTGTCGATGAATTCCTTCAAGCAATTATCTTCAAGCACCACCTCCATCCTATCCTTCCATGAAATGTGGTTCGAGCTGCCCTCGAGTGCATACTCTAACCGCAAACCATTGAAAGCCATTTCGATGTTTACTCAACTGTCGCACCAAGAAATTCTTGCAGAAAATTCGAATTGTTTCCACCAACAAACTCAGCTACTGCTTCAATATTGCAATCTTCTTTGCTCTGATATCATGTAGAAATGTTAATACAAATTATGTATTTCCTAGATTCTCCTGATCTAACAATTATATGCCACTGTTAAATACAAAATCGCTTCTACAAAAATCTTTGCGGAAATTTAATCACCAATTGAAAACACATGAAGAAAGATCAATCGCACATAACACAAATTTTTTTTACCGGGAAAGCATAAAGATAAAAACCCCACTATCATCTATTATCATACAATATCATACAAAAATCTACTCCAAGATCTCTCAATACAATATACAATCGTCTCACACTGTCATACAAAAATTGGCTAATACATGCACCAATTTACTACCTCCACTACGCAACCCCTAAAGTTCTAGAACCTATGAATGATTCATTCTAGCCTACCTTGAATGCACAATACTCATAGGCACGTCCAATGTGTGTTTGGTTGCTAGTGTGCACCCACTAATGTCACAACTGATAGTCAAATTTTCCCTTTCACGTACATCTCAACTGGGTCACCACTGGATCTGACATGCATGTAGTTAACAGTAGTCAATCTTCAGTTGCATGTGAGATCACTCCATGTGAATTAATTTAATATATAATTCACCGATCTCTCACTAGTGTATCTTTAGTTACAACTAGCACAACTGAGTTTAACTCATTAACTAAGTTAAACTACTTTACAACTCACATAACTACACATCCAACTCTGTTACAACTTCGAATCACTCAGTTACAACTAATTCCACTTGCATGTCCCACCAACCAACCTTAGAACTCGAAATTCCTTCAGTCAACTGGTTTGCCACATCAATTAACTGAAATCAAGTGCTTCAAGAGAATAGATTATTATTTATTTTATAATTATTATTAAGAGATAATAAGAATCGACATGCATTCTATTTTAGACATGCAATCCACGAACAGACTTCGCACATACATTCCAAAAATAGACGCCCTTCCACAAATATAATTTGCTCAACAATCTATAAATATACTCCCACTATAAATAGACTTTGTTCAACATTCTAAAAGTAGACATACACCTAAAAATAACCTGTGTGGGCCCCACTTAGTGTAGGTGCTTATTTTTCACTAGGATCAAGGATGTTGTTTTCGGATGCCAATTTCACTGTTTCTTTGTTGCAAACTTCAACAAAAATAAATCCAAACCTTTCTTTTGAGATTACATCTCATAAATACCCTTGGCCCATTTAACAATAATTTTTGCAATGAGCTTAGGAACAAGATTACACATTGATACCAATTTGAATTCTTCAAAGGACGAGGGATTTTTTTCTTTGGAAATAAGGGTAATGGAGGTGGAATTCAAGACTCCTGACAATTTCCTCACTATTATTGATTCCTCGACCATTCTCAAATGATCCCCTTCTATTGTTTCATAAAAGCCATTGTGGAATTCAACCATGAAGCCATAAGACTTTAGACTCTAAACTTCTTAAAATAATTTATATTACTTTAAATTATTCCTTGGTGACTTCAATTTCAAAATCCTCATTCATTTGATCATTCGTGACCCTAGGAAAGAGGCTTGAATTTTTCATGATTGTCCTAATGCTAGCGGCCTTCTTGGGGTCTTTCAAGAGATTTTTTAAATTTTGCTTGCCAACTTTTGCCATCTCCTTAAATGATTGGACCCTAGAGTCATTTGGTGTACTTATCCCAAATTCTGATTTTCATACACATAAAAAAACTTGGTATTGTTGTCTTCTTCAATGGGCCATATGATTATTCCTTTCATTCTCCATTATCCCTTCTCTTTACCAGGAAGAGTTGTTTTCCTTCCTTTGACATCTTAACACTTTGAATTATTCTTTAGAGAAACCTCTAGCTTCAATGTTTTCAAATATCCATTTTATAGCTTCTTCCAATTTATTCAGATATTTTAATTTTTGAAAGCTTGATTCCAAACACACTCTCCTATTTCTCTTTTTACTCTCTTAATTACGTCATCAACTAAATTGCTTCATCGTTGAGTCACTTGTGCTACTATCAAAAGTTCTCATATGTTTAATACTATAGGTTCGACATCCTCCTCATTCAACCAAGAGTGATTGGATTTAAAGGGTGGGGTTGGGGGGGCTTCCATCCTTTAGGCTCAAATTGAAGCAAGATAGGTAGGTGACATGAATAAACCCCATAGCCCATCCATACCTTAACCTAGCCCTGTCTTCCTTGAAATGTTTTGAAAATAGAAACTTTTCCAATGTAGTATGATTGATTTGAAAAAAATATCAAAAGTGCCAAATATGCCAAATATACCACATAAAATAACACAATGAGATGATAGAAAATGGAAATATATTATTAAGATCTCCAACAATATTGTTCACTTTCCTCTTCGAGGGGGAAACCTCCAATAGATTAGAGCTCAATTACACGACACAAGACAAGACTTCCCTTACTATCTTCAACTATATATAGTTTTATGAGATCCAAAACCCTAACTACTCGTGGTCCCTTGCATACTAAGGGTTAACCACTTCATTTTCTGAAGAGCTTCCCGGATTATCCACAGTATCAAGAAACATTTGTCGATGTTTCGAATCCCAACGGGGATCCATCTTCAGGACAATGGAATGAAGAATTTGAAGAAGGGTTTAATTCATTAATAGTGAAGAAGGGTATGACATGAGCCGACTAGAGAAATTAATTTTTTTAATTTTTTAATTTTAATTATAAATTTTATTTTTTAATTTAATTAAAAAAACCAATAATTTTTATTACCAATTTTTAATAATTTTATTTCCAATTTTAATAATTTAATAATATGAATTTTTTTTTTTTTAATATCAATAATTTATAAAAATAAACTAATTATTTACTAATAAGTATTATCATTTATTTAAAAATGTAAATAAATATTAATTTAGTAAATAATTTTATTTTATTTTATTTTATTTCATTAATTATGTTTATTATTTAATCTAATAAATAATATTAAAATTAATTTATGAATTAGTTTAATTTTTATTTTAATATCAATAATTTATAAAAATAAACTAATTATTTAAGTATTAACATTTATTTAAAAATGTAAATAAATATTAATACAGTAAATAATTATTTATTTTATTTCGTTAATTATGTTTATTATTTAATCTAATAAATAATATTAATTTATGAATAGATTAGAAGAGCTAAATGTTCCTTTCGAGCTAAGAGCGGCCGCTATAAGGTTATACGAGAATGTAATTGCCAAGTTAAAGTGCAATGAGGGGTGGTCGAAAGATATTAAGTGTAATATCGGAGTTAAACAAGGTTGCCCCCTCTCCCCTACCCTATTTGGCATTTACATCGACAAGCTAGAAGGTTGTTTAGAGGAAGCAGGATGTGTTGGCACGATCTTAGCTGGGATAATCATCATCCTTCTTCTCTATGCTGACGATATTGTTCTTCTCGCAAGGTGCCCATCTGATCTTGATAAGCAACTTAGAATTCTTAAGGATTTCTGATCTACCATGGGTATGTCTATTAACACTGACAAAACAAAAGTTATGATTATCAAATCCAAGAAGGACACTTACGCTAATTTTATGTATGACAATAGTAACTTGGAGGAAGTGTCTTCTTACAAGTACCTAAGAACTGATATTCATCACAAGCTCAACTGGAACTATAGCATTCAAAAAAGGATTAATGGGGGGTGGAAAGCTTATTTTGGTCTTGAAAATAATTGTAAAATGGCAAACCTCGTAATGTGGGATAGAAAGAAGTTCCTCTTTGAAACTTTAGTCACTCTTGTTATCTTATATGGATGTGAGGTTTGGGGTTGCAGCATCTCTAGAGAATCCTGGAGAAAGATTGAGCAAATCCAGAAGCGTTTTATAATGTATAACCTTAAAATTAAAAGCAATACACCCTATCCTATTCTCCTTATAGAAGTGGGTCTTTCCCCTATCGAGAGCCTAGCTATGACTAAGATTCTGTTGTACAAGCACAAGCTCAATAGCATAGGAGACCATAAACTTCCTAAGCTAGCTTTAAATTCCAGCCAAAATCACCAAAGGCTTAAACGAGGTTGATATAAAGACCCAGGGCCTGGTTAAACCATTGGGAGATTGACGAGAATGTTGCATTGCAAAACATCAATAACATTAAAAAAATTGTTACTTCTAAGTTCAAAGAAAAAATGTGGTGCGAGAAAGATCTAATAGCTAAAAGAAAATTAAAGTATTATAAGGAGGTCATCAACCCCACCTTAGAAGATCAAAAGTATCTCTCTGTTTTAACTAGCTCAAAGAAGAAAATTAATATAGCCAAGATTAGAACGAACTCTCATGAGCTCCATAGTGAAACAGGTCGTTGGACAGTTTCTAAAACACCATGGATGGAAAGGATATGCCATCTCTGTGAGAATATGAACATCGAGGATGAAAATCACTTCCTCTTAGAGTGCCCCACGTACAACCACATTAGAGCTCAATTTCATAATCTTTGTTGCAATACTGACCTTCCTAGCCTTTTAAGATGTCAAAATTATAGTGAGCTCGGGAGGCTTCTCTCCAAGCTTTTTGAGCATACGAATAAAATCTTAAATCAAATTAAATAACTCTTTTCTTTAGGTCCGATACACCAAAGATTGGTCTCAGTGGACGTTAACCATCATCATCATCATCATCAATTTTATTTTTATTTTAATATCAATAATTTATAAAAATAAACTAATTATTTACTAATAAGTATTAACATTTATTTAAAAATGTAAATAAATATTAATACAGTAAATAATTATTTATTTTATTTCATTAATTATGTTTATTGTTTAATCTAATAAATAATATTAAAATTAATTTATGAATTAATTTTATTTTTATTTTTTAATATTAATAATTTATAAAAATAAACTAATTATTTACTCAACTGGAACTATAGCATTCCCAAAAGGATTAATGGGGGGTGGAAAGCTGATTTTGGTCTTGAAAATAATTGTAAAACGACAAACCTCGTAATGTGGGATAGAAAGAAGTTCCTTTTTGAAACTTTAGTCACTCCTGTTATCTTATATGGATGTGAGGTTTGGGGTTGTAGCATCTCTAGAGAATCCTGTAGAAAGATTGAGCAAATCCAGAAGCGTTTTATAACTTATAACCTTAAAATTAAAAGTAATACACCCTATCCTATTCTCCTTATAGAAGTGGGTCTTTCCCCTATCGAGAGTCTAGCTATGACTAGGCTTCTGTTGTACAAGCACAAGCTCAATAGCATAGGAGACCATAGACTTCCTAAGCTAGCTTTAAATTCCAGCCAAAACCACCTAAGGCTTAAATGAGGTTGGCATAAAGACACCAAGGCCTAGTTAAACCATTGGGAGATCGATTAGAATGTTGCATTGCAAAACATTAATAACATTAAAAAAATGGTTACTTCTAAGTTCAAAGAAAAAATGTGGTGTGAGAAAGATCTAGCAGCTAAAAGAAAATTAAGATATTATAAGGAGGTCATCAACCCCACCCTAGAAGATCAAAAGTATCTCTTTGTTTTAACTAGCTCAAAGAAGAAAATTAATATAGCCAAGATTAGAACGAACTCTCATGAGCTCCATAGTGAAACAGGTCGTTGGACAGTTCCTAAAACACCATGGATGGAAAGGATCTACCATCTCTGTGAGAATATGAACATCAAGGATGAAAATCACTTCCTCTTAGAGTGCCCTGAGTACAACCACATTAGAGCTCAATTTCATAATCTTTGTTGCAATACTAACCTTCCTAGCCTTTTAAGATGTCAAAATTATAGTGAGCTCGGGAGGCTTCTCTCCAAGCTTTTTGAGCATAGGAATAAAATCTTAAATCAAACTAAATAACTCTTTTCTTTAGGTCCGATAGACCAAAGATTGGTCTGAGTGGACGTTAACCATCATCATCATCATCATTAACATATATTTAAAAATGTAAATAAATATTAATACAGTAAATAATTATTTATTTATTTTATTTCATTAATTATGTTTATTATTTAATTTAATAAATAATGTTAAAATTAATTTATGTTAGGAGGATAAATTAGGTTAAGTAGTTGCTAATAATAATTAATAATTAATTAATTAATTTTTATTTTTTAGATGAATTAAAAATTAATTAATGAGAATAATTATTAAAAGTAAGTACCTTAATTATTAAAACGACATTAAAAGAAGAGAGACAAACCTGAGACCATTTACCTGAAAAACTATACCTGGGAGGATTGCACTTTCGAGGAACAGATTTGTCGAAGAAGAGGACACCAACTGTCGCTAATTTCACATCCCCCATCCCTATTAAGGTTATCTGGATGTTTTATAATCTCAAGGGTCTCTCTTACTTTTCTTCTTTGATAGTGATCTTCTCTTGCAATGATCTTTGCATCTTCAAGACGCACTTGGTGTTTAGTTTTCGAAGAGTGTTCCGCAAGGGCAGAGGTGCGCAATCCTCCACTTCATCTATTAGTTATGGCCTGTTATAATTAATTGTGGTCCCTTTTTTATAATGTGGGTCAACCACTTATAATCATCATTAATGTGGTTAACTACTTACAAGCTTTATTTATTAAACTATGACTCTTATAGGCCCCCTTGGGTCTATTACATTAATAAATGGGTTAGGGTCGAACACTTCTATCCTTTAGGCTCAAATTGAAGCAAGATAGGTAGGTGACCTAAAGAAACCCCATAGCTAAATCTAACCATGTATTCCATGAAATTATTTGAAAATGAAAACTTGTCCAACATCTTAGATATTCATTGCACGATCCTTCTTGCATCCCTCCAAGTTGGGACATTCTTAACTAGTTCTCCATCAATAACAAATTTCTCTATCTCAAAACAGTGAATGAAAAACCCCACTAGTGATTCCCTTCTTTCCACCTATCCCTAGATGTTCCTTTGGTTGAGCCTAACGTTGATATCACCTCCTAATATCACATTGTCACCCTTTAGAATTCTAGAAGTTCTTAGTCATCCCATAAATGTTTTATATCTCCATAGGGCCCATATAGGTTTATAATTCTAATGTCTCTTTTGAATTCCTTTGATTTCACTTCTATCATCATGGTCCCAAGCATAACTTTGGTGGATATGGGTTTAGACTTAGTGTTTCACCTAGAAACCAAACCCTCCCAGCACACCATCAATGTATAAAGAAAAAAAAATCCAATATTTCAAAAATAGTACAACATCTCTATTGCTTTTGACCAAGCACACATTGTTTCTGGATGAAGGATGACATATAGTTTGTAAACTATAAAATTACTCTAGAGATGCTTCCTTAGGGTGTCCCCACCCCTCAACTAGCTTTCAAAAACATTTTAATAATTTCTTCACCATTTTATGGGCCTTCTAGCTTTAAGGATCCCACTAAATGTAAGTTGCCTACCTTCTCTCACTCCCCCCCTGGACATTTAGCTTTGGGAAAAGAGATTATCTTCCTAGTATATTTGGAAGTTCCTAGTCAAAGGTGAAGCCTCCATCCACTACCCCCTAAATCCTCATCCAAATCCTTTTAAGATCTTAATAGGTAAATGGACTTTAAAGTAGGTCTTTGGGTTTCTTCCATGTAAATTTATAGGATGCCTTTAATTTAAGGATAACTTCTTCTAATTTACCCTTGGGATCAACCATGATCTCAAGGCACTATGTTGATGAGGAGGGATTGACTACCCTTCCAGAGGAGGCAACCCTATTCCTTGATTTGAATCTTTTGATAAAGAAACATCATAAGTCTCAGGAGCATCTATCCTATTTTTTAATAAATTTGATAGATGATCCCTAAATCTCAAACTTATGGTCATTATTCCATGCGCCCTCTCCATGTATAATTCCAAGACAAAGACACTCAAACATGGAGGGGGGGGTAAAAATTCACACCTCGTGAGCATGGGAGATCTAAATCATGCATACCTTGTCCAACCAGTGAGTGTCTGTGTGTGCCTTATTCCTCTTGCAGAGCTTGAAAATGCTTCAATTTTATCAAAGGCATCAAGACTTTTCTTTTGTAGGGGAAAGAGAGAGCTCTAAATAGCGTGTATCGAAATTCATTTCTCCCCAACAAATCTCCATTCCTTTGAGTCTTTAGGATAACATGACTTCTTTACCCATAATTCCTCACTCCACAAGACCTTTCCCTTATGATTTTTTCAATCTATCCATAAGTGACCTATTTCATGACAACATCCACATTTAATGGAATTTTCTAAAAATCTAGCTCCAAAACAAACCATTAAGTCCCCCATTGAATTTCATTTTCTACATATAACCCTTCCTTCAAGTGAAGCTCCACCAAAATTTTAACCGCCCTCATATATTATTTTTCTTAACACTTGTCTTCTCTTGTAAGATTTTTTTTTTTGTAAGGAAGGTTGACTTGTATTACTTCAAAAATTTAGAGTGCATCCATGTTATCATGGTGTTGCTAGTGCCTTGCCACTTGAGAAACTAGACTAGTAACACAACCATCGTTGTTTTGACGGAAAACAAAACTAGTATTGCCTAACCAAAACATAATTATCATACAAAATTAGGGTGAGTGCCCTAATGTTAGATCTCTACCATATTTTTTGACATCACAAAAGTTATAGCAGGAAACATAACTAGGATTGGTATATACAAATGAGAAATTAAACAAGTGAGTCATGTATGAGTTAATTTGTGGAGGAATCGATATAAATGGTTTCCAAAGGTCTGAATTCTACCTTAACTTCAGTAGACATGATATTAGCTTGATGCTTAGCTAGGGTCGATGAGCTTTTGGTCCAATATGTTGATTTGTCGCTAGATTTCCCCCAATTGGACTTGCATCTTTTGTTAAGCTTCCCCTATCTCCTTCAAGACGTGCCTAAGGACAACCTTTATCTACCAGTAAACATCCATCACAAGAAGATACCTGATTTGTCAAGTATGAGAGTAGCCAATGTCTGGAATCTAATCTCCCATTTCTCCTAGCAACTACACATTTGACAGTTTTTGGTGTGATTCCTCACTAGTATAAAATGGTTAATTAGTTACTAAAAAGACGACTAAAATTTGCATATAAACGACCAATTTTTAAGTCGGCGACCAATAGTAGCTAATTTACAGTATCTTATAACGCGAACAACTTTTATTCATTTTTAGAATAGACATTTATTACCCTAATTAATGACCAAATATACAACAAAATATATTACTATATGATTAACCGAGAAAACCAATTAATGACCAAAGAAATATGACCAAAATCTTGGTCATGTTATAAGATACTGTAAATTAGCTACTACTAGTCATATATATGCAAATTTTAGTCATCGTTTGAAACCAATTAATGAACAAAGAAATATGACTAAATTTTAGTTGCGTTATAAGATACTGTAAATTAGCTAATAATAGTCGTATATAAGCAAAATTTAGTTGTCATTTGTAATCACAAATTTATCATTTGCAGTAGTCATTTATCTTTTTTTGGTGGTTTCATATTCATTATATAAATGATTGATTTAGTAGTTTCTATTCATTTCATCAATAATCATTATAAACGACAAATTTAGTCATATATTCATTTTATTTGTATTCGTCATTAATCAATATAAACTACTAGTTTAGTAGTTTTAGATTGATTTTATGGGTTCATTATTAATCAACATAAATTGATTAGTATGATTTTACAACTAAATTAAAAAAGAAAATATCATACAATGTGCATGTTCATCTAATATTCTAGAAGAGTCAATAGTTAATTCAAGTAGGAAATAATGATATAAAACATACGAAAGGAAATCGGTGGAGATAAATACCTATACTCTTTAGTCGTGAGGAAGTGAAGAAAATGAATGCATGACTACTTGCACTACATGCACATCGATCACCTTCTGCATCAACATCACAATAAACAAAATCTTAAAAACCCAAATATTTTTTATTAAATGGTGATAACAAACAAATATCTCTCTTGATATCGACATTTAAAAATATTTTAACTCAATCTCACAAATTTCATTTACCATCACGAGAAAGAGGTTAAATTTTGATTTGACTCCTACATAAATAATGGTGGGAAGTATATTTGTTTACACCCTAATGTAAAGACTTAAATTGAGGTGGAAAGTATGTGGTGGTAAATATGCTATTTACTGAAGTATGAACTATTTTTAAAGATTTTAATTTTGGATGGTTTTCTTGTAAAGCTTAAGAATAAAAAATCACTACACAAACATTGAAAATAAATTATGGTATTTTTGGGCATGTGGTGTTGATGAGGCATGGTATTGGCCCATAGCCTTATAATAAAGCCTACTTATAAGTTAAGAATCTCCATGGTAAACTGAGAGTGAATCTCCATGGTAGAAAATCTTGTTGCATAAAATATATTAAGCTATATATAAATTTTGTTTATAATTAATAATAATAATAATAATTTAAAGTGAATTTATACTTCTTTTCTTTTCTTTTCTTTTTTGAAATTTGGTAATATGTAGTATGGGGTGAATGTTTTGATTTCCATCACAAATTGACGACTATTGACATCCGCCTACAAAGAATACTTGCATTTTTTTAAATAATCAATTCAGTTGTCTCACAAAGACCTCTACTTAAACAAATATCCTAGTCAAGGGTTCTTTGGTGAGTCCAAGAAGTATTATTCATACTGGGGTGTCTGACATGGTCTCATCCCTAGAATAAAAAATGAGTGGTGTCGTTTTATAGACAAATAAGACCTTTCCATAAACCAAACTTCATTTAATATAGAAACTGTATCTTCTTCCTTTGAAAAGACAAAACAAATGCATACCTCTTCCTACAATGTGAGTTATTAGTATATAGCCTAAACTTGAACTCCAACTCTACTTTATCTATCTTAGAAAGTATTCCATCACTACCCTCTTGCCAATGAAATTACATGCCAAAGTGCATCTTGAAAGGTCAAGGCTTTGGTTGACTACAATATATTCCCCCACAACTCGAGTTACATCCTTCGTTTAATTCTATTAACATTACATCATTTCTATTTCCAATGAACCAAAAACCTCCCTTTGAGGCCAAGCAAACCACATGCTCCTTATACACTCCTTCAACGTCACCTTTTGTCACTAGGTATAGAGGGTTCAAGCACACATAAGGGTGTTTTTTTCTTCTAAACATTAAATTTCAAATTGGCGGAATCGGTTGTAGACAATACACACATAGCAATGTCCTACTTAGGAGGGCCCTTATAATTGTCCAAAACATGAGATTATGAAGAATTTGTACCACCAATCTTATCACTGCTCATAAAAATATCCTTGTAATTTACCAACTAAATTAATAGTATGCATAGATGAAACGCTGAAATTTATTTTCAAAGTAGTTATGTTTTTTTTTTTTTTTTTTTTTTTCCTTTTAATTAAGTTCATTAATTGAAAATAAGTTATATAAACAAGTGTCATATGAAATGAATTATGGTTTTCTATCATGTTTACAGATTAAGAATCTCCATGATAAAGTGGGGTTGAATCTCCATGGATAAGAATCATGTTACACGCTTTAAAAAAAATGTATATATGTGTGTAACTTATATATTAACTTTATTTGTTAGCCCTAGGGGTTAGCTCAATAGGTTGAGTACTTGTCATTAAAAATATTTTTGTTATTGAGAGGTCATAGGTTAGTGGTAATTTATAATTTTAGTATTGTAACAAAGCCTATTGATAAGTTAAGCATCTCCATGGTAATAATGAGGGTGAATGTCCATAAATGTATGTTTTTTTAATATATTAATTTATATACTATTTATTTTTATAATTATTAATAATAATCTAAAATGAATTTATAATTTAGTTAATTTTGATGATTTATTATTATTATTATTATTATTATTATTATATATATATATATATATATATATATATATATATATATATATATATATATATATATATATATATATATATATATATATATTTTGCTTTGGGAGTGACATGTATGTCTATGGGTGTTTACAAACCATTTCCATAAATTTGAAGATATGATATAATAAGTTGATCATTTAATTATTTTTTTAAATAAAAAATCAAACTATAAATAAATAAGATTGAGGAAAATAATAATCAATTTACATGATAAAATATGTATTCTATTTATATATCATTCTAATCTTTTTAAAATATTTATATTCTATTTATATGTGCTTCTTCCTAAGAGGTCACAGGTTCAAAACAAGAGGGGGTAGAATATGTATGCCTTCGGAGACTTAGCAGCCAAATCACTACGCATAGGTGGATCCTTTGTCCCACAAACAAGGGAGTCACATACACCAATTTGGTGTGTGACTTCGTCGTAACCTCAAAATAGGATAATAATAATAATATATAATTCTTATTTTGTGATATGTTCTTTTTGCTAAATAAATATTTAATAATAATAATAATATTAAATTAAATCTATATAGATTATTAAAATTAATAATTTTATATAAGTTACAAATTTAAAATCAATAAAAAAAATTTAAAAAATAATAATAATAATAATAATAATAATTTGAAAAAAATATGAAATTGACACTTCTTAAGGAATAAAATGTAAATATATAATATATATTAAAGAGAGACATTGCAAATTTTAAATATATGGAAGATGTTTCCACTTTGACCATTACAACCATTATTTCAAATAAAGTATTGTCTCAAGATTAGAGAGGACCTAACCATGTGAGTTTTAAACAACAATTGAATTTTTCCTGATGGTTTAAACGTGAGCCATGTTTCATTTCCATTGTATAGTTTTATGTCTTTCTAAGCTGTCTAGTCTCTCTTATTGGACAGTTTCTCATTATTCTTGAGGAAAGTATTTAGGAAAACTACCTCATTTGTACTTATTTTTGGATGCATAAAGTATTTATTTGAAGTCTAGAAATGGATGTGGGGTAAAGAATGTATAATCATCCACTTTGGTTGTTATTATATTTATGCAGTAGTAAGTGATGCAATTTTGTTATGTGTGTTATTCTCCTCTCATCATAGTTTTTATTAGATTATTTCCTTCTAATATTTAAGATGTAGGAGAAGAATAATACCCTCTGCATTGTTAAGGAAAGAGGAGATTAATCAAAATGTGAAGAGTTGGGTGGAGTGTAGAACACATATTTTTTGCAGTTACAAGGTTTTCTTGTTGTTGGAGAACAATTTTTTGTTCGGCTACAATTGGGAGAAGGAGCTCATTAACAAAAAGAGGACAAGCTGAAAGTTTCGCAATCTAAGCATTGACGGCGAGGGGATGCAAGGCATCGTCACGGGGCACACAATGGCGTATCTTGAAAAGATTCTGCAGACAAAAATGGGTGATCTTGATGCCAGAATTGGGAAATTTTTCTATGTCACAATAGGGACTGGCGTCAGAGGTCTCATCGCCACTATGGTTTTCGCCATTGACGATGGTTGTCGACCATTTTGTCAGACAAAAAAAGTGTTTTATTAAATACTTATTTTTTCATTGTTTTATACAAATTAAAATTAAAATATTTTAAATTGAATTTAACTAAATTAATTTGAAATCCAATGAATTAATTAAAATATTTTAAATTTAATTTAACTAAATTAATTTGAAATCTAGTGAATTGATTATAAGTTATAGTTAAAAATATCAATTTAAATAGATAAAATAGTTTTATATAACTAAATGATATTTAATATTTAATGGATTTTATTTATCTTTTAAATAATCTCTTTTCTATTATTTATATTTGAAGGTTGTAAGAAAATATATGACATTTGAAAATTGAAAATTAAAAATACACACATATAAGGTGTTCATTACACTGAATAATCCCTCGCCCCATGATTGTTTAGAATTAAAAAATGTTTGACACTCACTAACATATCCCTCGCCTTATGATTGTTTAGAATTAAAAAATGTTTGACACTCACTAACATATGTAACACTTATATTACAAGTAGAAAACCGAGTAACCGTCGTCAAATCGTTATCAAATTTTCAGATGTAAAATAATTTTGAAATTCCATGCCTATGAGTTAGTGTAAAATATAATTGTCGGCCTATAAATTTTGAGTTGTGATGGGTGATTGAGTGATCCAAGTGGCATTTTTCTTTTGGAGGTCGGTGAATTGGCTCAGAGATCTAAACTTAGATCGATGAAGTTGGCTTATCAAGAAAGCTTTAACATATATGGTGAAGATAAACTAATTAATAATTTTGAAGTTGTTGTGCAATTTAACACTAGCATACTTTGGAAGTGGGGAAAGGGAACATCAAAGTGAATTAGGATAATATATTGTTTGAATATAAGAGATTGAAGTGGGGAAAGGAAACATCAAAGTGAATTAGGATGATATATTGTTTGAATATAAGAGATTTTTGTTGAATGGTTCATTGATAATTAATATATAGAAGATTTATTGATTAGGGTTAATAAATAATTTATCAAAATGATTTTTTAAATATTTTTGTATTAATAGAGATCTTTCTATTTGGTATTATTCGTAGTTAAAAACTATTTATATGTAATGGAGGGAGGCAATTCTATGGTTCACACACACACCCCCAAATAGATGCATATGAAGAATAACATTTGAAGTTGTAAAGTGAAGATGGATTTAGAAAAAAGATAAGCTTCATTTGAAGAAGACATTAAGAAAAACACGAATATCACCATAGTAAGTGGTTTAAGAAAATTAATAATAAAGGAATTAAAGGAATTGGTTTTAACAAACCAGATTTGCACTAACAATTCCTCGATGAACAACTATCACATTGATTTCAGCATTGGTTGGAAGCTTGTTGAATAGCACTGAAAGGAACATCAACTAGTACATGAACATGCAAATTAATAAGTAAACATTACAGTCAAGAAAGTGTATGTTTATGAAAAAGGGTTATAAGCAACTCATAGTGGCAGGTTAAGTCTATCACTACTACAAACCTTTAGAAACCCAAAACTTTTACCCCGAGATTTGCATTGGTAACATACTTACATTGGAATGTAAAATCCAACATAACATAAGTGGAGCAGTACAAAGTCATAGTTTTACATAAGTGAGCAAGTTTGCTTGCTCCATAAGCAACAATGCAGTTGAAATTGTTTTTCTCCAGCTTGAGATTGAGATCCTTAGGGTCTAGTACTTCCCAGTGGTATGCCTCGACACATTAATAATAAATACATTATGGGCATTAAAACTTAGGAAACATCGAGCATGTCTTCATGAAAATTACAGAGCAGGAACAAAGTTTGATTAATATCATACCATAAAGTTTACATTAACAATTCTTGAAGCACCTCCATCTTTGAGAATTAAAGGTAAGAGGAGGAATGTTAATGCATGTGCGAGATGATTTACATGCATGTGTTGCTCGTTTTCATCCTTAGAGAACTGTTCTGGCTCCGCAAGCATGATAGTGTAAAATATCAAAACATTGTTCAGTATTGAAATTTTTTGAGGTTAAGTGAAATCATTTGGTTACCTTTTTGGGTATTTAGAATTAGAAACATAAAATTAGTTTATTCACAGTACTAAGATTTCAACCGCTCAGTGTTTAGTGATCCTAACCAAAAAGAGATATGTCTTCAACTAATTATTCACATATATGGATACCTCCCATTTTGTAAATTTCAACCTCTCAGTGTTTCGTGATCTTAACACACAAAAGATATGTCCTCGCCTAATGATTCACATATATGCATATCTCTCATTATGTAAATTTCGGCATTGTTGATGAGAATGTGAAGGGGCGCTTAACGAGACATTAGATTGGAAGCAAAGGATCTTACTAATGACAATGACATGAGCTCCAATTCCATGGCTTGCTGAGCATGGTCTTATATTAGACGAAGCCAAGTGATAGAAGGGAGCAAATCAAGATTGTAGTTACAATGAGCCCATATTTGCAATGCCCAAAAGAAAAGAGGTGTTTATTTTGGATGATTGGTGAGAAATTAAGAATAAACAATAATGGATCCATTTCACAAATCCATTTATTTCTTATTCATTCATGCAAGATTGCAGTTAAAGAGATAGAATGGATGGGCCTACTATTGGACCAAAGGTATTGTGGTATGTGTTTGTGGAAAGGCCTTGTGGGGGTTTGAACCTATGAGTTATTGGCAGGCCTATTTGACTAGTTAAAAAGTCGAATGTGGATGGCCCATCAGGAGGTGGATTCCCTCTCCTATTGTTCCCACTCATAGACCTAAATCCCCTACCATGTCCACAAACCCTAGCTTCCACTAATCATGGTCACAGTAGCTAAGAGCCACCATATAAAGGATAGATCACATATTAGACATAACAACAACAAGAAGAAGAAATTGTAAGGATATCATGAAACATGCCTTGATTCTTGCAACAAGACATCAAGTTCCAGGATTCAACCCATGGAGGTTGTTAGGTTGAAGAGATCCACGAAACAAGTCAAATAGGAAAATAGAACTTACTTTTTTGAAACGTAAATCCTTGAACTACCATTCCTTCCCAAGCTGAACACCACCACATCATGACTCCAATCATTGCAAGACAATGCAAATGGCTTATCCCTCACTTCAAAGATAAACATTAGCCTTGCTAATTTGCATCTGACCCACGTAACATCCCTGGTGAAAATTCCATGTAATACAGTTTAAAATAATAACCACGGTTGATGGGACACTTATTCCAAGCTGAATGTTGGTCAAAAACATCCTAAGGGATGTTAATTTGGTTTATTATGCCTAAGGAAATTGATAAAGGCAAAGGCAAAGACTTTGGAAAGGCAAAATGACATTTTTGGCACATTTATTTATTAAAATAATGGAAATTAGGAGAAATGGGAGATGAAAAGTCACAGGTTGCATGTGAGGAGGAAATTGAAGGAAAATAATGGAAAATGAAGAAAATAGAGGCCTCTTCCATAAGAAGGCTTCTGAGGATCAGTTGATACCTTTTGTTAGTGCATTTTTTGGAGTTCTCTCATTATTCTCTCTCTCTCTCTCTCTCTCTCTTGGACACTTAGAGTTTTTGGAGCATTTTGGCTTTGGAGCAAGAAAGGCAATAAAGCAGGAAAAAAGAGAAAGCAAGCAAGGAGGAGCAGGAATCAAGCAGTTACAACAGGATATTGGTAGGATATTCGCAGATATCAATTTGCATGTGTATTTTCCTTGCTAGATTTAGCATGTATGGTATTGCATGTGGTTTCTTGTTGTCTTGACATAAGTGTAATAATAATTTATTTATTTATTTTCATGAGTGTAATAATAATCTATTTATTTATTTTCCCAAAAAAAAATATGAGATCACTTCTTGTCAACTTATTATCAAAACCTAATCTCAAAATCATCACTAATAATTATTATTATTAAATAATCAGTTTAAATTTAAATTTATTATTTAAATAAATTAATATTTTTTAAATACAAACTCAATTAACCATTTTTGAAATTTATTTAAATTCATATATATTATATTGATTTATGTTTAATAAACGTTAATTATATTATATTTAAAAATATCTCAATCTAAAAATTTAGATTTCCAAAAATAAACCTTATTATTAGGAATTCCTTTCGTTTTCCTCCACTCTGATTAGGAATTTGACTGATACATTTTGTTGTAAGCATAAGAAATTTTGTTAATGCCAAATTTCTAGTCACGACAAAGGAATGCAGTTAGAAAGATCTACCACACAGAAAATGCCATAAATATTTTCGGCAGCTGGGAATTTATGTATATTATAATGATATTTTATAAATTATCCATATGTCGTAATCAAGTTCAAATTGCAGTTTTTATAATAAGATTATTAAGTGTGAATAAATTAATTTGGTGTAAGGTTTAGTTTTCATTGAATTTAAATTTCAAATTTTAGTAGAGTTTGAAGATAAAAAGCTACTTATAAATTAAAATGTTCTGAACATAAACGATAAAGCTAATTATGAATTAAAATGTCCTATTCCTTACCTCACAATATTTTTACGCCGAAGGTGTCCCTATTATGAGCTTTGCTGGGATGAACAATGCTCCCAGCGAATCTCAGTGCTCCACCTATCACCCTTCTGCCCTGTCAAAATTTGACACTTGGCAGCCATCCATCCCACTTGCTGTTCAATCGCTCCCACCCTCCTGCTTTCAGCTCCTTCCCGCGCGCGTCAGTTGTTTCGCGTCCGTGCTGCTGTCCCGTCGTCAGCTGCTTCGGCGTTCCGTCGGCTCATTTATTTTTTTAAAATTAAAGAGAATTTAATAGTAGTTTATAAGTATTGTGCAATAGTTATAAAATTAAAAGAATTTAATTTTAGTTTATAAATATGGTTTATTTACTTAAATAAGGTAAATAATTTTTTGATATTTTTTATTATATAATATTTTAAAGTAAGATAAAAATTATAATGTTATTGTTGAATTGATATATTAATAAAGTATTTTCTATGTTATAGTTATCTATTTGAAATTTGATAGGTATTATACTTATATGATCCTCAACTAAAAGTTATGATAAGGTAGGAATCCACATCTCTGACGTGTGTCGGACTTTACTCTTTTAATCACCTTGAAAATATTATAATAATTATTTAAATATAAAATAAATGACAAAATGATTTTCCTTTTCATTTTATTTTATCAGTCAACACTTGCAGCTACAGAAGATTCTCTCCACCTTCGACTGTAGAGCACTTTAACTCTCTCTAAAAATCAAGATTACAATCTAACGAATTGCAAATCATTATGATGAATGTTGTGTTATTTAATATGTCCGCCTCAGTTTTCTGAAATGAACCAAATAGGTTAAAAGGTTTAAAAACTTATTAGACCGGCCTTTTGACTGATATGCGTTTTTATATAGCCTTTTTAGTTTTCTGTAATGACAAAACAGGGCAAAAAGTTCTAAAAAATTATAAAAACATGAGGAGAATTTCTTAGTTGGCCTAGATTTTTTTCTTATTGGGTAAAGATTTGATATTAAATTTATGTGTAACATTGTCTTTATTTTCTTAATATAGGCACATCAGTATTCATGAAAACTTTTGTGCAGAATGATCATGCACATATTACCCTACAAAGAGCTTGAGAATCTGAAAGAAAGTATAACACAAATATTGATAAGCTATCCATGGAATTAAGCCACAAACAAAGTAATAGGGCAGATTTTGAGTGGTATAAAAAGGCTTGTTAGTACGGTGGCATCAAATGTTATGAGTCCTTACATATCAAATTTGCACGAAAGAATGGGAAAAACTCACCACATTTTGGGGTAAGGTTATTGAAATGTGGGGAATCATGTGATGCAAAGTGATTTCAATCCCAAAATAAGCAGATAAACGTTGGCAATACATATGAAAGATTTGTCGAGTCTTTGGATATTATCTCACTAACTGCAATTATCTTTGAGATGACCAAATAGAGCCTTTTTTATATAACCATTGACTTGTGCATTGGTCCTGACTTACCTAAGTACACCGTAGTTTTGTAAAAAAAAACAGAATGCGATGGAAAAAAAATCATCCTCAAACGTGGTAATGTAAAGGCACTCTGTTTATTTACAGAAAAAACCTATAAAAATGTCATTGTTTAGTTAGGAACTTTCGGTTGACCGTAACCATTCCTCACCCAATATGAAGTTTTGAATAGGATATAGTCTTACATTGAGCTTGGAAATCTGATTAGACCATGGCACTCTTACTGAGACCTTCTACTCGACCCATAATTCTGATATTCGTCCTAGAAAGCAAAGGATCAGTTCCAACCTCAAGGGCATCCACCCATTGTTGCTCGAACGATCTCTTCAGCGCTGACGTTTACAACTACTTTGGTAGACAAAGATGACTTGAAGAGGTATGTTTCTACTTAGTAGAAACGGACGAGGTTTTAAGCACTCAGGCGGGAGTTGGATTCTTGCCACTTCAAGAAAATTCACAAAATAAAGAGCCGAGGAGGACATCAGCAGTCTGTAAAATTACAGACGATGTCTGGAATGCGTAATGGAATACATAGAGGATCCCTTGGTTCGTACCGAGGTTTCCCTAGTCTGAAAGCGTTGGTACCAAGTAGATTTTCTCACACCCAAAAACGTTACCATAGTGGTTTGTTACACCATAAACCCCTCAGAGCTCAACCCACGGTTATCCGCAAGTAGCATATAAAAGAGAGGTGAAGTGTATGAGTAGCATGTGTGAGGACTTAATAGATGGTGAGTTCTCTATAGTTATGGACAAACAACATATGGCAACCTCTCAATGGCTATGGACAGACGACAAAAGCTTAAAGAGTACCGCTCCCTTAAAAAACACCTTCGGCGTAAAAATGTCAAGTATTACAATATGAGTTTCCAACTTAATATTGGTTGGACTACAATTTACACATGAAATGTTATTTCATCACTTCAAAACATTATCATTGTGTTGCCAAGGCATTGCAATTGAATTCAGAAACTTTGAAAACTTGACCATCAATGTCCATGTGTGTGTCTTATGCAGGATATTGGATCTAAGGGTATCATTAGATCGGTTCCCTTCTCTCTCACGTTTTGCATTTGTCACTCCAGTGTTATTATTCTCGTCTTTCTTTAATCCTTGCTTCTTACCATCAATACCGAGTTCATCTCCTAAACACGAAATAAAATACAATGCAGAGTATAAGACATGAAAGACAATGAATACTTGAATATAAACTAAAGTAGACAATAAAATATTTATATGGCATATACCTTATCAACATTAGATCAACATCAGCAATGTCAATGCCATTTTCCCCATAAAAGCAAGAAAATCGAACAAGTTTTCTCCAGTTGGACGATAGTGACCACTATGTTGCCAAATGACCTGCATAAACAAATAAAATAAAATGTCACCATAGAAAAGAACACCTTGGTAACTTAGTATTCAACCTTCAGAGAAATTTTAGGCACAATCATGCCAATTAAGTTACATGCTAAAAAAATCGGGTTGTAAATAACTTGTTAAAAAAAAAATCTTAGGTGTGGTGTCTAATCCTTGTCATTTTATTTGAAACAACATTTCATTCTATAGCGCATGAACTTCGTTAAGTATATAAACAACATGTGCTCAAATAACAACACGAATGTAAACTTTTTAAATAGTCATGAAAATGTTTTAACACAAAACAACTTAAACGATTTAAATGAATATCGTGTAATACTAAACTCATCTTCAAGCTTTGGTTGTTTTTTAAATGGACATGATACTAAGTATTTTCAATTTCATAATTAAAACAAAATCAAAAGAAACGTTCAAAATGCAATCAAATAATAAAGAGAGGATATCATGGAATGAACATTGAATTATAAAAATCTATTTACCTCTCCACAAGTGTCTTGTCTAGCATTCCTAAAACGTTTTCTTGCCCAAAATAGCCACGAGGTGAAAGAATCACAACACTAAAAACCATATGAATCCCTACTAGAAACATTTCCAAAGTCGATGGCTCGGGTGCTTAAAGGATCTATAACAACAAATGAATAGTATCCAAGACATGCTCTGCATTATCTCCCCATCCTTTTTCAAATCTCACCTCTTGTAACCTACCCACACTAGAATAAAGTAACAACAAATGAAGGCTTCTTCTTCTTCTTCTTCTTTTTTTCGCCTAAATTTTTTTAATATGATTTGTTTCAAGAACATAGTAATTCATATTTAAAGCCTTCCTGTCATGAGAAGGTATCAATCAAGTAGGACGTCAGAAAAATTGACTAAAATGTGATCCTCAAACAATTCCTACAATATCAATATTTTTCTTGTTGTGATATCTTGGGTAGAAAAAATAACATATTTGCAAAAGAAAAATCCATATATTACTTGTGTTCAAACTTTGTATATGGTATATTCTTAGGCATATTTTTAAGATGTTCCCCTGTGTTTACCAAAGCAGACTGTAGCTTGGTTAAACTTTGTTCCTTTCATTCAACATCAATTTCTGCAAGATAAATGTCACACATCATTCTTTCCCATTTCTCTACAGGCTACAAATGATAAATTGAAAGTCACATAAAACCAAGTCCAAACCCTTTTTATAACCAAAACAAACAAACGAATAGTGCCTCTAATAAAACTTCACACCTTAGAAATTACTCTGCCACGATCTTAGGCTAAAGATGAGATTAACCATCTTTAGGTCATACTTAATGGGATATTTGTATGTTTACCATGATGCAAATTTGGTGTTAAAAGCAATATATAAATCTAGGTTATAATTACTAGTGAAATTCAAGTATAATTAACAAAAAAAATAACGTCATTACAAGGTAATGGAGAGAAAAATATCTTCATAATTAGGATTCTCTATTTTAGTTTGATTTGAGTTGATTTTGTATCTGAATATATAATTTTCTCTAAAGAGGCATGAAAATCCCCAAGAAGTTGGAGGTTGGGACCCACAAATTGCAACATTAATACCTCAATAATTGCACAGAAACACCTTTTTATTCTTCAATGGCGTGGAAAAAGAGAAGCAGGGAGAAGTAGGAGCAGGAGGTTTCATTATGACCCAAGGGGAAAAAAAGTAAAAAAAAACTCATGGGATTTGGAAGCAGCTACCAAGGACAAAGAAGAAGCATTAAAAGTGCTTCAAGGATTAAAAATTCCAAAATCATTGGGTATGGGATAACTGAGGGTCCTGGAAGAAGATTTTGATGTCCATAGGTAACCATCACACATCCTTGTTAAAATAAATAAGAAATAACAGAAAAAGGATTGGATGGATGTTTCCTTCATGCCAATACTAGTCCAAGGATGCTAGAATAAGATCGACAAAGAAATAGATGCGGAGGAAAGAAATCGAGATGGATAGATGACACACACCCAAATGTCACTTCAACTTCTGACAAAAGAGGGAAAATAAGGCCACAATATGAGATATATCACTAACAGTAAGGGCCTAGAAAGCATGCAAGACCCAAACAACAAGGAACACACTGAAAAATATAGGGTAAAAATTCATGGTAAAGAAGGAAATCACTTCATATCCTTTGTGAGATTCTTGAGATTCCCAACTAAAAAACTCATAGAGGTAGCAAGGTCAATAGAAACATCCTCAAATTTATCAACCTCAAGATTTATTGGAGTCTCCAAAGTACCCTAGAATGAGTAAAAACTGCCCCAATTGCTCAACTACAGAAAAAGAAGTTGGGTGGGTGCAATCTGACATCTCATAATGTAAAGAGAAGACTGGAAAACTGGAGGAAACTAATACAATGTTATCTAGGTCAATGGGGTACCTGAAGGAGAAGGTGAGGGAAATAGAAATCATGCAGAACATCAACATCCATTCACAAGGTGAGTAGCAAAAAAATAGGATAGCTGAAACAAAGGAGAAATTGAGTTGTTGAGGAGTTGAACCAATCCCTGATAGACCATATTATCGAGATCAAAGAGGGCCATGATAACCCTCACATAATAGAGATAACAGAGTGAGTAGCATATGGAAAAGCCACCAACCAAGAAATCATGATTGCTAATAATCAAACAAATAAACAAGCCAATCATTTCTAACATTTAAGTTGTTTTCTATCTTAGCAAACGTTGGGATTTTTGATAAGTCTCTACCTTCAGTTTCTCTATATCTTCATCTACATGAATGATATTCAAGTAGAAATGGATTATGATTCCCATATTGTAGTTCACGGTAAGAACTTGGCTACTTTAAATAAATTGCATCCAATTTAGTATATTGTTTCTTATGAGCATGAGCAAGAAGACGACCAATGAGTATAAGCCCTAGGGGGAGGTGGGGTGCCTACATGAATTTTCCTGCTATGAATACAACACTTGTCATTGTTAAAAAAAATATTATAACATTGAGTTCGCATTCATTCATGATGCATGCCATGATCAAAATGATTTAAAATGACTACAAGGCACATCAATTATTCTCGAAGAATAAGATGAAAGTCTTTGTAGTTGTATACCTAATGACTCACTCCAGCAAATCAAGCACGTCTTATCTCTTTGGACTTGAACAAGTATAGGTATGATATATTCCCACTGGAATCCCTTCCATTAAGGTATTTTTCAATAACAGATGATAGTTGTTTGATCTCACTCCCCAAACAATCAGGGTCATATATGTATTGTAAAATTGAAACACCCTCAACTTGATTTTGTTGTGTTGAATGAAAAAGTGAATAAGTTGTAGGTCCATTCTAAAGAAATGTCTTTACATTTTATTAAAAACATAAATTGTATGCACACTAACTAAGCCTTCATAAAGAGCCAATGTGGAGGATTCTGGCAAGAACAACATCAATACAAGTTGTAAGAGAGTTGGTAACCCTTCTACACCTAGCATCCACTACCATGTCCCTGTCACCTACAAAGGAAAAAAATATATCTAAGTGATTAAAGTATCCTCTAATGAACATCATCTTTACTCTGAAAAACATGCAAGCATCAAGGTATCCCTTAAATGAAAATCGATAAATGAAGCAACTTTGCATAGAATTTAGGCTAGGAAAATTATGTGGTTTAGAAATATTTGAGCAGATAGAGGATAAATGCAAACTATGTGTTGAATATTTGATACATAATTTGTTGGATAAATGACAGGGATACCCATTAATTCTCAAGGAAATTGCTTCATGCTACTTTGTGCAACCAATGACAAATCAATAGAAAATTTGACAAACGATAACAAGGCTTCTTACCTCAATAAATGTTAAATTCACGAGATATGATAAGAACTAACCCATAGTAGTCATGAGTGTGTTTGTACTCACTAGTGCTCCCCTTATTTTAAAAGGTGAAGCTTTTACAATATAGATAGGAGCAGTAATTAATGCAATACCAAAACCTAGCCCCACCAGAGTCTGCCAACTATGAGAACATATGAATCTAGAGGAGCAAGCATAGAAATTGATCCAACAATAAAAAATAAATCATCTATAACTAATGCCAGCGTGCATCCATAGGAATCACTAATCCATCCATTAATTGTTGCTCCAATTATAACACCCACAATTTCCATGGTAACAATAGTTTCCTGTTGAAATCCAAGGCAGTGGGTTGTGACCACTTAGATGATAAGAAAAGAAACGTTCATTGATGAGAAATAAAGGTGAATTGTTTATTATAAAAGCCCATATGAAAGTTGAATTTAAATTTGCAGATACCTGTAAAAAGGTGCTCCTTTTCATATAAGCAATGTCATAACGAATGTAGAGAAAAGCACTAGATATGACACTTGCATATACGTCATTCCCGCTATTAGCCACTATGTCTCACAGCGTTTTCCATACCCAATCACATATATACTTGACAATACGAAGATAATATAAAGAGACCCTAACTAAAATGGGGACTAGCAGAGTCTAGAATATAACATTGTAGAACCTTGAAATGAAGGATTAAGTAAAACTAACTAGCAAACCAGAGACTATAGATCAAACAAACAAAAAATATATATATATATATATATAGATATATATATATAAAGTTCTAAATGCCAATCTAAGTTGCAAATTTTCTTGATGACAAGACAACTAAGGGTGGAATTGCCAACAAAACAATAATACAAATACGTAAATGCAGTAATTCTAACATTATTGAAAACTTTGAGGAGAATACAATCTGCAACTATTGAAACCATGATAATAATTATGTCGATAGGCATTATATTATGAGGTTGTTGTTGGTGACACTGTTGAGATTCATCATCCTCAACAGGTGTCGTGAATCTCAATAGTGTCACCCAATTCATAACACCCCCGTTAAACTCTCTCCAGCTAACCACTTCGAGTACAACAGCACGTTGCTCCCGTTAAACTCTCTCCGGGACGACGAATTGAGCACTTCGAGTACAATAGTAAGAGGCGTGGTGGTATTGCAAGAGGCATATTTGAAAACGCCTACCTCAGCACTTCAAGTACAACAATAAGAGGCATAGTGGTAATGTTGGAAGTGTCTTTGCTAATGCCTGGCTTATCCGATTTCATAGGACTATCATTCGTTTGCAATTTTTCCTCATTTTTTGAGGGTTTCTTTTCCTTCAACACCAACCAAAATTAGAGAATGCATCTCGATCCACATTGGCCAGGGAGGTATCCAGGTCGGAAATTCTTGCTGGGAAATTTACTTCCTCGAGCGCAACATTCAGCTTGATGGCCAGATGCTTGCTTTTCTTTGCTGCTAGCTTTGTAAATAAACTTCTCGATTGGAGAGAAGGGTGATATACTTCTTTAAATGTCTCAATTTAATAAACGAATCAACCTCCAATTTTTTCAAGTCATCCAAAAGGAGGCATTAAATAGGGATATCCAATATTCCTTAACTCTTTTTGATCATAGCAAAGGGTCTTAGAATATTCCTATAACACAAAAAAATCAAGTCTATTTAGAAGGGGTGAAAGTAGCATGGAATATAGTGATGTCTTATATCATGTTTGTCAATGATGTTCTGTTATTTGGAAATGGGACCATTCCAATATTCACTCGTCTCAGAGGGTGATTCGGTTAGTCAATTTTAGGTCCAGGTAAATATTATGGATTCTTCAATGGTACCTCGCCTAGGAATCTAGGGAAGAGAAGCACAAGGGATATATGAACTGTCAATAGAGTTCACTCTATCAAACTTTAGTTTGCAGCCAAAGTGTGACAAACAACCATGCATAAATAAGGGCAGCCTACATCCTTCTTCGGCTCGCAAAGAAAAGGAGCATTCAGAATCTGAAAGTGTTTGGAGATTCCCATCTTGTTTGTGGCTTATTAGAACTAGAAGGTCTAATAACATGTAGAAATATCAGTTTGATGGCTGCAATTAATAACAATTTATAACTAGCAAGAAGTTCAACAACATCACATTTACCTACATTTAAAGTGAAAACAATTCAATGGTTGATCAAGAAACAAAAAAAGGTGTGTGATCTAGATTGGCCACTTCATGCTTTCACTGGTTTTTTGTCGTTTTGGAGTATTCATGAACAATTTCTTTGACCTTCTATTAACTTTGGTATTGGACAATACATTTTGTGTACATATATAACTTTTAGAAGATGTGCTTATGTGATGCATGCACTCAGTATTGAGCTTCATGTATATTTTGTAGGCTAATATTGACATACCTTTTCTTAAATATTAAAATATTTTCTTCAATATATATGTTTGTGCACACGTGTGTGCTGATATCCTAGATGCGATTTGTTTTAAAAAATTTGGATTTTTTTATGAAAATTGAAATACATACATACATGTGCATGTATCACTTCCTCGTTTCCTAGAATTTTGCTAGTGATGTTTCTAAAACCCATTTTCGTGTGTGGGTTTGTATTGATATCCTAATTGTGATTTGTTTTAAATTTTAAGGATTTTGTTCACGAATATTGAAATATACATATATACATGTGCATGTATCACTTTCTCGTTTCCTGAAATTTCGGTAGTGATGTTTCCAAAATCCATCTCATTTCCTTGTTCGAGGTGACATAGCAACTATAGATTAAACCTAGGATAAGAACTCAATCCCCGCATATCATACATGCTACACAACCTTATGAGGTATGTTTGCTGCAACACCATTAAATTTAATTCAATGGATGCATAACATAGAAGAAATCCAAAAGCAATTAGTCAATAGCCCAATCAAATCTCAAGTACAACAACAACCAAGTCTAACCTATCTATTTTGTTTTGAAAACAAACCATCCAATGGCTTCATAATGAAAACAACTTCTAGGCAAACTTACGCAACTTACATCAATTCAAACACATTCCAAGTTCTTTGTCATAATGCATCATTCAACATTGTGAAAATCACATGATATTTGGCAATCCTCAAAGCTCTTTTTTTAGGATTGATAATAAGTTGGATGCGTTTCTTATGGGTTGAGCATATATATTAGACTAGGGAAATATCAGTTCAGTTGATAACAATAAAGCTTCCCCACTCAGCATGGGATCTCAAATCTTAAGCAGCATAATTAACAAATGCATAATTTACAATATGAGCAACTGAATTTCATGACAGGAATACAATGAGGTCACTTTTGAGATCAATAGACTCTTAAGCCATCCTCCAAGCCTCCGTGAAGTTTGTATTGATATCCTAAATGGGATTTGTTTTAAATGTTAAGACTTTTGTTCATGAATATTGAAATATACATACAAACATGTGCATGTATCACTTCCTCATTTCCCAAAATTTTGGTAGTGATGTTTCCAAAAGCCATCTCATTTCCTTGTGCGAGGTGACATAGCAACTGTAGATTAAACATAGGATAATAACTCATTTCCCGCATATCACAGACGCTACACAACCTTATCAGGTATGTTTTTTGCAACACCACTAAATTTAATTCAATGGATGCATAGCATAACACAGAAGAAATCCAAAAGCAACCAGTCAACATCCCAATCAAATCATAAGTACAACAGCAGCCAAGTCAGACCTATCTATTTTGCTTTGACAACAAACCATCCAATGGATTCATAATTGAAAACAACTTCTAGGCAAACTTACTCAACTCACATCAATTCAAACAAATTCCAAATTATTTGTCATAATGCATCATTCAACATTGTAACAACCACATTATATTTGGAAATCCTCAAAGCTCTTTTGTTAGGCTTGATACTAAATTGTATGCATCTCTTATGGGTTGGGCATATATATTATACTGGAGGCAATATCAGTTCTGTTGATAATGATAAAGCTTCCCTACTAAGCATGATATCTCAAGTCTCAAGAAACATAATTAACTAATGTAGAATTTACAGTATGTGGGACTGGATTTCTTGATAGGAAGACAATGAGGTCACTTGTGAGACCAATAGATTGTTAAGCAGGAATACAATGAGGTCACTTGTGAGATCCATATAATGTTAAGCCATCCACCAAGCCTTCGCTCAATTTGTATTGATATCATAAATGTGATTTTTTCTAAATTTCAAGGAATTTGTTCATGAATATTGAAACATACATACACACATGTTGTTAAAATTGGACAACTAGGTCCAAACTCCATGTTGTGATGCTCAGATTAAGTGGCTAATATTTTTGTTGGATTCCTCTTTCGGAGAGGTGTAAAATCCATATAAAATATATCTTAATCCGATGAGCAGAACATTTATTTTGAATTTATTATTTATAATAAATTATATGTGCAGGTCGGCCTTAAGGTTTACACCCCCAGCAGATGTGTCACACCTCAATGATATGTAAATACGGTCAACTTTGAGCATTTCCACTTGTCACACTCACTCATCACCTCATCTTCTTCTCTTTACGTTAGTTTCAGAGAGGTGTAAGATCCATATAAAATTTATCTTAATCTGATGAGCAGAACATTTATTTTGAATTTATTATTTATAATAAATTATATGTGCAGGTCGGCCTTAAGGTTTTACACCCCCAGCAGATGTGTCACACACCTCAATGATGTATATAAATACAATCAACTTTGGAGAGCATTTCACACTCACTCATCACATCATCTTCTTCTCTTCTGATCTAGTACGAGCTACTTGGAGGACAATTTCGATCCACACGTGGGAAGAAGGACGAATTACTACAGCCAAGGAGAAGGATGAAATTGCTGCAGCT
This sequence comes from Pinus albicaulis, assembly GCA_034641835.2. NCBI lineage: Eukaryota > Viridiplantae > Streptophyta > Pinopsida > Pinales > Pinaceae > Pinus > Pinus albicaulis. The sequence continues at coordinate 18,073,279 of CM076573.1, forward strand.
AGGGTTTCCACGAAGGTTTGACCAGCGTTGACTTTGGTCAACGCATGGTCCAAAGAGGCTGAAATTTATTGGAGACTTCGATTTTGGGAGGCCGTACACATTGGCACAAGAACCGAGGTCAAAAGGTTGACCAAAGTTGGAGCTGCGTTGACTTTGATGTTGCTGCCCTGCGTTGACTTTTCTGGAGTTGACTTAGTTGACTGGGTGACTGATTTGAGGATTGTTGTGACACATTCTGGGTTGGCTGATCAAGGAGACTTTGATGGTTGAAGCATCCTGTTGACCGCCATAACGCACCTTCACATTCTCATGTTTCTGGTTTGTCTTCTATAGATCCACTGGTATGTTCTATCAGCATTTTACTTAACTGTTTGGGTGATTGTTGTAATAAAAGTAAAGTTGCATCAAGCATAAAACATCTACAAAAATTTACATGGTATCAGAGCTGAGGTGAAGACAAGCCCTAACTTATAGCAATCACCATCTAAGAAAAATGGGTTCCACAAGTTATGACTTCAAGGAGAATGACAAGCTGACTGGAAGGGATGACTTCCATGCCTGGAAGATGATATTAAATCTCAAATTGGAAGACCATGATCTCATGGACCATGTACTGTGTAAGATACAAGAACCTCCATCCAATGCTACTGCTGCTGCTAAAACCAAGTATAAGAAGGGAGAGATCAAAGCAAAGTTGATGATCAGGGAATCCATTCATAAAAGCCTGGTGGCCTACATCTCTGAATTGGGTACATCTAAAGAGATGTATGATAAATTGATCCTAATGTTCAAGGTAAACAATGTAAACCAAGTGTTATTCTTCAAGAATCAATTGAAGAATCTAAAGAAAGGCAGGGATGAGTCTGTCCAAACATACTTTCTGAAATTGACCGAGATCAGGAACAATCTGCTGGCTATTGGGGAGACAATAGTCGATCGTGAGATGGTACTCACCGCACTTGGAGGGCTCCCATATGAATGGCAAGTATTCAACACTACCATTCTCAATAATAATACAATTCCTAACTTTGACGAGCTACTGTCAAGATGCATGCAAGAAGAGACAAGAATGAAGGAATATGAAAATGACAGAAATGCTGCCTATGCTGCTCATTCTAGAAAGAAGAACTCTGGTGGCTCTAAGAACAAAGGAAGAACAAGGGCCCAAGGAAAGAAGGGCAAGTGTTTCACTTGTCATAGGCCTAGTCACTATGCCAGAGAATGTCCTTTCAAAAAGGATTCTCCCGATAGTGATGACAACAACAATAACCGGAGGAATGGAAATCAAAGAAACAACAGGTCCAAAGGAAAGAGGAAGGCTCCCTCTGATGGAAACAATCAACCTTTCAAAAGGTCTAGAAACTCCAGGTATGAGGAGTCAAATGTTGTTGATAAAAGAAATGAATACATTCTTGTATCTGCCCTCTCTGCTGCATCCTCGCCCGACACTATGGATGTCTGGCTGATAGATAGTGGTGCCTCAAGACACATCACTGGGTTCAAGGAAGCACTCTCTGACATGGTTGAGAAGGATACTAATCTGGAAATTATCCTTAGAGATAATGCCACATATCTCGTGAAAGGGACAGGGACTGTGACCCTCCACTTGTCTCAAGGACAAGTCCTACATTTGCAGGATGTACTCTATGTACCAAAATTGAAGAAGAACCTTGTGTCTATATCAACCATGGAAGACAAAGGTTTCAATGTGGCATTCACTGATGGAAAGGTGCGCATGTGGAAGAAGAATCTCAAGGAAGCTATCGTGATTGGTTTTAGAGTTGGAACACTCTACCAGGTTGAAGGAAGTCCTCTAGGAGCTATGACATGTGATACTATCCGACAAACTGAACTATGGCACCGAAGGTTTGGACACCTTCATTACAAGGCCCTTCCCGAAGCAAGGAAGGTGGTGACAGGGATGCCCAACTTTGGAAATAATCATGAAGGTATATGTAAGGGTTGTGCCGAAGGAAAGCATACAAGGGGACCTTTCCCCTCAAGTGTCACAAAGACATCTGATATTTTGCAACTAGTCCATTCTGATCTATCTGGTATGCTGCCCGTGACATCCCTGGGAGGATGTTCTTACTATATGACATTTACTGATGACTTCTCCCGCAAAACCTGGATATACTTCTTGAAGAAGAAGGATGAGGCTTTCATGTGGTTCCGTACCTTCAAAGCCTTGGTGGAAAACATGACAGGGAAGAAGATCAAGATTTTGAGGACTGAAAATGGCACTGAATATGAGTCAAATGAGTTCAAGGACTTTTGCAGAGAAGCTGGCATTAAGAGGGAGACTACTACTGCCTATACTCCTGAGCAGAATGGCGTTGCTGAACGAAAGAACAGGACCATTGTGGAAGCTGCCCGTGCCATGCTATGTGACCAAGGTTTACCGAAGTTTCTGTGGGGAGAAGCTGCGAATACTGCTGTATACATTCAAAACCGATGCCCTCATTCCGCCCTGGACTCCAAAACTCCCGAAGAGGTTTTCACTGGTAAGAAACTTGATGTCTCACATTTTAGAATTTTTGGATGTCCTGTTTATTTTCATGTGCCAAAAGAAAAGAGAAGTAAGTTGGATGCTTCTGGGAAGAAAGGAATGTTTGTGGGCTACAACGAAACTTCTAAGGCCTATAGAGTCTATGTACCTGGTCAAAGGGAAGTAGAGATATGCCATGATGTCACTTTTGACGAAGATGCTTCCCTGAAGAAAGTAGTAGATCTTCCAAGATCCGAGGAAAATCATGAAGAAAGGCCTGGAAATCAAGAAGAACCGCAGGATGAGACAATGCCTGATATTGAAGGACCAATGGACCCTATTGATCCATCTCCTTCACTGGGAAAGAGACCATCATGGCTCAGGGACACCCTCGAAGATGCTGAGGGACATGCTGCCCCAAGGGGGACATTCCGAGAAAGCAAGAAGCCATGTAGATACCAAGGGTATTTGGCTGCCATGAGTACCATTGTACAAAATGAACCCGGATCTTTTGAGGAAGCCGTAAAGCATCAAGTCTGGAAGGATGCTATGCACGAAGAATATGAGTCCATAATGAAGAATGATGTCTGGGATGTGGTTCCGAGGCCGAAGGACAAATCAGTTGTCACCGCGAAATGGCTCTACAAGATCAAGCATGGTGCTGATGGAAGTGCTGAAAAGTTCAAGGCAAGATTTGTTGCCCGTGGCTTCTCTCAAAAGGAAGGAATAGATTATGATGACATATTTGCACCCGTGGCACGATATACCACCATTCGATCAATCATAGCCCTTGCTGCTACGCAAGGATGGAGTCTTCATCAGATGGATGTCAAGACCGCTTTTCTGCATGGTGCAATAAAGGAAGAGGTGTATGTAGAACAACCTCTGGGATTTGAAGTTCAGGATCGAGACACTCATGTCTGCAGGTTGAAGAAAGCCCTATATGGGTTAAAGCAAGCACCCAGAGCTTGGTACGAGAGGATGGATAGTTACTTGATGAAGCTGGGCTTCACTCGAAGTAATGCTGATCCGAACCTTTACTTCAAGGTTGTGCAGGGGAAGCCTCTCATTCTAGTGCTGTATGTGGACCACCTCTTCCTGACAGGTGCTGACCCTCTCATTCATCAATGTAAGAGGGAGCTCGCTGCTGAGTTCGAGATGAAGGACCTAGGACCGATGCACTACTTCCTAGGCCTGGAGGTCTGGCAGAGACCTGGAGAGATTTTCCTTTCTCAAGGAAAATACATTGTGAAGCTTCTGGAAAGATTTGGAATGGTGGACTGTAAGTCCGTGTCGACACCGATGGAACTCAACTTTAAGAAGTTGAGTGGCAGCGCTGCTGGGCCTATCTTGGCCAATCCTACCGAGTATCGTCAACTCATAGGAGCTTTGATGTTCTTAGTGAACACCCGACCAGATATATGTTTTGCAGTGAACACTTTGAGTCAACAGATGGTTGAGCCTCATCATTTTCACCGGGTTGGTGCCAAGAATCTTTTGAGATATCTTCGGGGCACGATAAACCATGGGCTGAGATACACTGCCGGGAGTGTGACACTCCGTGGATATACTGATGCCGATTGGGCTGGAAGTGTGGTGGATCGTAAGAGCACATCGGGATGCTGCTTCAATCTTGGTTCTGCTTCGATCTCATGGATGAGCAGGAAGCAGAAGTCGGTGGCTTTGAGCACCGCGGAGGCCGAATACATTGCTGCTAGTATGGCCCGTTGTGAAGCAGTTTGGTTGCGGAAGCTCTTTAGTGAGCTGTTTGGACATGTGCTAGATACCACTGTGATACTCTGTGATAATCAGAGTGGGATTCGTATGACTGAGAATCCCGTGTTCCACGACCGATCCAAGCATATTGATATCAGGTACCACTTTATCCGGGATATGGTACAGCGAGGCGCCGTAAGGCTCGATCATATAGGAACTGATGAGCAGGTCGCGGATATTCTCACTAGGCCCCTGGGGAAGGTCAAGTTCCTAACCTTCCGTGAGAGTCTTGGTGTCGTGGAAAGACCCTATGATGTGGGTCCTGTTGGACGATGAGCTCTGGGAGCTCTGGGGGGCTTTGGGGAGAGCGTCTTGGAGCTATGGGCAACCACAAGGCTAGGCTTGCCAACCTTGGTGGTGTGCTTGGACCCCACCGTTGTGATTTTGAGTTGGTTCACCTCTCATTTTCTGTGCCCCGTATGCATCCTACCCATTGAGTTCAGGGCTCATGGGAAGTACCTCTCATTTGGCCAATGAGGTGGGAAAAGCTAGAGACTAGTAGCAAATACCGATGGACGCATCAGAGATTGCCGTACTCTCTATCTAGGATGGCATGGTCCAACCACTTGATCTGGGATCAAGTATAGTGAGGTTTCGGACCTCCGCCTGACTTCGGGTCAGATGAACCAACTTCGGGTTGGTTGGAGACTCTTTGTGAGTCTGATAGAGGTTTCGGACCTCTGGGTTGAATTTGTCAGCCGGGGGATGATGTCTTTGTGACTGACCCACTTCTGTTCTGAAATAAAGAGGCAAGCAAAGCAAGTTACGGCGGGATGACGCACGATGTTTGATTGCACTGGTGGATGGAGTTCTCCCTAGTTGAGAGGGAGTGTTAAAATTGGACAACTAGGTCCAAACTCCATGTTGTGATGCTCAGATGAAGATACCGATATTTTTATTGGATTCCTCTTTTAGAGAGGTGTAAGACCATATAAAATTTATCTTAATCCGATGAGCAGAACATTTATTTTGAATTTATTATTTATAATAAATTATATGTGCAGGTCGGCCTTAAGGTTTTACACCCCCAGCAGATGTGTCACACACCTCAATGATGTATATAAATACAGTCAACTTTGGAGAGCATTTCACACTCACTCATCACATCATCTTCTTCTCTTCTGATCTAGTACGAGCTACTTGGAGGACAATTTCGATCCACACGTGGGAAGAAGGACAAATTACTACAGCCAAGGAGAAGGACGAAATTGCTGCAGCTAGGGTTTCCACGAAGGTTTGACCAGCGTTGACTTTGGTCAACGCATGGTCCAAAGAGGTTGAAATTTATTGGAGACTTCGATTTTGGGAGGCCGTACACATTGGCACAAGAACCGAGGTCAAAAGGTTGACCGAAGTTGGAGCTGCGTTGACTTTTATGTTGCTGCCCTGCGTTGACTTTTCTGGACAGCGTTGACTTTTCTGGAGTTGACTTGAGTTGACTGGGTGACTGATTTGAGGATTGCTGTGACACATTCTGGGTTGGCTGATCAAGGAGACTTTGCTGGTTGAAGCATCGTGTTGACCGCCGTAATGCACCATCACATTTTTTCCTGTTTCTGGTTTGTCTTCTATAGATCCATTGGTATGTTCTATCAACATTTTACTTAACTGTTTGGGTGATTGTTG
>CM076573.1:18079268-18394390 GCA_034641835.2 Pinus albicaulis
GGCTGCCATGAGTACCATTGTACAAAATGAACCCGGATCTTTTGAGGAAGCCGTAAAGCATCAAGTCTGGAAGGATGCTATGCACGAAGAATATGAGTCCATAATGAAGAATGATGTCTGGGATGTGGTTCCAAGACCGAAGGACAAATCAGTTGTCACCACGAAATGGCTCTACAAGATCAAGCATGGATCTGATGGAAGTGCTGAAAAGTTCAAGGCAAGATTTGTTGCCCGTGGCTTCTCTCAAAAGGAAGGAGTAGATTATGATGACATATTTGCACTTGTGGCACGATATACCACCATTCGATCAATCATAGCCCTTGCTGCTACGCAAGGATGGAGTCTTCATCAGATGGATGTCAAGACCGCCTTTCTGCATGGTACAATAAAAGAAGAGGTGTATGTAGAACAACCTATGGGATTTGAAGTTCAGGATCGAGACACTCATGTCTGCAGGTTGAAGAAAGCCCTCTATGGGTTAAAGCAAGCACCCAGAGCTTGGTACGAGAGGATGGATAGTTACTTGATGAAGCTGGGCTTCACTCGAAGTAATGCTAATCAGAACCTTTACTTCAAGGTTTTCCAGGGGAAGCCTCTTATTCCGGTGTTGTATGTGGACTAACCTCTTCCTGACAGGCCGACCCTCTCATTCATCAATGCAAGAGGGAGCTGCCTGTTGCCCTTCATGATGAAGGACTTAGGATCGATGCACTACTTCCTAGGCCTGGAGGTCTGGCAGAGACCTGGAGAGATTCTCCTTTCTCAAGGAAAATATATTGTGAAACTTCTGGAAAGATTTGGTATGGTGGATTGCAAGTCCGTGTCAACACCAATGGAACTCAACTTCAAGAAGTTGAGTGGCAGCGCTGCTGGGCCCGTATTGGCAAATCCTACTGAGTATCATCAACTCGTAGGGGCCCTGATGTTCTTAGTGAACACCCGTCCAGATATATGTTTTGCAGTGAACACTTTGAGTCAACAGATGGTTGAGCCTCATCACTTTCACTGGGTTGGTGCCAAGAATCTTCTGAGATATCTTAGGGGCACGATAAACCATGAAGAGGTGTATGTAGAACAACCTCTGGGATTTGAAGTTCAGGATCGAGACACTCATGTCTGCAGGTTGAAGAAAGCCCTCTATGGGTTAAAGCAAGCACCCAGAGCTTGGTACGAGAGGATGGATAGTTACTTGATGAAGCTGGGCTTCACTCGAAGTAATGCTGATCCGAACCTTTACTTCAAGGCTGTACAAAGCTCTCATTCCGTGTTGTGGCGGGGACGACCTTCTCCGATAAAATACCCTTTCATTCATCAATGCAAGAGGGAGCTCGCTGCTGAGTTCGAGATGAAGGACCTAGGACTGATGCACTACTTCCTAGGCCTGGAGGTCTGGCAGAGACCTGGAGAGATTTTCCTTTCTCAAGGAAAATACATTGTGAAACTTCTGGAATGGCATGGTGGACCTGAAGACCACGTCACCACGAAACTCAACTTCGGCAGAAGCTGAGTGGAAGCGCCGTCGGTCGACACAATCCACCATATCAACCGAGCTCTGATGTTCTTAGTGAACACCCGTCCAGATATATGTTTTGCAGTGAACACTTTGAGTCAACAGATGGTTGAGCCTCATCACTTTCACTGGGTTGGTGCCAAGAATCTTCTAAGATATCTTCAGGGCACGATAAACCATGGGTTGAGATACACTGCCGAGAGTGTGACACTCTATGGATATACTGATGCCGATTGGGCTGGCAGTGTGGTGGATCGTAAGAGCACAACGGGATGTTGCTTCAATCTTGGTTCTGCTTCGATTTCATGGATGAGCAGGAAGCAGAAGTCGGTGGCTTTGAGCACCGCTGAGGCCGAATACATTGCAGCGAGTATGGCCTGTTGTGAAGCAGTTTGGTTGCGAAAGCTCTTTAGTGAGCTGTTTGGACATGTGCTAGATACCACCGTGATACTTTGTGATAACCAGAGTGGGATTCGCTTGACCGAGAATCCTGTGTTCCACGACCGATCCAAGCATATTGATATCAGGTACCATTTCATCCGGGATATGGTACAGCGAGGCGCCGTAAGGCTCGATCATATAGGAACTGATGAGCAGGTCGCGGATATTCTCACTAAGCCCCTGGGGAAGGTCAAGTTCCCAACCTTCCGTGAGAGTCTTGGTGTCGTGGAAAGACCCTATGATGTGGGTCCTGTTGGACGATGAGCTCCTGTAGCCTCCTCGGGGCGCCTTCGAGCTGAGAAACCATAAGGTTAGCCAACCTTGCTGGTGTGCCTGGACCCCATCCGTTGTGATTTTGAGTTAAGCCCACCTCTCATTTTTCTCGTGCCCCATATGCATCCTACCCATTGAGTTTTCCAGGGCTCATGGGAAGTACCTTTCATTTCGCCAATGAGGTGGGAAAAGCTAGAGACTAGTAGCAAAGACTAATGGACGCATCAGAGATTGCCGTACTCTCTATCTAGGATGGTACGTGTCCAACCACTTGATCCGGGATCAAGTCTAGTGAGGTTTCAGACCTCCAACTGACTTCGGGTTAAGTAAACTAACTTTGGGTTGGTATGAGACTCTTTGTGAGTCTGATAGAGGTTTCGGACCTCTAGGCTGAATCTGTCAACCGGGGAATGATGTCTTTGTGACTGACCCACTTCTGTTCTGAAATAAAGAGGCCAAAAAAGAAAGTTACGGCAGGATGATGCACGATGTTTGATTGCACAAGTGGATGAAGTTCTCCCTAGTTGAGAGGGAGTGTTAAAATTGAACAACGAGGTCCAAACTCCATGTGGTGATGCTCAGATGAAGATACCAATATTTTTATTGGGTTCCTCTTTTGGAGAGGTGTAAGATCGATCTAAAAGTGATATTAATCTAATGAGAAGAACATTTATTTTGAATTTATTATTTATAATAAATTATATGCAGGTCGGTTTTAAGGTTTATTAATTCTCAGCAGATGTGCTCACACACCTCAATGATGTATATAAATACAGTCAACTTTGGAGAGCATTTCACACTCACTCATCACATCATCTTCTTCTCTTATGATCTAGTACAAGCTACTTGGAGGACAATTTCGATCCACACGTGGGAAGAAGGACAAATTACTACAGCCAAGGAGAAGGACGAAATTGCTGCAGCTAGGGTTTCCACGAAGGTTTGACCAGCGTTGACTTTAGTCAACGCATGGTCCAAGAGGCTGAAATTTATTGGAGACTTCGATTTTGGGAGGCCGTACACATTGGCACAAGAACCGAGGTCAAAAGGTTGACCGAAGTTGGAGCTGCATTGACTTTGATGTTGCTGCCCTACGTTGACTTTTCTGGACAACGTTGACTTTTCTGGAGTTGACTTGAGTTGACTAGGTGACTGATTTGAGGATTGTTGTGACACATTCTGGGTTGGCTGATCAAGGAGACTTTGCTGGTTGAAGCATCCTGTTGACCGCCGTAATGCACCTTCACATTCTCTTGTTTCTGGTTTGTCTTCTATAGATCCACTGGTATGTTCTATCAGCATTTTACTTAACTGTTTGGGTGATTGTTGTAATAAAAGTAAAGTTGCATCAAGCATAGAACATCTACAAAAATTTACACATGTGCATCTATCACTTCCTCATTTCCTGAAATTTTGGTAGTGATGTTTCCAAAATGCATCTCATTTCCTTGTTCGATTTGACATAACGACTGTAGATTAAACCTAGGATAAGAACTAATTCCCTGCATATCACAGACCTGTTGAGGACCCGAAAATCGATGCAACAACATTAGGGAAACCACCCGATCGAGGACTTAAAAACCATCCCTTTTCCATTTGGAATGGTGGCTCTAAATGGATTTATGGGAGCAGTTTCCCAATTTAATATAACTGTGGTGAATGGATGGATTTATCACTGTGTATAACTTGATAGATGGAAATATTAGCAAGCTCGCAATAAATAATATATCTATCTACTATGTATCTCGAGGTGAAGTCTATTCTATGTGCGATTTACAAAAATGACCTTTCACTGAATGCAAAAAAAGATCATACATTCACTTAGAGATATGAAAACGTTTGAGATAATTGATTTAATTAAATAGTTAACTAAATCAATCGGATAAAGCTTATATCACAATTTTTAAATGCCTATATTGCATATGTATCGAGTGATAACATTATAACATGTTCAGAAGTGAGTTAATGCCAAAATATATTCAAACATATACATGAAACAAAACATCATAAGATAAATAACCATTTCTCACTTGAAACAAAAATATAACACATAGGATAAAAGTACCATGTATATGTTCACTCTGCTCATTTGAGAAAAAGTACTTGGTCCAACCCTTTCTATTCAGAAAACTTCAAGAGTACAAAAGTGAAACATTCGTAAAGTCTTCCTTTCAAAATTTCAGGACCCCTTCTTCAAATATGTGAAGGGTTTTAAATATAAAAGAAAAAAGTCTTAAAATAGTTATTACAATAAAAAACTGAGGTGGTTAAAAACAACCCTCCTTAAAGTAAGTGGAATTTAAATAGAAACATAAATTAAGGGGGTGACTTGCTTGATGACTGTCTCGTTGTCTCCTTAGCCATTTGTTCCTTTAGCTGGAAGATGTTAAGAATAGTCTTAACCACTAGAGGTTGGCCTGGCCTAATGCACAACTATCCAATGAAAACAATATCAGAAAGTGGAGGAAGCATGTAGGAGGATGTATCTGTGAGACAATGCAGCATAAGCCACTCGCTGTGAGGCTTTACTAAATATCTCCAATATTTCTCCCAATCCAACTTTTCCAACTTCTTGGTGTGTTATTCATTTACCTTTGACACTTATTGCCACTATCTTATAAAGTCTTTCACTATAGGCAATGCACCGGGAGTACATATGTCATTAAGGTTTGCAACGATGAGATTTTGACTAACAGTTTCCACAATGTTAGTAGCCACATCCTTTGATCTGCAAATGGATCTTTCTGCATGTTTCAATTGTATATTCCAATCTGTAAATAATATTTCTTTATTTGAGTCCTCGATCCCGGGCAGGTTGGCCTTTCAGCCATCATCAGAATCCTGCCAGGTGACAAACTGGGAAAATTTATCATCTATTTCATCAAAACTAATCCTCATATCTGAAATGTGATTCATCAGTGAATCCCTCTGTTCACAAAATTCAAGAATAATTGATAATTTTTGACAAAAACCAACCTGTTGATGTGCTAATAATGTGTTTAGTTCTAAGGTCTCTTTTCTGAATTCATAAATTTTTGGGTTATCTTTTAATTGCTCAATAGAGAGTTGCAAATGATGATTTAGAGTTTCCTTCAAACTTATCTCATTCTGGTGCTGAATTTTCAATTGTTCCATGCTCTCCTGGAGCTGTGTGATCTGTACTTATAACTGTTGATTGACACTTTGTTTTTCTTCCTGTAGCTCAAGTTCAAGTTGGATGATTTTCTCATCCTTTTGTTTCATAAATTGTTGAACTTTTGAGGCTTTATCAATAGTTGTAGAGGCATAAGCTCCTGCGAACTAAGTTAGGCGAGTTATATCTCGTGAAGGATCTGCTTGTGTGTCTTTCCAAACAATATCATTGATACATCTCCTTGGACAAGGGGTTGAGATTGCTCTGATCTCCTTCTTTTATTATGTTTTTTCATAACCGCCTTGTGTTTAGGACTGTAGAAAGTGTCCAAAGGAGGAATTTCCTCAATGTTAAGAATAATTTTAGTGGTGGGGAAGGCTGGAATGAATTCAACTCTCTCTTTGCTTACTAGTTTGTCAGAGGGCTCAGCAGTGAAAGAGTCCTGACTTCTATTTTGAGGTGTATGCACTATCTGTTGTTGATCAAACTCCTTCAAAACATCACTCAGATTACTTGGGAAATCCAAATCCATAGTTTGAACTTCGGCTGATTTATCTTGGTTTGTTTTTCTAAGGACTTCAGTATCCGTAGATGCCGATTCATTTTCCTTTTCCTTCTGAGATAAGGGTTGTGAGACATCCAACATTTTCAATGGAATTGCTTCTAATCTCTTGTTCCTATACTGTTTAAATTTTAGTAATTTTTTTGGATGGAGACGCAAGGCTGCCAACTTTTGAACTACAGAATAATTCTTGACAGACTCAAATAGGTCATCAAAATCATCGTCTTCGTGTACAAAATGCCTAATATTCACTTGGGTAGTGAAATTATTGGAAACTTTAATTAGGTCATACTGTCTGTTTGGAATTGTGAATAACTTCAGACATTCAATTTGACAAATCTCTATAACAGCATGCTTGTAATTATCCAGACCATAAACACCATGATTAATTGGAAAGTAAGGCCACGATGCTTTCTTGGCCTCCTTCAGAAACTTGGTTAGTCCGTTTCCAACAGTCTGATATGCAACTTCTCCTGCGAGAAGCTTGTCAGGAACATACAGGGGGAAAACGTGCAGTTGAGCTAAACTCCCAAATACTTGAACATAGGTGAACAACTCTTCTCCAAACCATTTTCATATAGAGGAAAAATCAGCTTGGGCCTCTTTTGACAATTTGGGGGCTTTCTCATTAAAAACAACTTAAAATAGAGGGAGAATGACTCAATGGAAATTTTTATAAAAATGGATTTCATACTTATATTCCCACAACATACTATGAAATACATGAATAGGTATAGGGTCTTGGGTATTCCATTTCCAGCCCATGGCTGGAAAATCTGAAGTAAAACACACAATGTCCATGATATAGGCACTCATATAAAATGGTGGGGGGGGGGATTTTGGAGGAAATGGAGCGATTTGTCCTTTATTCTAAAATCTAAGTGGCAATATTATTAGACTGAATGTTTCCCCAATCCATAACATAGGAGTTTGCAACTGCTTCCATGACAAGAACCCATTTTACTGAAAATCGAGAAGTGTTTGGCTGACCAAAAAGCCTATACATCATCGTAGAGACATAACAGTAGGGGCTTCCAAGGGAGTCAATAGAGTACATACCATTTTCATCATTCTTGTGCTTATTGGGATTGCTTCTCCATTTCTTGATTGGCTTTGATTTGAGCTCGTTCTATTTGGCAAACTATGCAAGAAATTCTTTATCATAGATCTTTTTAGGGTCTGGGATATGGTACATCAGCGTCAGGTCTTCGTCTTTTAAGGAACCAATCATTGTTCCTCTGCTAGTTATAAATTTCCTATCCCTGATATTGATATTATCAATGATCCATCTTACCATATCAGTGTATGGTAATATTTTAGGTCGCGCAGTGATTCGATGCAATAAACAATTAGCTACTTCTTCAATTGTAGCTTTTGAGGAATCAGGAGCATCGGTAGTTGTCTTCTTTGAATTTTGTGTGGTTTTTCATTCTCGATGAACTTGTACATTGATTCCCATGAGGAGTATCCGCTTTCTGGTCCACATGTAGTATTGGTAAATAGAGGAAGCATCTTTGTCCTCTCGGTTGTAGCGGTTGTAGGGTTTACAGGGGCCATATGCTTCTTAGATTTCTTAAGATATTTAGACATCTACAGAGAGTTATTCTTATTTGGGCTGGCCTGCAAATAAATGAGAAAATATAAGCAAAAATAAGGAACTTTTGGTTCTACAAATGCATGAGTACCATAACAATAGAAACGTTTAAACAGATGAGACTTGGCACGCTGATAATATATGAATTCAATGCTTCTTAAAGTAAATTTATTATGGAGGTATGGGCGACAAAACCATTAAGTTATGACTTTAATGTTTGATATGGGTTGTTGTGCCTATATAATCATTTCTGCATTAGAACCAGATATGTCGCGTCGCAGCATTGCTCGTGTGTAAATATTCATTTCATACAGATCGGCTTTGTTTTCTGCCGATTAAGATTGTGATCGCAATCGCAATATCAGTGAAAATAGATGGAGTGTGAATTGTTTTTGTTGGTGAAAGTGCGATGTGCGATTTACGATGGAATATATCGCATCAGGGAACATGATCGGGGGAAGAAAAGTGATTATGTTTTGCGAGAATGCGATGCGATGGAGTATATTGCATCTGGAAAATATGGGAGGTGACAATAAGACCGTCGGGGCAGAATATGCGAGATGTGAAATGCGATTTGTGATGGCTTATGTGGTGGAAGTGGGTCCCATAATTTTTCCTTATATAAATTTTCTTCGAAAATTGCCTTTTCCCTTTATAAAAGCGCTTTTGCTTATACATATCGGATCGCAACTTGTTTTAAGTGACCTTTTAGAAGTCATATGTGCTTCATTACGGTATTGTGATTGCGATAATATGATCTTTCTCTGCTTAAGTGCTTTTAAGGCCAAAATTTAAGGTTCTATCCCTTTCTAATTCCTATTTATTTCTAATGAATCACTCTAAGGGTATTATTTGTTTTAACTCTAAAATTTTAAAAAAGGCTCCCATTATTTTCTAAGGTAACTATTGCTAACATAATGGGGGTTGTTGATTAGCACAATAATTGGCGATTCACTAGAAGAACCAGTTATCTCTAAAAACAATTTCTTAGTATCTTTATATAAGTAAAAATTATTTAAGGAAACAAGATCTATTTTCGAAATTTTCAAATGAATAAAATTACTCTGAGTAAAAAAAAAAAAAAAACTCATCTCTATCGTTAATCTTTGAGAAACATTTCATAAATAAGTAACTTCATTCCTCTATATCAATCATTATATAGTTTAAAAGATAAAGTAAGTGTCTTTTTGTAACTTAGCCTTTTGATTTGCTCCTTTTGTCATTTGTAGAGCAATTGTTGCTTATAGGAATGAATAGCTCAGGCAAGGTTACCTTTTAACCATCAGTTATTCAGTATCCCATCCATTTATTTATTTTTATTTTTTTCCACAGAAAAAAATCGAACTTTCTATTAAAAATAGATAGTCTCAGAGCATATGCATAGCATTTCAGTACAGTTCCTTCTCCTTTGTGCGAAGAGGAATCAACTACTTTGCAAGACCAGGGGTAATGCCAAGCAGCCATAAAAACCAAAGATATCTGTCTAGAACCCAAGCATCTCCTTTTGTTCATCATCCCCCGGATTTTATGCCGAAACAGATGAGAAAACAAAAAGGTGATCGATGCCAAGGCAAAGCTCAAGGCTTCTTTTGTCAAAAAAGGGACTGGCAATAGACACTATCCCAGTCACCTATCAACAGTATAAAACAAAAAAAGGGGATCCAGAACCTCCTTACATAAGGAAAACAGTTCTGAGCCCACCGAAGTAGTGTTATAGAGTTTTAACAGCAAATATGTACATAGCATAAATAAAAAACAGCAGAGTCAAGCAAAAACTGGCTGTTCCCTTGCATGAACAGCTCCATTCACCAACTCAGTTACTGTCCAGGACCCCAAATCTTGCTGAGAACCTTCTTTAGATAAGTGATCTGCTTCCTGGTTCCTTTCCCTGTAAATGTGACAAACAAAGATCTCAGTGAAAAAACATTTGATGCGACGAATCTCTTTAAGTAAAGGTAACAAAATATAATTTCTGCACTTCTGGGTCTCATTAAACCAATTCACAACATTTCTAAAATCACCAAAAATCTGGATCTGCCTCAAGTGTTTCAAAATCAACCAGCAAAGGAGGAAGTGAAGGGCTTTAAGTTCTGCAAAGTTGTTTGACCCTTGCCCAAGGCCCACCGAAGCTCGAAGGGAGTTTGCAGGAGAGAGATAAATAACTAGGCCAGCACCACAAGAGCCATTTGGATCAGAGGCTCCATCGAAAAAGGCCCATGGGATTGTTTCGTTGATCAGTTCAAGCTGAATGTTTCGAGGGGGCGTTGGTCCTGAAGGAGAAGGGATACTGTCATATATTGCAGCTCCTTCTGCTGCCAGTCTGGCAAGGGGAAAAGACTGCTCATTAAAGATAGCCCTGTTGCGAGCAATCCAGGTTCCCCATGCTATTAGAAGAGGGATAGATCTGACTTTATCATTTGGGGCCTCCTGCCACCACTGATTCCAAGCTTGAAGAAAATCATCATCGTGCCATCTAAAAGGAATATTGATCAAACTTAAAGTTTCTGCCCACAGACTGGAATTGAAAGGAAAATGGAGGAAGAGATGGATAGCAGTTTCTTCCGCCGACTTACAAAGGGAACACCAACTGGGTCCTGATTTTCCCTTTTTTTGAAGAAAGTCCCACATTGGCACCTTTTTTTTAAGAATGCACCAAAAGAATAATTTGGTCTTGGCTGGGCATTTCAACTTCCAGATTGATTTGTACCACCAGCTCGTGGCCTCCCTCCCCACTTGGGACATTAGCCATTTGTAGCCCGATTTTGGAGAGTAAGAGCCTGTCTGCGCATGAACCCAGCGCAGCTCATCACTTGCATCCGAGATCCGGACAGAAGAAAAATGTAATGCTATGACATAACGGCTCCATTCTTCCAACCACCTAACATACAACTGCAAATCCAAGCCGGAGAGCCAGCCTTGTTTCACAAGGGAGGTTGATCTAGGATTAGCTACCTGGTTCAAAGTGTAATATCCCCTGTCATTTAGAAACTCTACCAAAGCCGAAGAAAGGGAGAAACTGTCAGAACAGCCAACCCAAGGATTGCATCCCAAACGGACTTGAGTACCATCTCCTATGTTCCATGCCAGACCTTGCCCGACTGTTTGAACCGATGCAACAACAGCTTTCCAAACTACAGAAGCATTTTTTGAGGACTTAACTGGAGAGCGAATCCAATCCAAAACCGGAACTTGGTTGAGATATTTCCTTTTGATGACTGATACCCATAGAGAATCTGTTGAGATCAAGCGCCAAGCCAGCTTGGCTGCGAGGGATTTTGAGAAGGAAGACAAATTTTTTATCCCCCAACCGCCCCATTCTTTTGGTCTGGTGATTTTGTCCCAAGCGACCCATGGGGTGACATGCTCCAATTTCAACCCTGCCCAAAGGAATTTACTGCACAGTTTATCTATGGAGGCCAAAATTATTTTCGGGACCCAGGAGAGGCTGGCCCAATATACCGAAATAGCCATCAGAACTGATTTAATAAGGACCAGTCTACCAGCCCTTGAGAGCCACCTGAAGCTACAATGATTTAGCCTTTTTTCTATCTTTGCAAGCAGCCACTTCCAGTCCCGAATTCGATAGTTATCAAGCTTGAGATAAAAGCCCAAATACTTGAAGTTGTTCTGAATAGGTTTTACTTCAAAATTCAAAAGACTTACCATTCTACCAAGTTCTTCAGCAGAAAGACCAGAAGGGGTGAGAGTCGATTTTTGAGCATTGATTTGGAGACCTGTAGCTTTTAGGAAGAGGTCCAAAAGATTTTGCAAGGCTTGACAGTCCTCCAAACTCCCATTTACAAACAGCAAAATGTCATCCACAAAAAGGAGGTGGGTAATCTAGAGATTTTGCGCCACTTCATTGCCTTTAAGATTACCCTGCCTTTTAGCTTTATGAATCATTAAGCTTAACCCTTCCGCTGCCAGGAGAAACAGAATAGGCGAGAGAGGACAACCCTGCCTGAGACCGCATTCAGGGTTGAAAAAAGAGGTTGCAGCGCCATTTAATAAAAGGGCAATAGCAGTAGAGGTAACACATCTCATAATCCATCTGACAAAATCAAATCTAAAGCCGAGATGAGTGAGAAAAAGGCGCAGATAAAGCCACCTAAATCTATCATAAGCTTTAGATAAATCAAGTTTTATAATTGCCCCTTTCCTACCACTTTTTTTCAGGCTGTGGAGGGTTTCTTGAGCTACCCCTACAGCTTCATGGATTTGCCTACCATCTAGGAACCCAAATTGTTCAGGGGAGAAATGGCTGGAGAGAAAAGGCTTTAACCTGGAGGCTATGAATTTTTCTATTACTTTATAGACACAAGTGCACAGAGAAATGGGGCGAAAATCAGGAAAAGAGGTGGGTTAATCAGTCTTAGGGATCAAGGCAAGGAAGGTGGAGTTGAAGGGTGGGAAAATGGTCCCAGAGACTCTGGATTCTTCCACTACAACAACCAGCTCTTCTCCAAAAACATCAAAAAAATGCTAAAAAAATTCGACAGTCCAACCATCCGGACCTGGACTTTTGTCCTTTGGCATTTCTTTGAGGATGTCCTCCACTTCTTGTTTCGTGACAGGAGCCATTATAGCCTCGTTGCCTTCTTCATCAATGAAACTAGGAAAAAACTGGGCAACTTTAATAACTTCGGCTATGGAAGCTTCTGCAGGAGCTTTGAAAAGGGTTTTGAAATGACTGATACCCAAAGAAGCCAGGTCCTCGAAAGAGGAAGCCTGCTCACCATTACCTTTAGGGAGTTCCCAAATTGTGTTTGCACTCTTCCGACCTTTTGCAAAGTTTTGAAAGAATTTAGTATTCTCATGTCCCGCTTGGAGCCAGATCGCTCTACTTTTCAAGCGCCAACTCTCTTCCCTGATCTGAAGAATGCTTCTTCTGGTGGCCTCCAGCTCCTTTAATTTGGCCCTCGATTCAACAGAAACATACCCTTGCCCTTCAGGATCTTCCATCAAAGCAATCTCTGAGTTGACCTTCTTTAGCTCCTCTTCTTCTTTTGCCTTTTTCTAGGCTGCCCATGATTTGGAAGTTGCTTTCATTTTTTTCAAGTTGTTCATGAAAAAGACACTCCTTGAGATTTTAGGGCTAAGGTTGTCTTTCTCCCAAGTAGCAGAAAAGAGTTCATTGTATGAATCATCCTTGAGCCAGGATGAGTTGAATCTAAAAGGAATTCCAGGCTTTTTTCCATCACCTTTAATCTCCAAAAAAATTGGAAAGTGGTCCGAGACTCCTCCATCACCCACCCAATGCCGGTAGATCATGAGTTTTTCCACCCAATCCTCAAAAATCAAGAAACGGTCAATCTTCTTTCCCACCCAGTCCTTTCCAATTCTTCTATTTCTCCAAGTAGGGTGCAACTTCAAGAGGGGGATATCCACCAAGTGGGACAGAGCCAGATGGTTCCTGAAGAAGTCAGAAAGCGAGTTAGATCTGGCCGAGGCACCCCAGGACTCTGCTTCCCCCAGAGAGAAATTCAAATCTCCACCAATAATTAAGTTAGGATGAGAGAGCCAGGAGGATCTGAATACAGAGGACCAAAACTGTTCTCTGTCCACACAAGGCCGGTAAATATTTAGGGAGAGAAAGGTGAGATTGAGCTCACTGGAAAATAACTCCAAGGCCAGGCAGTTCGGAGCGCCCCAGGAGGAAACAAATCTAAACTTCTTAGGATTAAAACCAGAAACCACACCCCCTGATCTCCCCATAGCATCGAGAGCATAAAAAACCCAGCCAGGCAGTAGTTTGGAAATTGAACAGATTACATCATCCCCTTTCCCCAGAGTTTCGTGGAGAAAAACAATATCCGGATTTTGAGACCGCACAAGTTCTCGAAAAGCTAGCTTTTTAGGCTGGCTAGCTAAGCCTCTGCAATTAAAAGAGAGAAAGATCATGGCACTCCTTCAGGGGGTGGCCGCTCCGCTCTAAGCACCCCGGTAAGAGACGTCTGTTTACCATCTGCTATATCCACAACAACTTTCGATTGGGCTTTGGAAAGGTTTGATTTTCTGCCTCTCGTTTTCCTGACCCCAACCACTACAGGATTCGGAGCGAGACCACCGACTGCCAAACCAGTCCCAGCCCTATTAATCCGAGGTTTGAGGTTATAAGGAGGAAGATCGGAGGAAGAGGTCTGAGGGCCGGGAGGCTGAGAGGCACTAATAGCTTGGGAGGAGGGAAGATCAGGAGGGTCAGGGACAGAGAGGATAACACTATCAAAGGACGACAAAGAGATATTCAAAGCTGAAAGATCATTAAGAATCTGCCTGGAGGGACCAGGCTCAGCAAAATTAGATAAAGAAAAACAAGTAGAGGACAGAAAAGGGAGAGGATCAGAGGAGTACATACCCGCCTGAGACGCCCCAACTAGTTTAGCAACTCGTAGGGGAATCATGGAGTCTGCCAGATCCTCGAGAGGGGAGGAGAGAGGGACTACTTCTGCCTCCAGATCCAGAGCCACGTTGACCTCAGAGGGAGGGGGAGCCTCCTGCACAATAGGACTAGGCACTGCTTCCTGAGGGACCTCATCTAAATCTGAAAGAATGATTTTTTCCTTCTTGCACTGCTTCTTCGGCCTGCGACGTCGACGGTGACCGAGTGGACACTCCTTCGCCAGGTAGCCATACTTGTGGCATCTATTGCATCGAAAGGGAAGATGCTCGTAATCAAGAGACTACAAAAACTCTAAATCCCGATAGTAGAGGGTCATCGCATCCGCAAGACCTTCCCTCAGATTCAGGCTCACTAGTATACGGGCCACACTCCGATCCCTGGTTTGAATGTATGACTTATCAGCTTCCAAGAAGGTTCCCAGAGTGTTGCCTATGGAGACAAAAATGGAATCATTCCAGAACTGCAGAGGGAGGCCAGGGAGCTTGACCCAGACTGGAGATTCCGCCATTTTTTCCTTTTGAGCATCGAACAGGGGGGTCCATCTTCTGAAGAGAATGGGGTGTTTGCCGAAAAACCAGTTCCTTTCGAGTACCCAATCTACTTGATCTTTCCTGTCAAAAGTAATACTGAACCAACCCCTTACAAGGATTGAAATGTCAACAGGCATGCCTGGAGATTCTTTCCACACAGATTGAGCCCAGTCAGTGATATAGTCTGCCGAATACTTTCTACCCCTAACTCTTCCAACAATCATTGTCTCAGAGGCTTCCATTGCTTTCTCAATGCTAATGTCCACACCCAACAGACATTTAGGTCTAACTTCCTTCTTCTTGATAGGTTTATATTTTTTCCGTTTCTCTCCCACAGATTTCTTGAAACCCTCCCCTTCTTCCACTGGAATGGAAAGGGGAACATCCGCCACTATAGACTCGAGCCGGGGCAGCTTAGAATCTTCTAGGGATCTGAGAGATGCTACTTCCTGCCTTAGGTTTGGCTGGACACCGGGCCCAGATACATCTTCCAAACGAGCACGATCCCAATTTTCTGAAGCCAAAGATCTAGGAGGTTGTTCGACTGCCTCATTCGAGGAGACTCTTGACTGATCTCCAGGGACTGAGACCCCCTCCCTCACAGGAAAATGCAGGTCACCTCCCTTCTGTACAATAGGAGCTAAGCCCTCTGCAAAGACTGGGGGAAATGCCTTCGAAAGGCCTTGAGCAACCTCAGGAAAACGCAGCCCCTCCAATACCACATGAGGAGGTCTACTCAGGGGGTGAAAGCCCCGAGGGGGTTCGACCCCTTGAATATGAAGGCCCTGCGAAAAAGGAAAACCACTACAACCCACAATATCTTCTAGCCCTCCTGTTGGAACAAAAGGAATAGCATTACTTTGAGGGGCCGACTGAGACTGAGGCCGAGCTAAAGAGACCGCCGTTCTAAGGCCCACTTCTGAATTCGGGGGGCGTCCATTGATCAGATCAGGTGGCCCAAGAACACGAAGCCCACTCCAGGAACTGACTAGGGTTTCACCTAGCAACCCAGCTCCTTGCAAAAAATTCCCCAAGGCTGCCTCAGATGCAAAATTGTGTGAGACCACAGGGGTGGGAAAAAAGAGCTCGAGATTTTTCTCCGAGATTTCAAGTCCCCAGCAAGTAAGAAGGTCTTCAGGAGAGGGCTCTAGCTCCACCGAAACACTGTCGAAACCCATTGTTACCACCGACAGACCCTCTTATGGCGATAGCAAGAGAACGCAAAAACCGCTTAACCACAGAAACCCTAACTCCTAAACACCGTTGAGAAAAACAAAAAACGCATGTAGAATAGGATTCCATACTGAAAGCTGTAGGGTTACCCATCGTACGCCTGGCACCGGACCGAGAGCCTGGAGTGTGAAACAAGGAGGAACGGTGGCAGATTCTGCATTAACGACAGAAAAACTCCTGTCACATCCATCGCAGCCCTGATGCCAACATTACCACTGTCCCCATACATTTATTATTACAATTCTTTGAGTTAAATATTTAATCATATAGCTTATTTTTCTTCTTTTTCTTAAAAAGTCATTTTCCTGGATTGATGATCAGAAAGTGGCAATGCCATTCATTGGTTATAATTGAACTGAACAATTTGACTCGTGATGAGACCCCTTGTATTATGATCTTAATAATCATGAGCCATTACCCTGATTTGGTATGCATTTGTGGTAATGTCAATTTATTATTAACCTATGATCATGGTAAGCAGGCTCGTAATGAGACCTCTTATCCTTTTAAGTTCTTTATATTTTTGAATTACACTCTAAAAAAGTATTTTCAATGGATGGGGAGAATCACTGACTCCTTAAGAGTTTTGGATGACAATTTAGAGTTAAATATGCTTAGTCACAGCAAGTATTTTATTTGTAAAGATGAATCTTTTTATTATTGATGCTAAAGTAAAAATACCTTACAAATTTTAGGTTTATAAAATTGTCATTGACTCCTTAAGAGTTTTGGATGACAATTTAGAGTTAAATATGCTTAGTCACAGCAAGTATTTTATTTGTAAAGATGAATCTTTTTCTTATTGATGCTAAAGTAAAAATACCTTACAAATTTTAGGTTTATAAAATTCACAATTTTGATGGAAAAAGATTTCAGAGTTGAATAGTATTCATTCAATTTTCTAGTTTGGTAGTTATTTCCTTGAAAAATTCTATTCTTCAAAAATAAAAACATAAAATAATTAAGAGGTGTTGTGAACAACCAAAAGTATGTAACCAAGCATTATTATCCTAAAAAAATATAAGTGTAGGTATAGTACATTTAGAATAAAATTTTCTTCTAAGAAAATAAATATTGCAATATTAGCCCATTGACAGGGAGAAAATCTTTTCTCCCTTGAAGATCTTGTAACATGAAGGTTGATGGGCCAATTTGTTCTATGATTTGAAATGGTCCAAACCACATTCTTTGGAATTTGGTATGCTTACCTTTTTCCTCATGTGCCTTGTCCCACTTAAGTACGAGGTCTCCAACTTGGAATGTTTTTGGGGAAAAAAATTTGCATCAAAAGAATTTTACACTATCTGTTGGGGTTGAGCATGAGTTAACTTGGCCTTTTCTCTTTCCTCTTCCATTTTAAGGAGTCGAGACATTCTTAATTGTAGGGAAGAAGAAGGTAATTCGTCAATAAATTGAACAAGGGCTAATGAAGGAAGAGCTAAATTTGATGGAATTACAACTTCTTTCCCATAAACTAGATTGAATGGAGAAGTTCCTATAGAGGCCTTCTGAGTAATCCTATCTGCCCATAGTGAAAATTTTAAAGGCTTATGCCAATTTTTTCTGATTCTAATCAATAGTCCTTTTAATGATTCTTATGAGATTTTTATTTGTTGATTCTCCCAAACCATTCCCTTGGGAATAGTAGTTAGCAGATTATTTAAGCTTAAAACCTATTTTGAGAGCAAATTCAGTCATACTATTTCCCGAAAATAAGATGCATTATCAAACATAAGTGCGTTGGGTAAGCCAAACCTGGTAATAATGAACTGATCAATAAATTCAATAATGGCTTTAGAGTTAGCTACCTTTAGTGGAACAGCTTCCACCCACTTAGTAAAATAATCTGTTGCGGTGAGAATATATTTATGTTGTTTGGATGATTTAGGAACAATCGCACCTATGATATCCGATCCTCATTGCTCAAAAGGTTGTACAATGTTGACTGGTTGAAAAGGTAAGGTTGGTTTTTTTTGTCTTCCAACAATAGTTTGGCATTTTTTGCATTTTCTCACATATGCATGAGCATCTTTAAACAGTTTTTGCCAGTAATATCCTGCATGAAGGATCTTATCTGCAGTGGTATCTCCACCGAAATTTCCACGTGCAGGTCCATCATGTAGTTCCTGCAAAACCCTCTGTGCTTCAGATTTTTCAAGGCATCTTAGTAGTACAAATTCATAGTTATTTCTAAACAAGACATTGTCTATAATCTGATATTGACTAGCTTTCAATCTTAAAGCTTTTTTTCTTTTGTAATTGAGTTATGTAGGAGCATATCCATTTTTCAAATAAAATATTAAATCAATATGCTATGATTCAGATTCATTCAAGCTTACCTCAGCAATTTGTACAGTGTTACCTGACTCTTCATCATCTGATATGTTGGATGCTCTAGATAGTAGTCTGCAAAGACCTTGTCCTCTGATGATTTTGGCTGGCCTTATTTCAATGTCATATTCCTATAGAGTAGTTACCCAATTTTCTCTCTTTTCTCCTAGTTCATTTTGAATAAGTAGTTGCCTTATAGCCGAAAATGGAACTATTACCTTAGTGTGTGTTTTAAGGAGAGAAGGTCTAAAGTGCTTCAAATATTTATAAACAACAAATGCTTGTTTTTCCACTTCTGAATAATTTAGTTTAGCACCTTGAAGATTTGAACTAAAGAATGAAATGGGTGCTTCAATCTTTTGATCATTGATTTTTGTTAACACGACATTGTAATATGTTTCAGATGCAAAAGTATATAAAATGAAATGATTAGAAAAATCTCGGTTAGTTAGAGAAGGAGAATTGATGATAGCTTCCTTGATTATATAAAAATATTCTCTTTCATTATGCCCCCATTTGAAGACTGCATTTTTCTTAATCATTATTTGTAATGGTAAAACAATTTGGGAAAATTTTGGAACAAATCTCTTAACAAAATTTATCTGTCCTAAAAAGGACTGCATGGATTTTTTTTATGGGGATGGGAGAGTTTAGAAATTTCTTTTATCCTTTCAGGATCTATGCAAATGCCTTCTTTTGAAACAATAAATCCTAAAATTTTACCTTCACTTAAAGCGAAATAACACTTTTTGGGGTTTAAAGAAGTTCCATATTTTAAACAACGTTCCAAGATTTTCTTAAGATCATGATAGTGGTTGTTTATTTTCTTGAAGTAAATGGTTATATCATCTAAATAAACAACCACAATTTTATTTATTAGTCCTCTAAAATCAATATCCATTTCTCTTTGAAAACTTTCTCCTGCATTGATTAGACCAAAGGGCATTTTTTGATAGGCATAAGTGCCCCATTTTGTTCTAAATGTAGTCTTTAATCTCTCTTCAGGATGAACTAAAGCATGATTGTAGCCTGAAAAACATTAATTCTGAACCAGCAACTGATTGCAAAATTTGTTCCATCGACGGTAATGGGAAATTGTCTATTAAGCAAGCTTTGTTTAAGTTCCTAAAATCAATACAAATACGAATATCACCATTATTTTTCGTAAGAGGGACTAAGTTTGAGACCCACTTTGAATTCCTAATAGGAAAGATAATCTTGGCCTTAAGGAGTTTATTGAGTTCATTTTTTATTTGACTTTCAAGATCGGGGTGGATTTTCCTTAACTTTTATTGTATAGGCTTTTCAGTGGATATCATTGGGATAGTTTGTTGGATGATGGAAGCATCATAACTTTTGAGATCTTCATATTTCCATGCAAAGACATTCTTGTATTTCTTCAATAAATGAATGAAGGCTAATCTTTCATCAGAGGAAAGACCAAGTCCTAAGTTAATATTCTGAGGGTTAAGGTCTGTTCCAAGATTTACCAGTTCTAATCTCAAAGTTGAACTTTGAAGTTTAGAATTAGTAACCTTTTTGAATCTATCTTTGAGATCATAAAAATCTTCAATCTTAACCACAGACTTAGGTATGGCATTTTCTTTAGGTTTTTATTTTAATTGTCTTTCATGCTCATCTTCATCAATTAATTGATCGTCGTATGATCCTTCTAATGTAAGAAGAGTTATAACAACATCATCATTGTTGAATACTCTCCAAATAGTGATATTATCAGGAATAGATGGGCGAAAAATAAACTCTATAGAAAATATATATGGAATGTAATCTTCCGAAGGAACAAGTCTAGATGCTACATTAGCTAGAAGGTCTGCACTTGCATTCTGAATTCTCATAACATACGAGATATTGAATGCTAAAAAATGAGAGGTAAGAGATTGTACTAATGACTGGTAATGTTTAAGATGACTAGAAATGTAAGTATGGTATTTCTTACCTGCTTGACAATTATTTCATAATCACCATATACCTTGAGATACTTGACACCAAGATCAATTGCTTTGTATAAGCCCTAGACCAATACCTCATATTCCGCGGTGTTATTTGTGCATTCAAATTCAAGTCTGCATGCCAACATCGTCTTTTCACCTTTCGGATTGATTAATATACAACCAACTCCTGCACCTTCACCGAATTTTGATCCATCAAAGTATAATTCCAAAACAAAGTATTAATACAAGGTTTATCTATGATATTTATACACTTAGGAGAGTTTGACTGAGAAAAAATTTTGATCTAAGAATTAACTGAGTTGGTGAGGAATGGAGATTTTTGAGCATTAAAATTCCCCAAAAATGATTCAGCAGAGTAATTGTCGGGAATGTTTTTAGTAAAATCCATGGGTTCATTCTCATATTTGAATTCAGTTACTGAGTGTTTAAAGTTCTTTTCACGGCCTACTCGGATTTGATTTGGCTTACCATTATAGGGAAGCCACATATGAGACCAATCAATAGCAAAATAGCCATGAAGCTTTTCTGACCAATATCTACTTAGGATTAGACCATAAAAATCAGGAATATCAACAATTAAGATATCAATTACTTGATGAAATTTTGGATTGGATGCTAACCTGATAAGGACTGAATTCATTTCTCCTAATACCTTAACCTTTGTTCTGTCCAATTGCGCAATATGTACTGCAAAATTTTGCGGAGCTATATTCAATTTCAGACAAACAGAATATGGCATGATGTTTGAAGAGGCTCCAGAGTCGATTAGACAATTATGCACATTTTTTTTGAATACTTTAAAAGTTAAAAGGAAAGGAGGAGTATGTGAATTTGATCTGTCACTGATTAAAATAGCATCACTTGCATCAATTTTCTTGGGTGAATCACTAGGAGGCTTACCAACTCTTTAGATGCTTTGGAAGTTACATGAGCAGGCAAGGATGAAGTAGGGACTACATTCAATTCTTTGAGCAAAATTTTTTGTTGTTGTTTCAATTTGCTCAACTCATGCATAGAGATATTTGCCTTAATCTTCTTCATATCTTCCACTATATTATATTCAGTAGTATCAGAGACTACTAATGTCTTAGATGTAGATGGAAGAGTAGAAGAAGTTGGATTTTATCAAGAAAATTAAGTTTTGTTATTAATTACTTTGTCCTTAGCAGCAGAGGATGAAGACTTGTGCTTTTAAGGTGACTGAGGTAGGTCAGTGGAATTTTTACTTCCAGTGTTAACTGGAAGTGCTTCATGTTCATCTTCATCATCAAATTTGAAAGGATAAAGTCTCATAGTCCATGGAATTCAACCAATTATTCTTCTTGAGATTCTTCTGCGGATGATATTGTTTCACCATGATCTTCGTCTTGATCTGATTCAGCATTCGAGATTACATTTGGAGGTTGGGAAGCTTGGCTTTTTTAAAAGATATAAAAATTTTCTTTGAAGAATACTCATCTACTTGTTTCTTTTTCTCAACCATATCACTTGACATAGTTTTGAGAAATTTTTGTAATCCCTCAAGATCATAAGGATCTTTAGATGTTTTATTTTTGGGTTCATCCTTAAATGAAACCTTCTTAGTTTTTCTATATTCTTGTGCACTTTTCTTCTCTAAAGCAAGTATTCTTTTTTCAACAGAAAGAGCTTCTTTCATGTTCTCTACCAATGTAGCCTTATTGGCTCTATCTACAAAAATAACAATATTAGAAGGAAGAGAGGATATATAACATTCTATTTGCACGTCTACTCCAGGCTTAGAAGTGGTTGAGATCTTATTGAGCAGCGTATTAAATCTGGAGTTGAAGTCTTTGATCTTTTCCTCTGTGTTTTCTTTAAGATTGGAAAGATCGTTGATTAGGGTGGCAGTATTATGATCATCACCAAATTTAGTAAGGAATTGTTCTTCAAAAACATCCCAGCTAGTAATAGTGCCTGATGGTAGTGAAAAATACCATGATCCAGCTTTATAATTAGGCAACCATATTTCAGGATGCTTAGGTAAAGGATGAAGAGGACCTGGTAATTGAACAGCTTCAGGATTTTGCCAAGGTCTAGCTGCCATTATGTGAAGTCGAGGATTAGTTTTCCCTTGAGGAGGATTTGGAGTAGAAGAAGTAGCTCCAGTAGTGGTTGATGGTATAGAAGAAACAAATATGGAACTAATGATGCTTGAATTAGCAGTTGTAAACTGATAAGAAGAAGGAATATGAATTGATGAAGAAATTGTTTGAGAAGACATGAAAAAAGGAGGGATGAATGATGGTGTTTGAGGGGTAGAAGATGATTGAATCTCGCTAGTTGATGATTGAGTTTTGGATATAGGAGATTTCCTATGGTGAGAATGGAGAGGAAACCAAAAGGGATTACTCCAAGCTTTTCTACGACACAATCATATCATAGTCTACTAGCATCCACTAAGGTGACCCGACTCCGTAAGAGAAATTTTCTCCGACACAATGTCACAACATTAATTGTGACACCCATAGTAGGAGGGAACTATATATCTGGCATTGATACACACCCTAAGAAACTAGTGCAGACCTAAGCTTTCTCTAGCTAGGTGGGGTGTATACACCCTATTGAATTTGCACTAAAAAACCCATGACAAAGATTAATCAAGGGAAACCCTAAGACTGCTGAATAGAGTTCTAAACAACACACATTGCCTCCATTTATATAAAGTGCTTCTTTCATATGCCATGATGGTAAGCTCACTTGTAATTACGATAGGAAAAACTATGTTCTACAAGTTTGAACTCTGAAGAAACATAGCTTGCAAAATCCATGCTTCTAGAGTTCCCTTGTAGGTTAAATCCAACTTCTAAGTTGTGAGGAAATTGAAAGCTAGAAAAAACTAGCAAAGTCGATTGTAGCTTTTATCTTGGCCATCTATTTAACCCAATTTTTCAACTGGATGTTCATTGTACTCAAATATAAGGAACAACATTGCAAGGAGCTTGCATAAATTGAAATCCTTCTCAATGTTTCTTTTCTTTTTATTCCAAACTCTCTAAGATAATTACAACCCTAAATTAGATACTTCAAGAATAGCTCAAGTTGTTCTATGCATGTCACAATAAAGTTTAGGCTCTACACCACCCCTGTCAAAGCCCCGACATGTGACTGCATACTAAGAATAAAGATTACACTACTCAATCCTAGTGCCACGTAAAGACCTAGGAACAGGGGTAAAAGGAACCTCCCACAAACAATCTTAATAACTTTGTACATTCAAATAGTAAGAAAAGTGTAATACATACAATTTTGAAGGTAAATAGAGTGACCTCATTTACCAAGACTAGATCTTGTGGAATTACAAGCATCCAAGAGAAGATTACAAGTACTGTGGAACTGATCCAATTTCTTTGTGCACAACATGCAATCTCACCTTTTATGTAGGAGAAAAATACTTCCAAATATCACCAACTAAACTAAAGTATATAAAAACATTGTTGCACTGTATCTTTGCAATAAAAAGGAAGTCCAGTTTCACCTAAAGAAGTGCAATATTCATATATAAAGAGGGCATGGTGAATGGAAAACTTCAGATTTCATGACATTGTTGAATTGCCTAGATAACACCCCTATTTTTGCATGCTAAAATTATTTACAACCATACATGTCTTGAAAACTACCTAGTTAATAAAAAAAATTAGTCCAAAGTACAAACACTTAGAGGGAACTACTTCCACAATTCACCAACTAAAGTACAATATACGAACTAAAAATAACAGCAATGTCTCCACTTATTGTTTGGATTATTCCCCTCCTTGTAGTTTCTATTGCAATATCTATCTATAGGATTTAAATTGGAAAAAAAAAATGTGTTTCAAAGGTTGCAAGACGTTTTGAGCATTTTCTATTCGCTTCGAGATCATTTCACTGCCAAAAGGATACAATTTATAAGTCACCTAAATTCACATATGCCTTTTGGTAATCATGTCCAGTGATGCCCCTATACATGAAGAATCTAAATTGGGTAGATTAGGAATTCTAGAATAATTCAGAGAAGTTGGACATGATTTTTGTAAGAATAAACCACATATACCAGGCTTTCGTAGTCTTGAAAACTACAAGTAGAACCACAGTGTAGGCTATCAGTATTACAAATGCCAAAATACCAAGGAACACAAAAATCAAAACTGTACATGGAACCAACCACCCTAAGAAAGTAGCAAATGATAGTTATTTTTGGAATGGATTTCCCCATGATAGATCATGAGTAGAATGACATGGATATTATATTTTCATATATGTTCACAAGGGTTCATATAACTTGTAGTTGAGAACCATCAACAATAATAGCAATAAAGAGGTCATGTAGGTTATTGTAGCTTATCTTTGAAATATGCCAAACTCGTACAAGTAATCCATAAGCTATATTTGGTACCCTACTCAAGTAATACCTGAGAATTTTGAAGCTATGTGTAGATTGTGGAGGTAACAAGTAGTGGATTGATCATTGGTATGCAACCATGGTACTCAAAGGGATAATAAATTCAAATACTATTGCAGCCAATGAAGTTTACATGTAGAACAAGGTTTCTCATGGCAACTGTACACATTGAGTTAAATTCTAGTGGATCTAACTAACATTTCAAAATTTCTTGAAACATAAAAATAGTAGTGAAAGTTAAAAATTTATTAATATGTTTCTTGTTGGTCTTTCTATCTTCCGATGCACGGGTATCTTTGATTTCTTGATGATGGGCCAAGTTTGCACAATCTGAAACATGGCCATGAATTCTTTCCACCCAGCTCATCCAAAACCTTTGCAACAAATCTCACAGTAGGAGGGAACTATATATCTGGCATTGGATACACACTCCAAGCAACAAGTGCAGACCTAAGCTTTCTCTAGCTAGGTGGGGTGTCTGCACCCTATTGAATTTGCAATCAGAAACCCATGACAAAGATTAATCAAGCGCAAACCTAAGACCATAGAATATAGTTCTAAACATCACACATTTCCTCCATTTATATACTAGGCTTCTTTCACATGCCATGATGGTTAGCTCGCTTGTCAATGCGACAAGAAAAACTATAACCTACAAGTTTGAACTGTGAAGAAACATAGCTTGCAAAATCCATGTTTCTAGAGTTCCCTTGTAGGTTAAATCCAACTTCTAAGTTGTGAGGAAATTGAAAGCTAGAACAAACTAGAAAAGTCAATTGCAGCTTTTATCTTGGCCATATATTTAACCAAGATTTTCAACTAGATGTTTATTGTACTCAAATATAAGAAACAACATTGCAAGGAGCTTGCAGAATTTGAAATCCTTCTCAATGTTTCTTTTCTTTTTATTCCAAACTCTCTAAGATAATTACAACCCTAAATTAGGTACTTCAAGAATAGCTCAAGTTGTTATATGCATGTCACAATAAAGTTTAGCCTCTACACCACCCCTTGTCAAAGCTCCAACATGTGATTGCACACTAAGAATCAAGATTACACCATTTAATCCTAGTGCCATGTAATGACCCAGGAACAGGGGAAAAAGGAACTTCCCATAAACAATCTTAATAACTTTGAACATTCAAATAATAAGAAAAGTGTAATACATACAATTTTAAAGGTAAATAGAGTGACCTCATTTATCGAGACTAGATCTTGTGGAATTACAAGCAACCAAGAGAATATTACAAGGACTGTGGAACTGATCCAATTTCTTTGTGCACAACATGCAATCTCACCTTTTGCGCAAGAGGAAAATAATTCTAAATATCACCAACTAAACTAAAGTATATAAAAACATTGTTGCACTGTATATTTGCAGTAAAAGGGAACTCTAGTTTCACCTAATGAAGTGCAATATTCATATATAAAGAGGGCATGGTGAATGGACAACTTCAAATTTCATGCCATTGTTGAATTGCCTAGATAACACTCCTATTTTTGCATGCTAAAATTATTTACAGCCAGACATGTCTTGAAAACTACCTAGTTAATAAACAAGTTTTAGTCCAAAGTACAAATGCTTAGAGGGAAAGACTTCCACAATTCACCAACTAAAGTACAATATATGAACTCAAAATAGCAGCAATGTCTCCACTGTTGGAAATACTGAGGGGGGCTGAATCAGTATTTCTTTTCAATTGTTAATTTTACCAGTTAGATCACTTATATTTAGAACACAAAAATGAACAATGATGGAATAGATACTATTATTAATTTCTTCTTTACAATAAGTAAAGTACAATAATGATATAGGGCTCTAACCCTAGATGAAGACTCCAATCTTCCAGGCTCCAACCTGTATTGTGCCAAGCATCGACTTGGTCTTTCCAAGGCTCCAACCTTGTTAATTTGAGGCACCAACCTCTAGGGCTCCAACCCTATCTCTGGTACAGGCTCCGACCTAGTTTCTCAAGGACTCCAATCCTATCTTCCAAGGCACCGACCTTGTCTCTATGAGGCTCCAACCTATTGGGCTCCAACCCCTAACTTCACTTCGTCAAAAAATGTTTGGTTATTCTTCATGGCTCCCAAAGTCTTCTTCAACGAGCCCTGTCAATATTCAGTAATGCCATCACTTAGTCTCCACGTCACATCATCAATGGCAACCTTTTCTTCACATGAAGGTGTCTCCACTGCTCTTCATGACACCCAAACATTTTCTCCAAGGTTACCTTATGATGGCTTCAATGCATCATGGTCTTCAAGGCAGGTCTACAAAATTCTCTTCAATCTGCCTTTCCAAAACTTCAAGTCTTCTTCAGCAAGACTTCTATGGCTGCTCCAATAATGTATGTCTTCAAGATTTTCTTCTACAAGCTTGCTAGATGCTACTCTTCAACAACAACTTCCTAAGACTTCTTTGACAAGGATTTCAACCTTGCTCCAAAAGTGTGCACAAACTGTTCTAGGGCTAAGATAAAACTTTATAAACAATGCACCTTCAAGACTGCAGTAAACACCTTCAATAGGAAGCTCCAAAATGTCAAGATGGCCTCCAAGTCTGCTTCAACCATGCACTAGGGACTGCCTGAACAAGGTGTCAACTCTTCATTGTCTGCTGCAAAGGGGCTTCTACAATTCTGCTCCAAAGATGACAGTCAACTCCACAAAGCATAGAAGGTATTTGTCATGTTTACTTCAAATAATTTTATATGATGCTACATCATTTATGCACAAATTATTTCAAGGTTGCCTCTATCTCTTACTGCTTGAGGATGACAATATGTACTTATTGAACAGGAACCTTCACTTCAAATGATGAAATACAACAACATTTTGTTATTAGCCTCAGATCAATCCAGTAACCCACAAATTCAAACTTCAAATTCTGAACTTTATGCCACAGTTCCAAGGTATAATAGATATTCACCACATAAAAGTCTTGAGACTGCGATCTGGAAAACCTAAACAAGTCCAACGGTGCTGACACTTAACTCCGGCAACTGCAATAATAAAAGCTCTGAAGTCCTGTACCTATCTCTTGTCCAAGGCTACCAAACAGGTCCAAAGTCCTGTAGCTATCACTCAACAAATCCGAGGTTTGGTTCAGAGGTATGCAACTTCAGGTCTGCATAGTCCAAAGTTTAAGGGTATAATCTGAGTTACTGCAATAAAAGTTTAGACCCAAAACTCATTTAAACCGTTCTTGTGCCTTATCTTTTCCTTTACCCGAGCTGCTGTGGTACTTCTGTGATAATAGCCAAGGTGGATGATTGAGAATGAGTTATGAAACCCTTATATATAATTATTTTTTCAAGCCAAGATGAAGAGACACGTCATTGTAGGCAGGCCGACATTAGGAGCTAGGACAAGTCGGCTCAAAAAGAAAAATAATTATTGAACAACTTCAAAAATCAATATCTTTCTAACCACGGGGAGTTTTGGGGTATATGACGGCTCGTTAGAAAGAGGAAGGAGTCCTCTTTAAGATGGACAAAGGCACATGTTGATATCCTTCCTTCAAGGTCCCCAAAAACATTTTTCTTTCTGACTATCCTTGTATTCATGCGCATAAGAGTGATGGACAAAGAGCCTTCATTTTAGAGAGGGATGACAAGTAGCTTGAACAGTGAGCTCCTTAAGTGAATATGGATAGCTTCATCAAGTATTTGTACTTTCATCAATAATATTTCCATCAATGCCAATTATTTTATTTATGGCAGCCATTAGGATTTTAGTCATGGGCATATAGATCAAGCTTCACTAATCTAGGGCTTGCCATCATGTAGATAAATGTAGCTAGGGAATGTCATGTAGTTGGGGCACCATCACGAAAGGGTTTAAGGCATGTGTCACAAGAATTTTTCCATCTTCAACAATGCCATATTGACATAAATGACAACCTTGACCAACATCCGCTTATTGTTTGGAATATTCCCCTCCTTGTAGTTTCTATTG
Source organism: Pinus albicaulis (assembly GCA_034641835.2). NCBI lineage: Eukaryota > Viridiplantae > Streptophyta > Pinopsida > Pinales > Pinaceae > Pinus > Pinus albicaulis. The sequence goes on from CM076573.1 coordinate 18,107,608, forward strand.
CAATCTCTGTCTATATGATTTAAATTGGAAAACAAATGTGTTTCAAAGGTTGTAAGACGTTTTGAGCATTTTCTATTGGCTTTAGGATGATTTCACTTCCAATGGGGTACAATTCATAGGCCACCTAAATGCTCATATCCCTTTTGATAGTCATCTCCACTGATGCCCTGTACATGAAGAATCTAAATTGGGTAGATTAGGAATGCTAGAATAATTCATAGAAGTTGGGCATGATTTTTGTAAGAATAAACCTAAGAGACCAGGCTTTCATAGTCTTGAAAACTACAAGTATAACCATAGTGTAGGCTATCATTATTAACAAATGCCAAAATAATAAGGAACACAAAAATCAAAAGTGTACATTGAACGAGCCACCCTAAGAAAGAAGCAAATGATAGTTATTTTTGGAATGGATTTCCCCACGATAGATCGTGATTAGAATGACATAGATATTACATTTTCATAAATGTTCACAAGGGTTCATAGAACTTGTAGTTGAGAACCATCAACAATAATAGCAACAAACATGTCATGTAGATTACTTTATCTTATCTTTGAAATATGCCAAACTCGTACAAGTAATCCAGAAGCTATATTTGGTACCCTACCCTAGTAATACCAAAATAATTTCGCAACTGTGTGTAGATCCTGGAGGTAAAAAGTAGTGGATTGATCATTGGTATGCAACCATGGTACTCAAAGGGATAATAAATCCAAATACTATTGCAGCCAATGAAGTGTACATGTAGAACAAGGTTTCTCATGGCAACTGTACACTGTGAAAAATCCTAAATCTGGAATCCTACTGCAACAACTCTGAATTACTTCTCCTATTATTTTTCATAATTATTTCATTTCAGTGAAATACCGAAGTAATTACTGAAGTAGTCTACACAAATAATGTTGCGGAATAAATCTAAGTGTTGAAACAAACTGAACAAAATACAATGAAAAATATCCACATTTGACACAGTTATTTTTGGACTAAGTCCCCAGGAAAACCCAACTCGGGAAAATCGGTGCAGCAGATCTGAGGGTTTTATATTATTAAGGAGGAGAATCTTGAGTACAACTAGGGTGCCAATATCCGGCTCACCCTTCATAGAAATCTAGACAACTGATGAAATTGTGAGATATACCTCACTCTGCAGGTCCCTGGCTGATCTAAACAATGCTGGTGAAGCCCCTCTCTGCCTTTGCATGATTGCCTACGCTGGAACTGCGTAATCCTGCGTGGGCAAGCTGAGGAACTGGGTCATCTCTCTCTACAACTAATCAAGCTGATCTGAGACTCAGTTTTGGCCCTCCTAGCTCAGAAACCCCATCCTCTAGCTATCTCCGGACTGACTCTAGAAGGCACTTCGTCACTTCTACATGATTCCCTTCAGGGGCTGCGTCACCCCTTCATGAAACTGCGCTGCCTCCCTCTACGTCACTGCTGCCTCTCTGTGAAATTTACTCCTGGTCCTCCTGACCAATTACTGCTTTTTCCCCTCTTTGAATCTGACCACTAAATCAAAATCACTTAGCAAACCCTACCCTAGTGATTCGATTTTTACCAAAAGCCGTGTCTCCTCACACAAACTCGAAAATGCCAAATGCTCAATGTGCTAAATGTGTTTTCCATAGGCCCCTCACCCTCCTTCTTATATTCTTCCGTTGACCCTTCAAAGGCCAAGATTAAAATATAATCAAGGGCTAAGATTAACTTGGAGGTGATCCATGACTTTATCTAGAAGATTCACACTTAGTTTGATTAATCAGTTTCCCTGAGTTTAGACTTAGGAAAACATTAAAAAACGATTAATTAATTTAATTAAACCATCTCTAAGTGGAATTTTCCAAAACCATTTCTGGGTTTTATGGAATACATGTGTCTTAGCCTATATACAAAGTTACAAGGCTAGAGCACATCCGATGCTACCATAAATCAACATACACATTGAGTTAAATTCCAGTGAATCTAACTAACATTTCAAAATTTCTTGAAACATAACAATAATAGTGAAATTTCAACATTTATTAATATGTTTCTTATTGGTCTTTCTTTCTTACGATGCACATGTATCTTTGATTTCCTGATGATGGGCCAAGTTTGCACAATCTGAAACATGGCGATGAATGCTTTCCACCCAGCTCATCCGAAACCTTTCCAACAAATCTCACAGTAGGAGGGAACTATCTATCTGGCATTGGATACACACCCTAAGCAACCAGTGTAGACCTAAGTTTTCTCTAGCTAGGTGGGGTGTCTACACCCTATTGAATTTGCAGTCAGAAACCCATGACAAATATTAATCGAAGGCAACCTTAAAACTGCATAATAGAGTTCTAAATCACACATTGCCTCCATTTATATACTAGGCTTCTTTCATATGCCATGATGTTCAACTCACTTGTCAATACAATAGGAAAAACTATGACCTACAAGTTTGAACTATGAAGAAACATAGCTTGCAAAATCCATGCTTCTAGAGTTCTCTTGTAGGTTAAATCCAACTTCTAAGTTGTGAGGAAATTGAAAGCCAGAAAGAACTAGCAAAGCTGATTGTAGCTCTTATCTTGGCCATCTATTTAACCCGCTTTTTCAACTGGTTGTTCATTGTACTCAAATATAAGAAACAACATTGCAAGGAGCTTGCAGAAACTGAAATCCTGCTCAATATTTCTTTTCTTTTTATTCAAAACTCTCTAAGATAATTACAACCCTAAATTAGGTACTTCAAGAATAGCTCAAGTTGTTCTATGCATGTCACAATAAAGTTTAGCCTCTACACCACCCCTTATCAAAACTCCGACAAGTGATTGCACACTAAGAATCAAGATTACACCATTCAATTCTAGTGCCATGCAAAGACCCAGGACCAGGGGAAAAAGAAACCTCCCACAAATAGTCTTAATAACTTTGTACATTCAAATAATAAGAAAAGTGTAATACATACAATTTTAAAGGTAAATAGAGTGACCTCATTTTCTGAGACTATATCTTGTGGAATTACAAGCAACCAAGACAAGACTACAAGGACTGTGGCACTGATCCAATTTCTTTGTGCACAACATGCAATCTCACCTTTTGCGCAGGAGGAAAATACTTCCAAATATCACCAACTAAACTAAAGTATATAAAAACATTGTTGCATTGTATCTTTGTAGTAAAAAGGAAGTCCAATTTCACCTAATGAAGTGCAATATTCATATATAAAGAGGGCATGGTGAATGGACAAGTTCAGATTTCATGCCATTGTTGAATTGCCTAGATAACACCCCTATTTGTGCATGCTAAAATTATTTACAGCCAGGCATGTCTTGAAAACTACCTAGTTAATATACAAGTTTTAGTCCAAAGTACAAATGCTTAGAGGGAAATACTTCCACAATTCACCAACTGAAGTACAATATACGAACTCAAAATAGCAGCAATGTCTCCACATATTGTTTGGAATCTTCCCCACCTTATAGTTTCTATTGCGATCTCTGTCTATATGATTTAAATTGGAAATAAAAAATGTGTTTCAAAGGCTGTAAGACATTTTAAGCATTTTTTATTGGCTTCAAGATGATTTAACTGCCAAAAGGGTACAATTCATAGGCCATCTAAATGCTCACATGCCTTTTGGTAATCATCTCCAGTGATGCCCCTGTACATGAAGAATCTAAATTGGGTATATTAGGAATGCTAAAATAATTCAGAGAAGTTGGGCATGATTTTTGTAAGAAAAAACCACAGATGCCAAACTTTTGTAGTCTTAAAAACTACAAGTAGAACCACAGTGTAGTCTATCTGTATTAACAAACACCAAAATAACAAGGAACACATAAATCAAAAGTGTACATGGAACCAGCCACCCTAAGAAAGTAGCAAATGATAACTCTTTTTGGAATGGATTTCCCCATTATTAGTGTGAGTTTTGTTTAATTTCAATATCGGGGGGGGGGGGCTTGTAACAATGAAAAGTGCCAAATTTCAAAGTGGCTTAACAAATATAATATCATTTGGGTTTGCGAAGCAAGGTTAAGTATTCAATAATACCCACGTGTTGGTCCATTCACCAAAAACATTTCCTAAGGGCCACTCATCTCCAATATAAAGGTCATAAGTCATTTCATATAAAACCTTATTTTAGTTTGTAAATGAATGTATGACAACCACAACACCAAAACAAGCTAGAATGTTTGTCAAATAAATTATTTTGGCAAGATACTTCCCATTATAACTATGCAGCAAGCATGCTCTTTCCCAATATGAGAATGTCACAATGCAATGTAATTGGATTATAACACTGAAAATATCCCTTAAGCTGAAAAGTCATGGCTAAGGATTATTTTTTGTTCCAAAGTCAACTAAGACTTGAAAAGAGCACCAACCACTTAAGACAACCCACTTGCACAGACAAGATGGCCCTGGAGGGAAAAATGTGTCCCTAGGGGATTTGTACCTCGATGAGGACTGTGAAACACCCCTTGTTTACCATCTAACCAAAACCCGATAGTGACACAGTCTAAAATGTTTACCACGAGGTAAATATAAATCCAATCTTGTTATTGGTCCCATAATTTATCATTACATTTGTAATAACTTAGCCTCATTGTAGTAAATGGTAAAAGGAGACAGTTGAGAACAAACATGATTATCGCAAGAAGTGGCCACCGAATAGTTAGCTTTTGGATTGAAGAGAGGTTCGAGATACTATCATTTGGGGGTTGCACGATCTGAAAAACAAATAATTTGCGAAGATAATCATCTTATTGTGTTACTTGATTCATGAAGATGATGTAACACTATTTTGCAATAGCAGAAAATAGTATAACATGACCCATGCATAAAATACCAATATATAACAACAAAAAGATATACAATTTCTAGACTTTAGAAGGTCAAAGTCATTTTTTTCATGCTTGCCTATAATAAATCTACATGGACATAATGAAATTGATTGCTATATAAAATATGAATGCCAAGAAGCCCAATGGGATTAGGGTCGATGGCCCTTGTCTGAAATCCTAAAATAGTTGTGGGGCACATGGAGGTAGGGGCTCGACTTGTGGCTCCCATAAATGAATATTTAGAGCTATTGCTCATCTTACAAACCAAACCCAACCCATGTTCTCCTTAAATTCTAGGAAGCAATGATTTTAAACCATTGGCCAAGGTTACATTCCCAAGGGGTTTAACAGGAATCTGTAGGGGAACTTGGCGGTAGATGTTGAAATTACGGCACATGGAGATGAATACCAAGTGCATGTGTTACAAGCCCAAGCCCACTCCTTAGTTTTAACTTTTCCTTGAAGCTTGGGAAGCAAAGAGCTCAACACCATTGGCCAAAGTCCCATCCCCAAATGCTTTACAAAAAAATAATGAGGGCACATGGAGGTAGGAGTTAAACTTAGGGCACATATTTCATATTACATACCCAAGCCCACCCGAGTGTTCCCCTCAAGGCCTGTGGAGTGGGAGCTTGACAACAACTACCTAGGTTCCATTCCAAGGGGCTTTATCCAACATCTTAGGGTAGCCTTAGGGCACCTTGAGGTAGGAATCAAAATCATGGCACCTCGATATCAAGGCCACATGTTTATATTAAAAATTCATCCCACCTTTGTGTTGTGGTTTTTCATGAAATGGTATTTCAATTGCACTTAATTCTAGCTGAATTCAATTATCTTAAAAAACATGTTAACATAACCAATTGTTGTGCTATATTGTCATATGCATCTAGATGAAGACATTGTCTTGTGCAGGTTAGAAACAGAGCCCCCTTTCTTGATAAAGTTCCATTTGTATAACTCTATATAAACAAAGCATTTAGATGGGGGCATAAAGACAACTTTTTTCCAAAAACCTACCCAAAAAAACAATTGAGAAATTATAAACTACTTCGAATGTGAGTAAATTATCTCTAGGTAAACATCCTTGAACAACTTACATCCAAATTGTGATCCTAATCAAAGTCTTGTGCTGTAAATTATTTATAGCCACGGATCAATTGATCTCAAGAAAGCAAAGCCAACATAATTCAACTGCACTGAAACATTGGTGAGGCTTCCAATGTTATAGGGATAGTCAGTAATAGGCTCAAATCCACGGAATTGTACATTACACATGTTTCTAGAGGCTGTGACAGGTTCCATATTTACAAAAGGAAAAAAAGGGCAAAAGAAATGCATACATGGAACGGTGTGTAGGGATTGAGGACTTGTGGTAGTACTAATGGTGTCGAAGATATGAGCCATTGAAGAAACTCTCTGATAATTAACTTCTCGAATATGACGAAGCGTGAAAGAATGCCTATATTTGCACTTATGATGATTTAGAATCCCTCAATTCTGCCTCATTTAAAAGGCTGTGGAAACTATCACTATATAGGATCTGCCAAAGCATGTTTTAACATAAACTTTTAACCCTCAAATATCCAGGAACCATAGGCCCTATAATTTTTCATGTATAAGTGTCATTGTGCCTTAGCTTTGCCTCCAATTGATAACCCTCCAAATTTCAAATGTTTAACGTACATCCATCTTGCCTCTCGATTTTTTACCATCTATTTTGCAATGGTCGGGGCTCTCGATAATCTTGTCCATTCCCTTGGAGCCAAGTGAGGTGCGAAGGATTCTCCCAACAGCCCTGGCAGCCGCAATGTTGCCCTTTTGAGCATCTAATCCTTTTATTCAGGTTTTATTCTCCTGCTCCTTATTATGATAAATGGCCTCCCGAACTCATCAAATGCCAATGCCATCACTGCAAATAGTAACATAATGCAACACCAGAGATTAAAGCCTATGGATACAAGGGTGGCTACAAAAAAATAGTTGATTTTGAACCAGAGACCTGAGGTGCGTGTACTCCTCTCTGTGTGGAGACTAAATGTTTCGGTGCAAATGCATTGAAGTTAAAAATGGAACATTACTTGGCACAGTCAATGGACTGAAGATTTGATGGTTGATGGTGGCATTCGATATCCAGTAAAACTAAAATTTGCAACTCTCTGAAATCATGTTTTCGGTCCCGCGCCTTTTCAAAAGCTTTCAAAGGCAAACAGATACAAAATTATGGTTGGGCAGGGTTTTGGGTTTTGTAAAGAAAAATTAAAACATAGTTTTTTTTTAAATGTTCAAATTTTCCTTGTGGAAAACAATATATAATATTGTTGTATTGGAGAAATTAATGGGATATTGCATATTAGGGCGCGGTTTTGGGTTTTGTAAAGCAAAATTAAAACATAACTTTTTTAATAAAATTTCCCTGGTGGAAAACAACATATAATATTGTTGTATTTGAGAAACTGAAGGGATATTTCCTATTAGGAATATAGTAAGTAGATTTAATAGTTAAAAGTAAGTGGTAGTTTCTTATAAGTTATATTTGGAAGGAGTAGGGTACATATTATTATTTAGGTTAAATATATTTAAATTGTTACAAGAATAGGGTTGTAAGAACTTATGTTTTTATCTTGAGAAAATGGAGTCATTTTCTAATCATTTGTATAGTTTAGGTTGTTATAAGTAAAATATGTCTTTGCTTTAAGATTTGAATATTTTATTTTAAGCAATATGATAATGTGGTTTCAACGAGGCACTAAATGAGGGAATGAATATGCACATTTGGGATGAAGTGTTATGTTTTGCTTGAGGCATGAGTACACGTCTAAGAATACTTTAACATGGATTGAAGAGGTCAAATATTTAGAGAGGTTGGTGGGTTGTAGTCTCACTTGGAGGTGTACAATCGTTGAATCCACCTACCTAAATGTTAACATTGCAGACGGATTTAGAGACCCTCTTAAAAGGGTCTCTAAATTTTAAAATTGGAGATGAACTCATAGACCCCTTTGTCTCTAAATTTAACACTGCATATGGATTCAAAGAAGGGGCTCTCTGAATCCATTTGTAGTGTTAAATTTTAGAGACAAAAGGGTATTCAAAATTTTAACGTTGTAGATGGATTCAGAGACCCACTTATCTCTAAATTTTAAAATTGCAAATGGATTCAGAGACCCGCTTATCTCTAAATTTTAAAACTGCAAATGGATTCAGAGACCCACTTATCTCTAAATTTTAAAACTGGAAATGGATTTAGAGACCCCTATATTGAAATGTAACACTTTAGTATCAAAATTGCAATTTTCCATTTCTGGAGTGACATAAAAAATTACTAACATAAATGAGTAATTCATATACTTGTTGTACTTGTTATTTGGTCATATTTTTATTCTTGGACTATAGTAGTCATTTACGTTCATAATTATTAATTTTATCACTTATCATCTAGTCATATATTTTAGTCCTGGACTAAATTAGTCATTTAAGTTAGTTGCTTTTAGTTTGGTCACTTATCATCTAGTCGTATATTTTATCCCTAGACTAAATTAGTCGTTTAAGTTAGTCATTTTTAGTTTGTTCACTTGAAATTGCTCAAATTTAGTAGTAATTCACTTGAAATAGTTGCGGTGACTAATGTTTTTAGTCACCTAGTCACTAATTTCATCATTTTCTACTAGTGCCTCCTCTATTCCCGCTTGGACAACCAACAAATTGTTAGTGAAGAATCTTTTGTTTGCTTCTTTCGCCACCATTTGAGAATGAGAGGGTGGGCCTAGGCTCATGTGACACTAATCGCATCCCTTGTCACCCTCATGGTTTGCAGTTACACTACCTTGTCCATGCCTGCTGCTTGCCTGTCTACCAGACGAACTATGACCCTATCAAATGAAGATAAGTAAGGGTTGAGAGTGTGTGTCCACTGGCCTACACATATCACTAAAATGCCTTGGCCCGACCTTGTGCGCCTCTAGCTTATAATTTTTCTAGATTAAGGAGAAGTTAAGGGAGGCCCAATAATCGACTAAGTCACTTGTCTTAGAATGCTTTCTCAATTCATGTGCACGACAAGGTTGAATTTCATCCAGAGAAACCTCTCCCATTTCTTAGGAGAGCACAATACCAACCCGAGTGAAAAAGCACCTAACAAAATGGTGGACCCAACTTGTAATGGCAAACTCCAGATAGGTCGTCGCTTGGTTATCCCAGGGGCTACGCACAAAAATAGTCCAGTAGCCCCGCTCAAGTATAATTGGAGCCACAAAGAAAGTGACTATGATATTACATCGCCTAGATACGACCACATCACTACAACATTGAAATTTAAAAAGGAAATTGAGAAAACCAAAAAACTTGACATCTTTACCATCACATAGAACCGCCGAGCTCATCGACTTTCCTTCCTACCATCGACTTCCGCAGAATAAAGCCCAAGTTAAGAAAACAATAGGAACACACCGGATATCCATGCATATAGCCATCACTAACCATGTATCAAAATGATGGTTGAGGTGGTGGCACTAGACCTCCGTACCAACTTCCACCATTTCCATAATGGGGATATTATGTTAGAGCATGGCCACCCTAGTCATCGCAAGCTTGAGCCATACAACTCCCATACCTTCCGTAGTGCCACACGAGCCCTCATCACTCAAGGAGCTCTTAAACTCGTTCTTGATAACTTCTCCTTTACCATACATTAGGTAGACCAACCATCTCTCTTATTGATGATAATGGATGATGCATGTGTGTTGATCACCCAATTTGGGGGTTTATCTAGTAAAAAAAATGACTTATATAACTCTTAATTATTTCCCATGTCTTTCTATTCCAAAGCTCTTTTAAAAAATTTAAAAATAAAATCCAAATTTGTAAACATAGTTACCACATTTTAGCATACAACTTCGATACCCCCATTGCAAAGAGGAGAATCCTAACATCATTTAAACTTTTCTAACATGACACATACCCAACCACAACACGATGGAAAAATAGACGAATACCATTAAAATTGACCTCCAATGTTCACTCGTCCATTGTTTCATACAACCCCCTTTAACATTCTTCCCTATAAAATGTTGAACTACCATCTTCCCCATCATGTTGTCCATGTTGTTCTGACTTTATGTCCAAATCCAGGACCATCTTGATTTTCTTCGTTTTTACACCTCATACATTTCCCAACCTTTTTCTTGGTTTTGCTTGGAAAGACCCATCTTACTTTGTCGCTCCCAATCTTCCTTCTTCGAACCCCCTCTTACTTTGTCGCTCCCAATCTTCCTTCTTTGAACCCCCTCTTACTTCGTTGCACCCGATCTTCTTGTCATCTGATAGAGTCATTCCTAGAGGCAGTCTCAACTTAAACTAATCTTGTCCATAAGGATCATTTGCTATTCGCATTGAATCAGGGTTAGGATTGTGAGATGAATCTTTAGGGTATCAAAAAGAAAAAGAAAAAAACACAAAATTGTGAGCCCAATATGAGGTGGGCTTAGCTCATAAGTAATGACCATGTCTCCATTGTTCCCTTACGTTCCCTTGAGCATTTTTGTAGAAGGGTGGGGATGCAAGTCAATATTAGCAAGACAAAAGTAGTGGTTTTATCTAACAAAAGAAATCATAACCAACATAAGTTCTATTTTGAAGGCAACATTATGGAAGAAGTTGCATACTACAAATACCCCATAATTGACTTCAACATAAATTTAAGTTGGGATGGTTGTAGAAAGAAAATAACTTTGGGGGGGGTTGGAAAACATTTTATGCTCTTCAAAACATGTGTAGAGAGGTAGAGCTATGGGACTGGAAAACTGCTCTAACTCTTTTTGGGCTTCTAGTGATTCCTGTGATTCTCTACGATTGTGAACTGTGGGCTAGCAGCACAACCGAGATGTAGTGGAAACAAATTGAGAAAATTTAGAAGTGTTTGATTACAAACAAATTCAAAATTAAAAGTGCAGTTCCTTATGCTATATTGTTAAGTGAAACAGAGGCTGCTCCTATTGAAGCAATTGCTATGGTGAGAGTCATAAGGCATTTGAAAAAAAATGAGCAAATGGAAGAGGGTAGATGGCCCAAGGTTGTGTTTAATGACAGATTGTGCAAAAGAAAGAAGACTTGGATGCAACAAAATAACAAATGGTTTAATAAATGGGGTATTTGCTTGAGCATGTGTCCTACAAACAGTAAAGAGATAAAAAACTTTTGTTATGGATAAGTTGCACAAACATACTTGGAAGAAAGAGCTAGGGAGAAAGAAGAAGTACTACATTGAAGAGTTTAACCCCACTCATAATCATCGGCAAAAAACGTACATAGGGGCCAATATTTCTTGGAGATCTAAAATTCTTATTGCTCAATTAAGGACTAATTCTCATCAACTCCATTGTGAAACAGGGCGCTGGAAAAGGCCAAAAGAAATGTCGGAGGAAAGAGTATGTATTTTTTGCTCTTCCGAAAAAGTGGAAACAGAAAAACATTTCATTTTAGAATGCGAGGCCATAAAAGACAATAGGGAAAATTATGCAGGTATTTTGGTAGCTAGCTCTTGGGATAATCTATTTAGCGAAGAGTTTGTTGAGAAGCTAGGAGTGTCTTTTTTTAAAACTCCACAAGAAAAGGGCCGAATACAAGAGCCAAATAGAGAAGCAATCTGTCCCATAGGCTATTTTTAGCGTCATGGACATTAAAAATACTTTCTTTCTTTCTTTCAAGATAAGACCCTTGTGTTCGACCAAGGTTTAAGGTTTGAAGAGAAAGGTTCTAGGTCTTCTCGATGGGGTCAAGGAATTCTAAATAGGTTGAAGTTGTAGGTTGAGTAGGGTAGTTTGGGAATTTGTATTTTGAGAGTTTGACCTTCTTTGTGGATGTACTTAGCAAGTACGTGAGATCAAATTAAATATAAAAGAAAGCTAATTTGTATGGAAAGAAAGTATTTTTGATGTCTCCGATTGGGACCTGAGGAGTTATATCTTTGGTATGGCCTATGAAGGTCCTCATCTCATAGCACAGCAAAGGGAGGCAGCGTACCACTTCATCCACCAGATTGACTCCAGGCAGGGACTGAGCTACGCGTGCCTACTAAAGCGCTCCAGCCCGTCGTCCCGTTAGTAATAACCAACGTTTCTCCCGCTAATAAGTTCCATTCGGTACAATTTAAGGAGAGACAGGAGTTCAAACCCCGGAAAGTAGAAAATGTTTTTCCACATAGTGCTAGAGCGGAATATGCAGCTGCATCCCCGCCACTTCGGGCCTCACTTGCGCGACAAGCTCGTCTCTAAGCTCATGCAGGACGTCGAAGGAACTTGCAGGTATTATTATTATTATTATTCCACATTTCAACATTGTTTTGGAGCGCAAATAATGGTTACGAATGAGGTTTCCCGATCAAATTTGGAATTTTCATGAAACACTAAAAATACTTGTGCGAGGTGTGAAGAAGAGTATATTTGGAATTTCCTGTAACTTCAAAATTTGCCTCATTCTACAGGAAAATTTCCTGGGCGTGTCTCTTCCTTTTTTGTTCAGAAGCCAGATAGGTTATTTCTATATAATTCAACCGTTTGAATTTATTTTATTTTTTGTTGGAAAAGCTTAAAATTTCATCAGCAATACAAATACTGATACAAAACAGTGTAGGCTGAAACTATTCCCTCGAGATAGATTGAACATGGCAGGAAATCTACTATCCCACTTCTCCCCTCTTTCTCCTCTTAAGTTTTTATTCATTTTGAAAGGGTGCCTTAGCGCAACTTGCTCGCTAGCAGAATTGGAAGTTGAGATGATATTCAAATAGCGAATTTTTTTCTCAGGAATTCAAATAGTCAAATTACTCACAGATGCATGAGTTTTAGAATATTTATCCATAGAGAGTTATTATTTGCTTTCATAAAAACTATTTATTTGTCTGTTGTGCATTGCCATCTAAGATCAGAGTGATTCCCCTAAGTTTTCCCAAATACATGAGAGTCCAATTTACCTTTCTTTTTGTTGAAATATTCTTGTTATTCAGTGGCCGTTATGGATTCGTAGTTGCAATAACCGGTGTCGAGAACATTGGAAAGGGACTTATTCGAGAGGGGACTGGATTTGTTACATTCCCAGTCAAATACCAGTGTGTGATTTTCAGACCTTTTAAAGGGGAGATATTGGAAGCTGTGGTCACAATGGTGAATAAGGTACGTTCTAACGGAATTTTCATGTTTCAACCTAATTTAATAAAATATTTTAGCATATGCACTGCTATGGTGTAGAATAAGAAGACATACCTATATGACATCCAGTTAGGCTTTTGGAAAAGAGCAAGGCCACAATTTGATTGAATACAATAGCATATATATATATAGAGAGAGAGATATGATATGCTGACTAGCATATTTTGTTGGAGGTTGAATAAGCATATGCTGCAAGTCACTGCGAGTTAATCAATTGCTATTTATTGTTTATTAAAATTCATCTCTTAGTTTAGGATGCCAAGATTCATATTCTTATATCTATTCTGTAATTTTTACAGATGGGATTCTTTGCTGAAGCGGGACCTGTGCAAATTTTTGTTTCTAATCATGTAAGTTCCAAGTGTTTTCTATGATAATTATGCATAAATAAGATGTTCATCTAGCCTGTTTTGATATAATTGATGCTGGGCATAGTTGCATAAAACGTCAGATGAAGAATATTTAATTGCAAATTTGACCTATGTTGATTACTATTATAAATATTAATGGTCAGAAAATTTTCACTTTTTTCTAATATATTTTTATGATTTCCCAATAGTCTCCTGCTATGACACCGGTTTTTTCCTCAGATTCAATTGGTAAAATGTCCTTAAAAAGTATCAAAATCTGTTTTCAGAAGTATGTTTCTTTGTTGCCCTCTTTTACATGTTTTGTACGTTTTGCTTATAGAGATTCAATAATCATAAAATTAATAAAAGTATTTTTACCTCTTAGTTTTCTCTTACCGTTTTGTAATTCCAGAACTCAAATGGTTGGGCTGCACTGTAGCAATTGCATTGCCATGATGTGCATTTTCTTATATGAGACTTCACTCACCTATCAAAGCCAAGGTTTCCAGCTATCCCTAACCACTAAAGGTAGATAGGAAAAATATTGTTGGATGGATTTCTACTATCGACGCAATTCAGTCCCAGTCCTCGCATGAAGTCTGTTGATAGAGGTTACCAAGGACAGAAATTTTAACCTATTAATTTGAATGATTGCTGTAGCTGACCCAGGCAATTTTACAATTGAAGCATAGACCAATGATGTCATAGATGAAAAAGGGAAGTTAATTTGTTGCTACTCAGGTTCTCTGTTTTGTCTTTTTATATCTTTTTTATAAACTCATTGATCTGTTCTTGATAAGGGCACTAATTGATAATGAGCTAGCGTCAGTTCTTCCCTTAAATACTGTTCCAAACAGATGCATTACTTTTAATAAACATGCTTACAATCCTGCAAGTACAGTTGCTGTATATCTTAGAACAATAAAAAAGGACCGGATGAAGAAATCTTTAGTTTTGATTGAAACCTAATTTTATTAGCATTACAAAAGTAAAGGCATGAAATTCCTACAACTGATTCATTCCAGAGAAGCACAATCCACAGGTTCATGCTCACCATAAATATATGACCAATACACAGACAAAAGAGATAGATTTCCTTAAATATTCTCAAGAACAGTTGGAAGTCATTAGGGGAAGTTGGGTATGGAAAATTTTAGGGGCTAATATTCGCAGATGGGCTAATTTTCCATGGTTTTTCCAAAAAAAAAGTTTCGCCAATTTCCATTTTCTTCTAAAAGTGATTTGCCCAAAATTTATAGTCTAAAATTATGCTATCCTAAAAATCGCCAAAAATGTACAGAGACTATATAAATTCATTAGAAATTTGGATATCTTCAAAAAAAATATCACCAAACATTTTAGAGTCTTCATATTAGGGACTCGTAATATTCGCCAAGATTTCTAAACTTTAAGATAAATTTCCATCCTTAAAATTTTCCCCAAAGTTGGGATTCAACCGTATTCTTAACCAGATCTGATTAGCTCTCTTTTTCTAGATTTTATGGATTCTTCATCCATCCGTTCTTCTGATTCTACTGCAGTCACTTCTTGCCCATATTCTCAACATGCTTCCTTTTCAGGAAAAAGTATCTAGTTTTCATTTTCTTCACCCATTGAGTTAAGGATTGAGATCCACCCTGTTTTGCTATTTTCCGTTTTATGGCTTTGGATGAGGCTTCGAAAGAGGTTGATCAATTGTTTTGGTTATGAGAAGATAACCTAAATTTGTTGTATGATTAATGGTCACACTGTCTTTTTTAAATACCACCCAAAAATGAAGGGAATCAGAAAATTGAATATGCCATGAAGGTTATAGACATATTGTCATCTAGGATTTATGAAGTTATCAAAATGTTAATGTAAAAGGGCAAGGTCAAGTTAAAGGTTGAGTGTTTATTGATCTAAAGAGTCAAAATCAAGTGAAAGATGAGTCAAACTCAAATGCTTATTGATGTAAAAATTCAAAGACAAAGTTTTGTTGAGAGTCTAATTGAGTCGTTAAAGTCAAGAAAGTCAAGGAAAGTCATTATGACAATGGAACATCAATTAATTTCGCCAAGGTGGTCATAGGTTGTGTTACCCGCTACTAGTGGGTGACCCCTATAAGAGAAGTTCTCTTAGATTTGTCTTCGACCGGCAACCAACAGCCCCTTGCAGCCACCAGATAGCTCGATGTGCCACCATTCTCCTCCACCTAAGCCAGCCATTGTGTGCACCCATCTGTTATGTTCGTATGTTTGAAGGTGGGCCTTCCAACCCCGAAGGTATGGCTTTTCATTATGTAATTGGGTGTTTATGCTTGCTTTTCTTGGGCACATTTGGAGATGGATTAGTAGGGGGATTTGATGGAAGAGAATGGGCTTGGATTGTACTCTTGTTCACTTGCCTCAATTTGAGGGTTAATCTTGTATCCTAGTCTCGTGGAATATCCTATATTGGATATTAGCTTTAGGTGTGGCACTACATGGGAAACCCTAATTTTGGTTGTGTGGTCCCGCTTCCCAACACCATATATCTCACTTCCCTCTGCTCATTACAGGCCCTAGTCACATTTTCACCATCTGGGTCCACATTTGTCCATTAGGTTCACAAGGTGTTAGGCTCCCCTCCCCTTGGCCACACTTTGGGTTGGGCCTGAAATGATGCCCCAAAGGTTGATGCAGCTAAAAGATAGTTAAAAGCTTAATTTGGCCACTTACAATAGGAAATGTACCACAAAATGCAAAAGATGATCAGGACATAAAAATTTAGTACGTGGGCAAAAGCCAAACATGAGCTCTACCCCCTATCATTATGGCCATCACCCTAGTTCCTAGGGACCCTATGAGTGCTCCCTGCATCATTAAGCAACCCATGATTGTCCCAACCCCTAGTGGACGATGAACTACTCCACCTTAAGGGGGTAATCATTGCTACATCATACACATCATGCTCTCATCCCCTAGAGCCTCGAGCAGTAAAAGAAAGAAAAATCAATAAAAGGCAAAAGACATTTGAAAAAGGGTGGAAAAACAAAGGCCATGGTAACTCATGTACAATGATTGCTCCCTCCTACATCCATACTCCCAATTTGTGGGCTTCCTTCATCATAGCTACCCTTGTACCATGGCATGTAGCTTGGAGCCTCCCCTCTTCTCCCACTCCGTTCCGTTATTATTTCACATGGCACCCTGCCATTTGATGGATGTACCATGGACTTGTCACTCCCTTAGAGGTTGAAACCACCTAATAGGATCCATTATTAACGTCTCTTGTCGAGCAAGGTAGCACTCGTACATTCTAAAGCCCATTTGGAAGGGCATACCAACTATGAAGTGTCTACTTTTGCCCTTGATTAGCAAGCTTATTTACTCAATTTCTCTAACGGATTGTTGCACTGGAAGGTGAGGAGATGCATTGGATCTTATACAAGATTGGGGTGGGTCTCCATCTTGGACTTAGCCTCCCTATACGGGATCCAACCATCCATAGGGTCATAATAACACTTGCAGGGTGAGCGTTGAGAGCCATGGGCCTCCACCATTTCAGAGCATTGATTGCCACACCATGGGCTTCTTCAGGACCACACATTGCTTGTTCGTGCCCTACACATACAAAGATGATTATGCACTTGGACCACGTTGCCTAGCTGGTCACACATTTGCAATTAACACTTGGCAGCTAATCCATGGTTTAGATGAGGTTTTGTCTCATCCAAAGAGACACGGGAGGGCATGTATCATCTTCTAGCCCTCACTGATGGAGCATTGACTTGTTATTCAGCCACTGGAGACCCATGTGACCATTGATTGTGCCCCACAACCACTTGGGAGCACCGCATGATTGTTTTGCTTGGAAATCAAGGGGCCACACCCGTGATCATCATTTATGGAGCCTTCCTTTTCATCATGGCACTTAGACGACTCAACTAGGCCCTCCAACGACCCTTTGCACCATTATTTTATCATTTCGGGCTCATTATGGTGGCTTTTCTTGCATATTTGAGCTATCTGGTGGGCTTGTCATCAAAGTTAGTGTTATTTTGCACATTAAAATAAATTTAGGGGCTCATTAGGTTAATTCAAACTTGTAGAGGCTCATATAAATAAAGTAGAGCCTCATTTTTAATTGATCATCGTCACATTTCGGATTAGCTCTCTATTGAAGAGAATTTCACACTTTTTCTCTTGGTTGTCTATTAGAGATCTCTTGATGCATTTCGATATCTTTGGAGCTGAAATTTTTGTTCTCTCTTGGAGCCATCTTCTTGATCTTCGATTTGGATATATTTCTTATTGTCTTGTAAGTAATATTCTTGAATATTTTTGCATGAAAAGTGCCTAATATGTGAAAATTTTGTAACTAACACTTTCTTTTTCTGCCCTAATTGTTAAATATCATTGTAAAGGATTGTTATATTGCAAATTTGTGCATGTTACTCATTGATAACAAGTAGATGAATATTCCTAGTGGATTAAAACTTGTTTTTCTTCCATGAAATTCCATTGATTTTGGGTGGGTGAATGTTTAAGAGTGCTTTCTAGGGCATCACTTTTTAGCCCCCTTGAAGAAAATTTTAGCCAAATTTCGAATCACATAGACTCCATAGCCCAAGGACAAGGCACTAATCTGAGTAAATTAGGGGATCACCCTTGCTTCCCACTTCTTTTTCTTCTCCAAATTTCTCGGCCTCCAAACCTAGACGACCTATCTAGGGCTTCCTGTGAAATTCATTAGGGGAGGAATTTTTCAAATCCAATTGGATAGGGTACTATGCTGGTGTCTCCTCTAGTGATCCTCCAGGCTTCATGCAGTTCCCATGGTTCATTCTTGAGAAATCTCAAGCCCTTGCCCCAACTTTAAAGCCCATCTTGAACGTTTAGGTGTGTTGGCTTTCTTGAGGGTTTTGGCACATGGTATTCGGTGGCAAAAATCATTCAAACCCTTTCTCCCATCCCACCTTGACCTAGGGAGCACTTTGAAGAGTCTTCTCCCGAGATTATACATAAACCTTAGGTCACGTGTGGTCCCACTCTAGTCTTCTCAAGATAATAAAAGTCTTCTTAAAGGCATATAAGTGTCGTTCAAAGCTTCTTGAGAGGTTTTAGTAATCTAGCAACCTTGGCCTCAAGGATTTTCATCATCATTGAATATTATTAGCCTTGGGACTAGGTCTCCTCATAGGCCTTTCTTGGAGAGCCATTAGCTTCTTCTTGAAGCACTGAGCTATTATTTGAGCCTCTCCTTTGAATGGGCTTTGGAAATCACATCATACCTCCTTGCCATTGAGCCTATCATTCAAGTGATTTCCCTCATATCGAGAGTCCTCCCATTGGTGAAAGTCCGTGAAGAGCAGGGGACACTGATTGAGGTGTCCCATTGTTGTCATTTGGTCTAGTATTTGTCCCTTAAGTACCCCCCCAGGATCCCTGCTAGATTGTGTGGCAACAAGTTGTCTCGTTTGGACTTGATATAACTCGAACAAAATCCATCTATGCAAGTACATAAAGAAGAAAGCAGACAAAGATGATGCATCAAAAGCAAGATGAATAAAGAAGAAGATAACTGGGGAAGTGAAGAAAGAAGACAAACACTTGGGCACAATCAAAAGAAGTAAGCGGTAAGGGAATTTTGAAGAGAAAAGAGACAAGGAGAGGGAAAAATGTTTGAAGTAGCAAAAGCAAGAAGAATGAAAGGGCTAGAATCAATGTATCAGAATTAGATAAGAACTGATGGAATCTGTCGGCCTGACTGGTTTAACGCCCAAACTGGTTCGGTTTGAGGTCCGAAATTGAAAAAGGCCAGTTTGGTACCAAATTGGTCAGTTCTGTAATGGAACTAGTTGGCTTGGTATCGAACAAGCCTTTTTCCACTGAACCAATTGGTTCAATACAATGCGACCACAAACATTTGAAACACAATTTTTTAATTTTTTAAACAATAATTTTTGAGTTGGGAAACTTAATATTCAAGCCCAGGGCACTATAAATAACATTACTGTTGATTGACTCAGGATGTTTGTGAGTGGTTCTGAACTCATTGGATTTCATATGAAGTAAAATTTTAGATCCCACTCAAAATCTAGTGGACTTAATAGTTCTTAGGATTTTAGGATTGGGAGGATTGCAATGTTTCTATTGGATTTTGTTGTGTACGAGGGTATGGAACTAACATTTAGTCAAGAGCACAAAGCCCTCTGTGTACTTTAATATTAGTGGCTGTTAGACACCTAATCCACAGGGATTGGGTGAATAAATTGTGTATATGTAAATAAAAGAAATGAACAGTTATAATAGGTGTTGAAATTTGGTTACCGGAGGACAGGTGGTTCCCTAAGGGTTTGATCTTTGGCCTAGGGAAAAGTGTCTAAAAGAATTTAATTTTTCTCCTAAAGTGACTTTATAAAGTTATAAAGTCAAATATAATTTAAAAGTGACTTTAAGTGATAAAGTTGCTAAGTCTAATTTTAAAGTGACTTTAATAAAGTCAATGTGAAATTAGAAAGTGAAAAGTGACTTTGGAAATAAATGACTAAGTGGGTCTTTATTAAAGTGGGGTGAATTAAAAAATAGAAAGTGAGATTTAAATGAGCATTTAATCTTAGCCCTAGATCTAAAGCTATTTCAGCCATTAGATTTAGGGATTCCCCAAAAGTCACTTAGGGTTAGGTTAAAGGAGGAAAAGGAGGGAAAAGGTCATTCATTTTTTTTCTTTCATGAGCAAATTGAGAGGAGAGAAGAGAAAGCAAGGGAGAAATTTCTGAGCAGTGAGGAGAAGGAGGGCAGCAGCTAGAGACTTCAGCAAATCCGTACAACAACAAAGAGGCACAGTTCCCAAGGTAGAAATCTGTACAACAGGAGTGGCACATTTTTTGAGGAAGGAGGCACAGTTTTTGAGGAATCCGTATAGCATCTTCAACACAGTTTTTTGGGCACAAAAATCGAGAAGTACTGCTGTTTGGTGGCACAGATTTCGAGGAAATCCGTACAACAACTTTAGCACATTTCTCGAGGAAGAGGGAGGCACAAAAATCGAGGAGGCAGTGCTATACATTTCGTACAGTCCATACAACAGTACGACCATACAACTGGGCACAGAAATTGAATATACAGTCAGCATTTAATTCTGAAATTAATGCGGTGAAATTTATGTTTGTTACTTTACTGATCGACACGTTTTCCAAGGCGATTGATAAGCATGGAAATCGAGATAAGTATATTTGTTAAGTTGCTAGAATTTATGCTGTAATTTCTATCTCACTGTAAAAGCTATTTATCAGAAATAAGAAGAGCTTTCGAAATGGTTTTCCTCAAGAGTTGTAGGGGGTTTTTCCAGGGTCAAGTTGACCAAAAATCAGCGTGTCAAAATTCTGTGTGTGGTTGATTTATTTTTCTGAGTTTTTTTTTGCATTTCAGCATTGTGAAATTTCCAGAATTTGTGTTTTCAGAAAATATTTATTTTTCCAGCTTGTTGAATGTATGGCTATGGGAATGGGCATTTAAATTTATGGGAGAAATAAGGAGAAACTGAAAACCGGGGTTGGGAACATAAATTTCTACATGGTATCAGAGGTATTTCGCTGAAAAGTGCAGTTTGGGACAACAAGAAGAAAAATTACAGCTCGCTGATTTTTCACACATAAAACAATACCTTTACTACAACAGTGTTATTTTCAGCTTATTAGGACAACAAGCATGTCTTTGGCCTTGAGGGTGGAGGATAGGTTGGATGGGCATATTAACTACAACGTATGGAAGGAAAGAATGCAGAGCATCTTTGAGGAGGTAGAAGTCTGGGGTATAATGGTGAATACCCAACAATAGCCTGTTAATGTGCCTACTGATGCTGTTCAGTTGGCAGACTTTAATAAGAAGAATAACAAGGGTGAAAGACTGATTCTGGATGGTATTAAAGACCATGTCATTCCTCATGTGAGAGGAAAGAGATATGCTCATGAGATGTGGACAGCCTTGACCAATCTCTACCAGAGTACCAATGAGAACAAAAAAATGGTCCTAAGGGAGAAGCTGAAGACCATTAAGATGGCTAAGACTAATAGTGCTACTGGATATCTCACAAAGATCACTAACGTGAGAGATGCGTTGGCAACAGTTGGAGAGGTCATTCCACCCACTGAGTTGGTGCGGATTGCAGTGAATGGCCTTCCCAGTTCATGGCTGAACTTTGCTGATGGGGTTTGTGCACGTGAGACGCTTCCTACTTGGGAGAGGTTCTGGGATGATTGCATATAGACAAAAATCAGAAAGAGCCAGCTTGGGGCAGCTAGCCCTGTTGAGCAGGATGAGGACGTAGCACTGTTAGCAGGAGGCAAGAAGGGCAAAGGAAAGAAGCAAGCTTCCACAAGCAGTGGTGGGGGCAAAGGCAAAGGCAAAGGTAATCAGGTGAACACACAAAAGGACTATTCCAAGGTGAAGTGTTGGAATTGTCAGAGGATGGGACACTATGCAGTTGTGTGTCTAGAGAAGATGAAGGGGAAGAACAAGACCATGGCAGCATCAGCAGAGATAGAGGACTTTACGGATAGCTTTGACCGAGAGTTTGGGTTCATTGCTTGTGAGTCCACTTGTGCAGGATCACCTGCCACGGAGGGTGAAAGGGAGTGTGCATTTCCCTCCACTAGTGAAGCATCTTCAGGTATCTGGTATTTTGACAGTGGGGCTTCACGTCATATGACAGGAGTCCGTGAGTACTTAGAGCTTTCAGAGAGTGGCACTGATATAGAGGTAGTACTCGAAGATGACAGCGCTGTTAGAGCAGTCGGTGTGGGGACATTGACATTTGATAGGGAACCCAAACCTCCCTTGAAGGTGTCAGATGTTCTATATGTGCCAAAATGAGGAAGAACCTCATATCCGTCTCAGCATTGGAGGACAAAGGGTATGAGGTATTGTTCAGTAGAGAACATGTGCTTATATATCCCAGGGGCGCTCCAGCTGATTCAACTAGAGTGATTGGTGTACGCCATGCAAAGGTGTACAAGTTTGCATTTCAACCTCTTTTGGCATTGAGCAGTAGTACCGACAGTAGAGCTAGCAGTTCAGAGCTGTGCGAGATTTGGCATTGTAGAATGGGGCACATGTATCATGGAGCCTTGAGGACATTGCGAGAGATCACTACAGGTGTGCCAAATCTCAGTACTGATCACATTGATACATGCAGAGGATGTGCGATGGGCAAGTTTTCCAAATCCCCTTTTCCCAGCAGTGACAGCAGATCGACTGGAATACTTGATTTGATTCATTCCGATGTAAGCGGTCGGATGTCTCATGTTTCCTTGAGTGGATATGAGTATTATTTTTTATTCATTGATGATCACTCCAGGAGGACCTAGATTTATTTTTTGAAGACCAAGAGTGAGGTCTTCAAGCGGTTTCAGGAGTTTAGAGCTCTTGTGGAGACTCAGACAGGTCGGAAGATCAAGTCCCTGAGGTCGGACAATGGAGGGGAGTACACCCTTAGTGAGTTTGTTGATTATTGTGCGGAGGCAGGCATTAGGAGGGAGTTCACAGTAACTTACAACCCCCAGCAGAACGAGGTTGCAGAGAGGAAGAAAAGATCCATTGGAGGGGCTGCCAAAGCCATGCTATATGATCAGGGGTTACCATTGTTTTTGTGGGCAAAGGCCTGCAACACTGTTGTATATTTGCAGAACAGGAGTCTGCATCGTGCCTTGGGGCATGTGACTCCAGAGGAGGCTTTTTCTGGGAAGAAGCCTGATGTTGGTCATCTTCGTATCTTTGGGTGTATTGCATACTCCTATGTACGTAAAGAGAAGAGGACCAAGCGAGAGCCCACCGCAGAGAAGGGTATCTTTGTGGGCTACAATGAGACCTCAAAAGCCTTTCGGATTTATATTCCCACACAGAGGAGAGTTGTTGTCAGGCGGGATGTGAAGTTCGAGGAGGACAGGGCTTTCTGGAGATCACGAGAGTTAGAGTTTCTGGATCAGCTTGACCCTCAGGAGCAGCTGAGTCAGGCACAGGGATCAGGAGGATCAAGAGGTACATCGATTACGGTGTCAGGTCCATTAGTGAGCAGTGGCTCGCAAAGTCAGATGGGTGGTGCTTCGGGCAGCATGCAGAGTAGTCCGCAGAGCAGTTCACTAGGGAGTCCACTAATGGACAGTTCACACGGTACTTCAGCGTCTACAGGTTCAGGTTTAGGCAGGAGGACAACATACAAACAGTCAGGAGTTCAGGCTTCTGATGAGGAGGAGGAGTTTCATTCTCCAGTGGGAGAAGTGTGCTCAGGGAAGAGGAAGCCCAAGTGGCTTCAGGATACCTTGAGAGAGGCCACATCTGTTGCTGGGCCAGAGAGGCCGGTCAAAGAGAGCAGACCACCTGATAGGTTCTGTAGCTATATGGCAATGGTTGTCAACATCATTGACTTTGAGCCTTCTAGCTATGAGGAGAGGTCTGGAGAGAGGCCATGCAGGAGAATTATTCTTCTATCATGAAGAATGATGTTTGGGAGGTGGTGTCGAGGCTTGAGGGCAAATCCGTGGTTACTTCCAGATGGCTTTACAAGGTAAAGCATGCTACAGATGGCAGCATTGAGAAATTCAAAGCAAGGTTTGTGGCTAGAGGGTTCTCCCAGGTAGAGGGAGTAGATTATGAGGAGACCTTCGCTCTCGTGGCTTGATATACTTCGATTCGCTCCATCATATTGATAACAGTAGAGATGGGTTGGAAGATCCACCAGATGGATGTGAAGACCGCATTTCTCAATCGCTTCATACAGGAGGAGGTGTACATTGAGTAGCCACAGGGCTTTGAGGTGCATGGGAAGGAGTCCCATGTGTGCAGACTGAAGAAGGCCCTTTATGGCCTGAAGCAAGCTCCTAGAGCTAAGTACTTCAGGATAGACACATACTTGCAGGAGATGGGTTTCACAAAGAGTGATGCAGATCCGAACCTTTACTTTATTGTGATAGGTGAGGAGCCTCTCATTCTGGTGCTGTATGTGGATGACTTGGTCATTACGAGTGCAGAGAGACTCATAGAGAGTTGCAAGAGAGATCTCGCGTTGGAGTTCGAGATGAAGGACATTGGCTTGATGCATTACTTTTTGGGTTTGGAGGTGTGGCACGAGGAGGGGCATTTCTTCCTGGGACAAGGGAAGTATATTGTGGACATCCTTGGCAGGTTCCACATGGAGGATTGTAGACCCATGTTGACATCGATGATCACCAAATGGAAGAAGCTTCATGCTTTAGATTTTGAGTTGGTGGATCCGACATTGTATAGACAGCTGATTGGTTCCTTGATGTATTTGGTCAACACTAGACCAAATATATGTTTTGCAGTCAACACGATGAGCCAGTTCATGTGTGAGCCCAGGAGGGTACACTGGGTTGTTGCAAAACGCATTTTGCGGTACTTGTAGGGGACAGTGGAGTATGGTTTGGATTATAGGTAGGAAGATGGAGTGAGATTGACAGGTTACAATGATTATGATTGGGCAGGTTGTGCTTCTGATAGGAAGAGCACTTCAGGGTGTTGTTTTGGGTTGGGTTTGGCAGTGGTGTCGTGGTTCAGCCGAAAGCAGCAGTCAGTAGCATTGAGTTCAGCGGAAGCAGAGTACATGGCAGCTAGTCTAGCTAGTTGTGAGGCCATCTGGCTGCGCAAGATGTTGTTTGGCTCATTTGGTCAGTCGTTGAGACCTTCAGTGATATACTATGATAATCAGAGTTGCATTAAACTCACGGAGAATCTAGTATTTCATGACAGGTCAAAGCATATCGGGATCAAATATCATTTCATCAGAGACTATGTTCAGAAGGGAGCTGTGAAGCTTGAGTATATTCACACTAATGAGCATGTTGCAGATATTCTTACCAAAGCCTTACCACGGGGCAAGCATGTCTACTTCAGAGACAAGATGGGGGTGGTGAGGAACACCTTCCTCGGTAAGAGGGAGTGTTGAAATTTGGTTACCGGAGGACAGGTGGTTCCCTAAGGCTTTGATCTTTGGCCTAGGGAAAAGTGTCCAAAAGAATTTAATTTTCTCCTAAAATGGCTTTATAAAGTTATAAAGTCAAATCTAATTTAAAAGTGACTTTAAGTGATAAAGTTACCAAGTCTAATTTTAAAGTGACTTTAATAAAGTCAATGTGAAATTAGAAAGTGAAAAGTGACTAAAAGGGTCTTTATTAAAGTGGGGTGAATTAAAAAATAGAAAGTGAGATTTAAATGAACATTTAATCTTAGACCTAGATCTAAAGCTATCTCAGCCATTAGATTTAGGGATTCCCCAAAAGTCACTTAGGGTTAGGTTAAAGGAGGAAAGGAGGGAAAAGGTCATTCATTTTTCTTTTATTTCATGAGCAGATTGAGAGAAGAGAAGAGAAAGCAAGGGAGAAATTTCTGAGCAGTGAGGAGGAGGGCAGCAGCTAGAGACTTCAACAAATCCGTACAGCAGCAAAGAGGCACAGTTCCCAAGGCAGAAATCCGTACAGTAGGAGTGTGGCACATTTTTCGAGGAAGGAGGCACAGTTTTTGAGGAATCCATACAACAGCTTCAACACAGTTTTGTGGGCAGATTGTGGGCACAAAAATCGAGAAGTACTACTGTTTGGTGGCACATATTTCGAGGAAATCCGTACAACAGACGTACATCAACTTCAACACATTTTTCGAGGCAGAGGGAGGCACAGAAATCGAGGAGGCAGTGTTGTACATTCCGTACAATAGTATGACCATACAGCTGGGCACAAAAATCGAAAAATACAGTCATCATTTAATGCTGTAAAATTTCTGTTTTGTTAGTTTACAGTCGGCATGTTTTCCAAGGCGGTGTGTAAGCACGGAAATCGAGATAAGTACATTTGTTAAGTTGTTGGAATTTTTGCGATAATTTCTATCTCACTGTAAAAGCTATTTATCAGAAATAAGAAGAGCTTTCGAACTGGTTTTCCCCAAGACTTGTAGGGGGTTTTTCCAGGGTCAAGTTGACCAAAAATCAGCATGTCAAAATTCTGTGTGTGGCTAATTTATTTTCCTGAGCTTTATTTCTGCATTTCAACACTGTGAAATTTCCAGAATCTGTGTTTTCAGAAAATATTTATTTTTCCAGCTTGTTGAATGTATGGCTATGGGAATGGGCATTTAACTTTATGGGAGAAATAAGGAGAAACTGAAAACTGGGTCTGGGAACAGAAATTTCTACAATAGGAAGTGACCTTGGAAGATGAATCCTAAAGGTCACACCTCCATGTTATATAATTTTGTTCACATTAATGAAAATGCATCAATTTGGGAGTTATTCTTTGGCCTAACATGATACCAAAGCCACAGGTCCCAAGTTTAGATTTTTTCAGTCCCTCTTCCTGTAACTCCTTGATGATTTCCTTCCTAGGTTGTAGACCTACCTGTTCTCTAAAAAACACCAACCTGTTTCTTTTACCTCTCCTTTCAAGAGCAATCTACCAATGCTCCAGTTTCCACTTTGTGAGCGATACACCAGAATTCTAATAGTGTAATGCTCTTATCACATAAGTAATGCTGTTTTCGCAGTAATAACACTCTTGTTGTAAAAGTACCGTGTGGGTAACGCCAAAATGGTACCTGTTCCTCAATCCTTAACCCATATTCTTCTTGCCCCTCTTGGCACTAAGGCAGTTTACGCATGCCATTCTAATGGAGATTTCTTCCTATAATGGGACTTTGGGCTCGACATCTTGGTATCGACATGGTTGAGATAAGATAAGATAATTTTATTAATGTCCAACAAATGACCACAAAAAGGTCGTTGGGGCTAGTGAAGTTGGGATGACACTTCTTTTGAAGCCAATGACAGGTCTTGCTCTCCACACCAAGTAGCTCGTAGAGATTATAGCCCAAATTCTTGACGTTGACGCCACTCAATAGAGCATAACACTGGCAATGCCTTCCATAGTTGCTCCTTCACCATTGTTGTTTTCTTTGTCGTTGCATTTTTTGAACTTTGACGACATCCCAGAGGCAAAGGAGAATTGAAGGTTGATGACAACATCAAGATTTTCACTACCAATTTTTATTGGATAGTAGTTGCCGCCATTGTCAACATTTTCCCGTGTGCTTTGTATAAAATGGTGGGTAGGGCAATTGTGCAATGAGAAGGCCTGTAATCGGGAGCATACAACAATGGCCATTCTATTACATAATGTGTAGTACTCATATCAAGCATGAGCTTCAACCCCTCTTGCCACAAGACATTATGGGCATATGCATCTCATGCCTAGTGGCACATTTGCACTTAAGCTCTTGGGTTTAGAAAGATTATGAATATTGAATAAGTTATATGTGCAGGAGGAGATTTTGGTCTTCTCTATTCTTTTGTTGGTATTAAAATCCTTTCATGTTGATGAACACATTTTTTAATTTAAGATTGAGAATTTTTCTCAAAGGAATTTATTAGTGTTGGTTTCAACATTTGCACACTTGCTCAAGTAGAAATTTGGCTTGATCAAGAGTAGTGCGAGGAGCAACTATTGGTAAATATGCATTCTCTCATCTCCATTGTTTGCGTTGTGCTGACTGGCAAGGAGAACTACCAAGAACGATCTAGAAATATTAGGCACACTCTCATCTTTAATGACTTATGGAAAGGCATTTGTGAAGGAGAAGGTGACAATCCACTTGTCAAACCCACATCAGACAAAGAACTAGCCATTTGGGAGAAGAAGGACAACAAAGCCTATGCCCTAATTACTGCTTCTGTAAGTGAGGAGGTGAGTAGTCATATTGTTCCAATTACAAATTCTTATGATACGTTGAAGAAGCTAAAAGATTTATATGGCTTACTTGCACTTAAAATTGGAAGTGGTTCAGTTGATGATTAAGCTCTTCAACCATGAGTTGGAAGACGATGATCCCTTGGCCTTAGCCTCAGATATTAGAGCCACCATGCATGATGTAAATGCCACTAGAGTTCAGATGGATATTCCTCTTACTGCATTTGTCAAGGCTCTCTATCCCAAATACTTGCACTATCTTGAATCCCTACAAGCTAGTATGCAACTCAAGGCTATTACATTTGACTCTCTTGTGGAGAAGTTTCCAGGACGGGAGAAAGCTTTTGGGAAGTGGAAGACGACATCTTAGTCCCCTGAAGAAGCAGCATGTCTTGCACAGAAAGAGGAGAATTTGTCACGAGATTCTCCTAAAGGAAGACGCGGTAGAAGAGGATGTGGAAGGAAGAACCACAGAGGTAGGGGGTAAACACCATCAAAGAGAGATTTGATCTCCAATGAATTTTCTGTGAGAGAGATGGACACGATGCATCCACATGCAAAATCCCTTTGGAGAGAATCAAGCAAGAACGCAAAAAAGAAAATGGTAAACCACTTGAATCTTCTTATTACATTGTTGCCCATTACAATATTGGAGTAATTGAAAATTTGTTTCATGCATGGCTTCTTAATACATGTGCAACCTACCATCTGACCTCTCAGAAAGACTTCTTTGAAGACCTCAATGCCAATGTAGATGGAGCAGTGTACTTTGCAGATGAGTCAAGTTTCAAGCCATTCAAACTTTGCACCATCAGGCTTAAATTACCTGGACTTCCTGATTTTCTTCTGCATGATGTACTCTTCCTTCTAGAATTGTAGATAAACTTGTTGTTCCTTGTTCATATTCACCAACAAGGGGACTCCATTTATACAATTGATGACAAAGTAGAGAGAAGAAAAGCATTAGACAACACAGTTGTCATGATTGGAACAGGGGATGAAAGATTACTGAATTTGCAAGGAACATCTGCTCACACATAGAACTTTTCAGTACAATTAAGATACATTGCCATCCAATATTTCTTTGGCATGCAAGATGTGGACATATCAATTATGATAGTCTTCATTTGTTGAAAAGGAATAATGTTTCTGGTTTGCCAACTATTCCAAGGAAATTGAAGCATTGTGATGCTTGTATCCTAGGAAAACATAACAAACAACCATTTCATGATTCTGCTTCCAAAGCGCATAGAAAGCTTGCATCGATTCATTTGATTTGTGTGGCCCTATGCGTGTGCCTTCTGCAAATGAAAATAGATATATGATGACTTTTATTCATGATTACACTGGGAAGTGTTGGGTATACTTGTTGAAAAGTAAATCTTAAACGTTTGAAGCTTTTAGAAATGTTCATGCATGGATTGAAAATGATGCACAATCACATATCGACTCTCTTCATACTGATAATGGAAAAGAATATACTTCTAATGAATTTGTCACCTTTCTTCATCAATAGGGGATTCAAGATCAAACAACTATTCCATATAGTCTATTAGCACCAAGTTTGTACCATTCCTAAAGGTCCAAAGGATATGTTTATCAGTTCAAAATGCAAGGCTATGGTTATGTAAAGGCCTATCAATTTTTTGTGTAAATTGCTATATAAGGCTAGGAACATGTCAAAACAATTTATTTCACCCAACCGTAAGCTTTCCCTAAGTTTTTGCAACGAAATTAGCCTATCGCAAGCCTACAGCTGGCGCTACGAAATATTTTCGTAGCACTCAAAAAAAAAATTAAAACTTAGGTTTTCAAGTTGCTAGCCCTATCATTTCAAATGCCTAAGTGTTTTTTCACAAAGTTCTATCCCTTTTTATCCTTGATGTGACATTTAGCAGCGTTTTGAATCCCAATAAAGAAGTCTAAAACTAAACCCTAAAATTGCATTTTTTTGTAATAAGGTAATTTCCAGCAAACCCTGAAAATCCTGTTAGAGAGACAAAAATTAGAGTTTATGAAAGGAAAAACAAAAAGGCAGTGCAAACTAGTACAAGAAGATGAAAAATCAAAGCATATATCGTCAAGGTGTTTTGTCGATTGTAAGCACACACATCAGGTTCCTATGGTTTTGGTCAAATAGTCAACAAGAAGGAAAAATGGCAACACTCTGTTTTTCCCTGTTTTAGTCACCATCTTCAAGCATAGGTTCTGAATAATAGAAAAGGAATTTTAAAAATCCAAAAGAGCTTTTTTTTGGTAACATGCTGATTTCAAAAAACCTCTTTCAAATTTTACCTAGATATCATGGTTTGGAACTTACAAAGGAATTGTTGAGGCCTATTTTTTAGATTTTGTAATTCTGTATTTTCCTGTTTTAGTCACTATTTTCAAATGAAGTTTCCGAACATATGAAGGTGAATTTGTAAAAACCAAAAGAGGTTTTTGTTGGTAACATACCAATTAAAAAAAACCTCTTTCAGTTTTTACTTAGCTATCATGGTTTGGGAGATCCGAATGCCTCTTTAAAGCCTATTTTCCATAAAATTTGCCACCTTTTTTGAAATTTTGTTTCCTATAAAAATGCCAAGTCAACAACTGAAGGCCACCTCATCAAATTCGACTCGGGGATCAGACTAAAGATGGGCAAAGAGGTTTTTCAGATCCATTTCTTTTGGATCTTGATGGTTATTGTAATTAATACTTTTCACAGTGTGGATGTGAAACTTTTATGTATTTTTTCTATATAATAAATCAGAAAGGAGGAAAAAAGGTTGGATTTTCAAGTTTTGGAGAGGAAACTATCGCTCTGTTTTGTAATTTTTTTTTGAGTATTAATTATATCAAGTGCAGAAGTACAAACTTCTTTCATTCCAGAGATTCATGATGATGATGTTTTGAAGTTTGTCTCCTTTCTCATGTGTATGTGATTCCCTTCTCAGTTTTTCATTATGTGTGAATTTTCTAAGTATTTAAACTAAAATTAAATGTTGTGGAACTCATCCTTTGTTAGGTGCTCCATTTCATAAAGTTAAATACTCACATTTTCCTTTGAAGTTACATTTGAAATTCATCCTTTGTTTAGATGATTTAAATGTGATGGTTTGTTAATCTTTTTTTCCACTTTCATATTGCAACGATAATATTCACAGATAAACATCATTTACCTTGCCTCTGTTTCCTGGAGCATTTTATCAGTCATTGATAATCTTTATAAACACTCATATTTGACACCATTACCCAATAGTTGATATTTCTTTAACCCTACCCAACCACCACACTAAAAACCCAAAAACCCTACTGAAGATCTAACCATTGTTTGAAGATCAACCAGTTGCCAAGCTTAGTGATTAGGTTGCAGAGAGAGCCCTCTTTGGATTGAAGGGGCTAGCCTTCAATCTACAAGCCTAGTTTGAAAAGATTACCTTAGGACTTCCTCTTTCATAGCCAAGAGGATATTTCTAAGTGATAACATCTTGGCGACTCCACTGGGGAAGAGCGACTCATCTTCCCAGAACCTATTATTATTGTTTCAGATTTGATTCCTGATGGTGGACAGAAATCATACACATAAGAGAGGCTATACATCATTCACCTGGCGACTCCATTGTCAGCGAGATCCATAATTTAAAATGTCACTGGCGACTCCACAATACGAAGATGGCTTCCGTGGAGGCTTACAAATCTATAAGGTATGCTCCTATGAACTGCTTACATGTTCATGGTTTTCCAAACCGTTTGCCCCGCATTCACTGGAAAACATATCTCCCGAAGTTCAATGATCAGAAAGGAGATAATGTAGTTTTGCATCTGATTAAGTTTCATAGACATATATATAAGCTCGAGATTAAGTTTTATGAGGATTGTTTAATAAAGATGTTTATGGCTACCTTAGAAGAAAAAACAAGATCATGGTATGAAGGGTTAAAACCAGGTAGCTTATACTCGTAAAGATTTCCACACAACATTCTTTGAGTATTATGGTGAATCTGATCTTTCCTTCTTGGTGTTTGAAGATTGTTGCAACTTTTGTGAAGATTTCATTCAATACCTTGAAATTGTTTATGGTGATGAGGAAATCATAGAAACCCTTAATGAATTTTCATGCCAACAACAAATAGTAGTTTCTTCTCTGTCTAAAATAGACCAGGATCTAGAGTTTGAAATGCATGTTCCTTCTCTTAAAAATGATGAAGATGTTCAGGGGATAAGTGACCAAGAGAGGGATTATGATGATCAATCAATAGTTTCTATTTCAGTCATAGAAGAAGAGCAAATTGTTTCAGATTCTTTGGAAATTCTAGAAAGTATTCAAGATCTCACATCTCTTGTAAACACAAAGTCAGAAAATTTAGAAGGTCAAGATGATGTTCTTGTTGAAGCATGTGAAGAAGCATCCTTAGTCACTCCTGTTCTACATGACATGGCTGTTCCATTTGTAGTTTTTTAGGAATCCTTCTTTGACATTAATGATAAAAAATGAGTGTTGGAACCAACAGATTTTTCTTGTGTAGAAAATTTTTGTTTGCAGCATTATGATAGCAATAAGATGGAGGAATACGAGAAAGAAAATGCAGATGGAGGAATTTCATATCAGAGTGACAAAACTTGGCAAAACAACTATATCAATTTTGATTCTTGTGAGGATCCTTTTGCAGCATGTTTGGAGTCAGGAAGCAGACTCAAATTGTGCAATTTTGCCAGTATCAGATTCAGATTTCAGTTTGAGCTATTTGTTTTAAAATTTTTCTTTCTTTTGGAAGCCCAAGAGGACAAAAATCAGTCAGATAGCCACCTGCTTGATTGACTATATTGGAAATCTGTAATTACTTGATTCACGATTTGTATTCAGTAGATTAGAGTAGGTTTGTTTTCAATAAGCTCACAGTGGGAGCATCCTTTCATCAGTTTGATTTGGTTTTCAGTTTTTCAGCGAGTGTGTTCAATAAGGATTGACCTCAGTTAAAGAGCAGGTTACAGTTTGTAGGTTCAGAGGTTTGAATTGGGAATAGCCCAATGGATCAGGCATAGGGTCTACATGTTCTTTATTGCCTCCTGGGGAGACAATATCCCCATTGGAGCCAACTGTAGCACCAAGTTTGTACCATTTCTAAAGGTCCAAAGGATATGTTTATCAATTCATTGTGCAAGGTTATGGTTATGTAAAGGCCTATCAATATATTTATTTTATTTTTATTTTTTATTTATTTATTTTTGTGTGTGTGTGTGTGTGTAAATTGCTATATAAGCCAAGGAACATGTCAAAACAAGTTATTTCACCTAACCCTAAGCTTTCCCTAAGTTTTTGCAACAAAACTAGCCTATCGCAAGCCTACAACTGGCACTATGAAATATTTTCGTAGCGCTCATAGAAAAAATTAAAACTTAGGTTTTCAAGCTGCTAGCCGTATCATTTCAAATGCCTAAGTGGGTTTTCACAAAGTTCTATCGCTTTTTATCCTTGATATGACATTTAACAACATTTTGAAGCCCAATAAAGAAGTCTAAAACTAAACCCTAAAATTGCAGTTTTTTGTAAAAAGGTCATTTACAGCAAACTCAGAAAACCCTATTAGAGAGATGAAAATCAGGATTTATGAAAGAAAAACAAAAACGCAGCGCAAACCAGTGCACGAAGATGAAAAATCAAAGCATATATCATCAAGGTTTTTTGCGGATTGCAGTCACACACATCAGGTTCCTATGGTTTTGGTCAAATAGTCAACAGCAAGGAGCAATGGCAGCACTTTGTTTTTCCCTGTTTTAGTTTCCATCTTCAAGCACAGTGTCCGAATAGTTGAAAATGAATTTTAAAAATTGTTATGAATAAAATAATATAAATAATGTTAAAATTTGGGTACCAGAGGACAAGTGGTTCCCTAAGGCTTTGATCTTTGGCCTAGGAAAAAGTGTGCAAATGTATTTAACTTTTTCTCCTAAAGTGACTTTATAAGTGGTAAAGTCAAATCTAATTTAAAAGTGACTTTATAAGTGATAAATTTACTAAGTCTAATTTTAAAGTGACTTTAATAAAGTCAATGTGAAATTAGAAAGTGAAAAGTGACTTTGGAAATAAAAGGTTAAGTGGGTCTTTATTAAAGTGGGGTGAATTAAAAAATAGAAAGCGAGAATTAAATGCACATTTAATCTCAACCCTAGATCTAAAGCTATCTTAGCCATTGGATTTAGGGATTCCCCAAAAGTCACTTAGGGTTAGGTTAAAGGAGGAAAAGAAGAGAAAATTTCGTTCAGTTTTTCATGAGCAGATTGAGAGAAGAGGAGAAGAGGGCAAGGATATTTTCTGAGCAGTGAGTTGAAGGAGAGCAGAACCTTGGCACACATACTGAGACAGCATTCAACAAATCCATATAGCAAGGTTGGCACACAGTTGAAGGCAGATTTGGGTACGTTTTCAAGGCAGGGTCCGTACAACAACGTTGGCACGCATTCCTAGGCAGCCGTACAACATTTTGGCACAGATTTCGAGGTGGGGAGTTTGCTATTTTTGTGGCACAGTTTTCAAGGCAGATCGTATAGTTGATGCTGTCCTTGTGCACAGAAAACGAGGCAGAATCCGTACAACATTTATTGCTGCCCCTCTGCATGCATTTCGAGGAGGCTGTACAACAACATTTATCGTTGTTCTGCATGCAAATCGAGGAGGCCGTACAACATCATTTATTGCTGTGTTTATGGGCACGAAATTCAAGGAAGTCTATACAGTATTTATTGTTGTTCCTGTTTTACTGTTTGCACAATTTCCAAGGCGGTGGTTAAGCACGGAAAACGTGATAAGTTGTGTTTGTTTGGTTGCTGGAATTTTCTGTGTATTTCTGTTTCACTGTAAAAGCAAATTACCAGAAATAAAGAAGAGCTCTCGAACTAGTTTTCCTCAAGAGTTGTAGGGGGTTTTTCGAGGGTCATATTGACCAAAAATCAGCGTGTCATTTTCTGTGTGTGGCTGAAATAATTTCCGAGTTTTATTTCTGCATTTTCCAGCACTTTGAAATTTCCAGAATTTGTGTTTTCAGAAATATTTATTATTTCCAGCTTGTTCAATGTATGTTTATGGGAATGGGCATTTAACTACATGGGTGTAATAAGGAGAAACTGATAACCGGGGTTGGGCTCAAAATTTCTACATGGTATTAGAGCTTGGGTGGCTGAAAAGTGCAGTTTGGGACAAGAAGTGAAAAATTACAGCAAGCTTATTTTTCACACAGAAATCTGAACCTTTACCGCAACATTGAAATTTTTAGTTTGTTAGGACAGCAAGCATGTCTTTGGGCTTGAGGGTGGAGGATAGGTTTGATGGGCAGAGCAACTACAGTGCATGGAAGGAGAGAATCCAGAGCATCTTTGAGGAGGCAGAAGTCTGGGGTCTCATGGTTCACATCGCACAGCGCCTAGTAACAGTGCCTGCTAACTCTGTTCAGCTGGCAGATTTTAATAAGAAGAATGCCAAGGGAAAGATACCGATTCTTGATGGGGTTAAAGACCATGCCATTCCTCATGTGAGAGGAAAGGCACTTGCACGAGATGTGGACAACCTTGACCAATCTCTACCAGAGTACCAATGAAAACAGAAAAATGGTCCTAAGAGAGACGCTAAAGGCCATTAAAATGGCTAAGACTAATGCTGTTACTGCATACCTCACAAAGATCACTAATGTGAGAGATGAGTTGGCTGTTGTTGGAGAGGCCATTCCACCCACTGAGCTGGTGCGGGTTACATTGAATGGTGTTCCCAAGACATGGGAGAGTTTTGTGGATGGGATTGTTGCACGGGAGAACCTTCCCACTTGGGAGAGGTTGTGGGATGATTGCATCCAGAATGAAATCAGAAAGAACCATCTTGGGGTAGCCAAACCGGTTGAGGAGGATGAGGATGTAGCATTGTTAGCAAGGGGCAAGAAGGGCAAGGGAAAGAATCAAGCTTCCACAAGCAGTGGTGGGGGCAAAGGCAAAGGTAAAGGTAAGCAATAGGTGAACAAGGAGAAGGACTATTCCAAGGTGAAGTGTTAGAATTGTTAGAAGTTGGGACACTATGCAGTTGTGTGTCCAGAGAAGAAGAAGAAGGGAAAGGACAAGACCATGGCAGCATCAGCAGTGATAGAGGACTTTTTGGAGAGCTTTGATCGGGAGTTTGGGTTCATTGTTTGTGAGCCCACTAGTGTAGGATCACCTGCCACAGAGGTTGAGAGGGAGTTTGCACTTCCCTCCACTAGCGGAGCATCTTCAGGTATTTGGTATGTTGACAGTGGGGCTTCACGTCATATGACAGGAGGCCATGAGTACTTCTTGGAGCTTTCAGAGAGTGCCACTGATATAGAGGTAGTACTCGGAGACGACATCATTGTTAGAGTAGTCGGTGTGGGGACATTGACATTTGATAGGGATCCAAACCTCCCTTGAAGGTGTCGGATGTTCTATATGTGCCAGAGATGAAGCAGAACCTTATATCTGTTTCAACATTGGAGGACAGAGGGTATGAGGTATTGTTCAGGAGAGGATAGGTGCTTATATATCCCAGGGGCGCTCTAGCTGATTTAGCTAGAGTGATTGGTGTACGCCATGCCAAGGTGTACAAGTTTTCATTTCAACCCCTTATGGCATTGAGCTGTAGTACCGGCAGCAGAGCTAGCAGTTCAAAGCTGTGCGATATTTGGCACCGCAGGATGGGGCACATGTATCATGGGGCCTTGAGGACATTGCGGGAGATCACCACAGGTGTGCCAGATTTCAGTTCTGATTACATTGATACATGCAGAGGATGTGCTGTGGGGAAGTTGCTAAATCCCCCTTTCCCAGCAGTGACAATAGATTGACTGGGATTCTTGATTTGATTCATACCGATGTGAGCGGTGGGATGTCTCATGTTTCCTTGAGTGGATATGAGTATTATGTGTTATTCATTGATGATCACTCCAGGAAGACCTGGATTTATTTCTTGAAGACCAAGAGTGAGGTCTTCAAGCGGTTTCCGGATTTCAGAGCTCTTGTGGAGACTCAGAGAGGTCGGAAGATCAAGTCCCTTAGGTCGGACAGTGGAGGGGAGTACACCCTTAGTGAGTTTGTTGATTATTGTGCGGAGGCAGGCATCAGGAGGGAGTTCACGGTTCCTTACAACCCCCAGCAGAACGCGATTGCGGAGAGGAAGAATAGATCCATTATTGGGGCTGCCAAAGCCATGCTACATGATCAGGGGTTACCATTGTTTTTGTGGGCAGAGGCCTGCAACACTGTTGTGTATTTGCAGAACAGGAGTCCACATCGTGCCTTGGGGCATCTGACTCCAGAGGAGGCTTTTTCTAGGAAAAAGCCTGATGTTGGTCATTTCGTATCTTTGGGTGTATTGCATACTCCTACGTACCCAAGGAGAAGAGGACCAAGTTAGAGCCCACTGCAGAGAAGGGCATCTTTGTGGGCTACAGTGAGACCTTGAAAGCCTTTCAGATTTATATTCCTGCATGGAGGAGAGTTGTTGTCAGGCGGGATGTGAAGTTCGAGGAGGATAAGGCTTTCAGGAGGTCACGGGAGTTAGAGTATCTGGATTCACCAGACCCTTAGGAGCAGCTGAGTTAGTCACAGGGATCTAGTGGGCAGGGATCAAGAGGTACATCGATTCGGTGTCAGGTCCATCAGTGAGCAGTGACTCGCAGAGTTAGAGGGGTGGTGTTTCGGGCAGCATGCAGAGCAGTCCGCAGAGCTCACTAGGTAGTCCACTGATGGACAATTCACATGGTACTTCAGCATCTATAGGCACAGGTTCAGGTAGTAGGTCAACAGACAGACATTCAGGAGTTCAGGCTCCTGATGAGGATGAGGACTTTTCCACTCCAGTGGGAGAGGTGTGCTCAGGGAAGAGGAAGCCCAAGTACCTTGAGAGAGGCCACATCTATTGCTGGGCCAAAGAGACAGGTTAGAGAGAGCAAACCACTTGAGCGGTTCTGTAGCTATATGGCAATGGTTGTCAGCATCGTTGACTCCGAGCCTTCTAGCTATGAGGAGGCAGCTAGCCAGTAGGTCTGGAGAGAGGCCATGCAGCAGGAGTATTCTTCTATCATGAAGAATGATGTTTGGGAGGTGGTGCTGAGGCTTGAGCGCAAATCCGTGGTTACTTCCAGATGGCTTTACAAGATAAAGCACGCTGCAGATGGCAGCATCGAGAAGTTCAAGGCAAGGTTTTTGGCTAGAGGGTTCTCCGAGGTAGAGGGAGTAGACTATGAGGAGACCTTCGTTCTCGTGGCTCGATATACTTTCATTCGCTCCATTATATCGATAGCAGTAGAGATGGGTTGGAAGATCCAGTAGATGGATGTGAAGACCAGATTTCTCAATGGCTTCATACAAGAGGAGGTGTACATTGAGCAGCCACAGGGCTTTGAGGTGCATGGGAAGGAGTCCCATGTATGTAGATTGAAGAAGGTACTTTATGGTCTGAAGCAAGCTCCTAGAGCTTGGTACTCTAGGATTGATACATACTTGCAGGAGACGGGTTTCACAAAGAGTGATGCAGATCCGAACCTATAGTTTATTGTGGAAGGTGAGGAGCCTCTCATTCTGGTGTTGTATGTGGAGGACTTGGTCATTACGGGTGCAGAGAGACTCATAGAGGGCTGCAAGAGAGATCTTCCTTCGGAGTTCGAGATGAAGGACATTAGCTTGATGCATTACCTTTTGGGTTTGGAGGTGTGGCAAGAGGAGGGGCATTTCTTCTTGGGACAGGGGAAGTATATTGTGGACATTCTTAGCAAATTTCACATGGAGGATTGCAAACCCATGTCGACACCTATGATCACTAACTGGAAGAAGCTTCATGCTTTAGATTTCGAGTTGGTGGATCCCACATTGTATAGACAGTTGATTGGTTCCTTGATGTATTTGCTCAACACTCGACTAGATATATATGTTTTGCAGTCAACACAATGAGCCAGTTCATGTGTGAGCCCAGGAGAGTGCACTGGGTTGCTGCAAAACACATTTTGCGGTACTTGTAGGGGACAGTGGATTATGGTCTGGATTATAGACAGGGAGATGGAGTGAGATTGGCAGGGTACATTGATTCTGATTGGGCAGGTTGTGCTTCTGATAGGAAGAGCACTTCAGGGTGTTCTTTTGGGTTGGGTTTGGTAGTTGTGTCGTGGTTCAGCCGAAAGCAGCAGTCAGTAGCATTGAGTTCAACGGAAGCAGAGTACATGGCAGCTAGTCTAGCTAGTTGTGAGGCCATATGGCTTCGCAAGATGTTGTTTGGCTTAATTGGTTAACCGTTGAGACCTTTAGTAATTTATTGTAATAATCAGAGTTGCATTAAACTCATGGAGAATCCAGTATTTCATGACAGGTCAAAGCATATCGGGATCAAATATCATTTCATCAGAGACTGTTCAGAAGGGAGTTGTGAAGCTTTACTATATTCCCACAGATGGCCACCTGCTTGATTCACTAGATTGGAAATCTGTAATTACTTGATTCACGATTTGTATTCAGTAGATTAGAGTAGGTTTGTTTTCAATAAGCTCATAGTAGGAGCATCGTTTCATCAGTTTGATTTGGTTTTCAGTTTTTCAGCGAGTGTGTTCAATAAGGATTGACCTCAGTTAAAGAGCAGGTTACAGTTTGTAGTTTCAGAGGTTTGAATTGGGAATAGCCCAATGGATTAGGCATAGGGTCTACATGTTCTTTATTGCCTCCTGGGGAGACAATATACCCATTGGAGCTAACTGTAGCACCAAGTTTGTACCATTCCTAAAGGTCCAAAGGATATGTTTATCAATTCATTGTGCAAGGTTATGGTTATGTAAAGGCCTATCAATTTTTTTTTTTTTAGGTGTAAATTTCTATATAAGCCTAGGAACATGTCAAAACAAGTTATTTCACCTAACCCTAAGCTTTCCCTAAGTTTTTGCAACAAAATTAACCTATCGCAAGCCTACAACTGGCGCTACGAAAATATTTCGTAGCGCTCATAGAAAAAATTAAAACTTAGGTTTTCAAGCTGCTAGCCGTATCATTTCAAATGCCTAAGTGGGTTTTCACAAAGTTCTATCGCTTTTTATCCTTGATATGACATTTAACAACATTTTGAAGCCCAATAAAGAAGTCTAAAACTAAACCCTAAAATTGCAGTTTTTTGTAAAAAGGTCATTTACGGCAAACCCAGAAAACCCTATTAGAGAGACGAAAATCAGGATTTATGAAAGAAAAACAAAAAGGCAGCGCAAACCAGTACACAAAGATGAAAAATCAAAGCATATATCATCAAGGTTTTTTGCGGATTGTAGTCACACACATCAGGTTCCTATGGTTTTGGTCAAATAGTCAACAGGAAGGAGAAATGGCAACACTCTGTTTTTCCTTGTTTTAGTTTCCATCTTCAAGCACAGTGTTCGAATAGTTGAAAACGAATTTTAAAAATTGTTATGAATAAAATAATATAAATAATGTTAAAATTTGGGTACCAGAGGACAAGTGGTTCCTTAAGGCTTTGATCTTTGGCCTAGGGAAAAGTGTCCCAAGTGTATTTAAATTTTTCCCCTAAAGTGACTTTATAAGTGGTAAAGTCAAATCTAATTTAAACGTGACTTTATAAGTGATAAAGTTACTAAGTCTAATTTTAAAGTGACTTTAATAAAGTCAATGTGAAATTAGAAAGTGAAAAGTGACTTTGGAAATAAAAGGCTAAGTGGGTCTTTACTAAAGTGGGGTGAATTAAAAAATAGAAAGTGAGAATTAAATGCACATTTAATCTCAGTCCTAGATCTAAAGCTATCTCAGCCATTGGATTTAGGGATTCCCCAAAAGTCACTTAGGGTTAGGTTAAAGGAGGAAAAGAAGAGAAAATGTCGTTCAGTCTTTCATGAGCAGATTGAGAGAAGAGGAGAAGAGGGCAAGGAGATTTTCTGAGTAGTGAGTTGAAGGAGAGCAGAACCTTGGCACACATACTGAGACAACATTCAGCAAATCCATACAGCATGGTTGGCACACAGTTCAAGGCAGATTTGGGTATGTTTTCAAGGCAGTTTCCGTACAACAACTTTGGCATGTATTCCTAGGTAGCCGTACAACATTCTGGCACAGATTTCGAGGTGAGGAGTTTGCTATTTTTGTGGCACAATTTTCGAGGCAGACCATATAGTTTGATGTTGTCCCTGTGCACAGAAGACAAGGCAGAATTCGTACAACATTTATTGTTGTCCCTCTACATGCATTTCGAGGAGGCTATACAACAACATTTATCGCTGTTCTGCACGCAAATCGAGGAGGCTGTACAACATCATTCATTGATGTTCCTGTTTTATTGTTTGCACAATTTCCAAGGTGATGGTTAAGCACGAAAAACGAGATAAGTTGTATTTGTTTGGTTGCTGGAATTTTCTGTGTATTTCTGTTTCACTATAAAAGCAAATTACCAGAAATAAAGAAGAGTTGTAGGGGGTTTTTCCAGGGTCATATTTTCCAAAAAATCAGCGTGTCATTTTCTGTGTGTGTGGCTGAAATAATTTCCGAGTTTTATTTCTGCATTTTCTAGCACTTTGAAATTTCCAAAATTTGTGTTTTCAGAAATATTTATTATTTCTAGCTTGTTGAATGTATGTTTATGGGAATGGGCATTTAACTACATGGGAGTAATAAGGAGAAACTGATAACCGGGGTTGGGCTCAAAATTTCTACATGGTATCAGAGCTTGGGTGGCTGAAAGTGCAGTTTGGGACAGCAAGTGAAAAATTATAGCAAGCTTATTTTTCACACAGAAATTTGAACCTTTACCGCAACATTGAAATTTTTAGTTTGTTAGGACAGCAAGCATGTCTTTGGGCTTGAGGGTGGAGGATAGGTTGGATGGGCAGAGCAACTACAGTGCATGGAAGGAGAGAATCCAGAGCATCTTTGAGGAGGCAGAAGTCTGGGACATCATGGTTCACACCGCACAACGCCTAGTAGCAGTGCCTGCTAACCGTGTTCAGCTGACAGATTTTAATAAGAAGAATTCCAAGGGAAAGAGACTGATTCTTGATGGGGTTAAAGACCATGTCATTTCTCATGTGAGAGGAAAGGCACTTGCACATGAGATGTGGACAGCCTTGGCCAATCTCTACCAGAGTACCAATGAAAACAGAAAAATGGTGTTAAGAGAGAAGCTGAAGGCCATTAAACTGTCCAAGACTAATGGTGTTATTGCATACCTCACAAAGATTACTAATGTGAAAGATGAGTTGGCTGCTGTTGGAGAGGCCATTCCACCCACTGAGCTGGTGCGGGTTACATTGAATGGTGTTCCCAAGACATGGGAGAGTTTTGTGGATGGGATTGTTGCACGGGAGAACCTTCCCACTTGAGAGAGGTTGTGGAATGATTGCATCCAGAATGAAATCAGAAAGAACCATCTTGGGGTAGCCAAACCGGTTGAGGAGGATGAGGATGTAGCATTGTTAGTAAGGGGCAAGAAGGCAAGGGAAAGAAGCAAGCTTTCACAAACACTGGTGGGGGCAAAGGCAAAGGTAAAGGTAAGCAACAGGCGAACAAGGAGAAGGACTATTCCAAGGTGAAGTGTTGGAATTGTCAGAAGTTGGGACGCTATGCAGTTGTGTGTTTGGAGAAGAAGAAGAAGGGAAAGGACAAGACCATGGCAGCATCAATAGAGATAGAGGACTTTTCGGAGAGGTTTGACTGGGAGTTTGGGTTCATTGCTTGTGAGTCCACTAGTGCAGGATCACCTGCCACAGAGGTTGAGAGGGAGTTTGCACTTCCCTCCACTAGCGGAGCATCTTGAGGTATTTGCTATGTTGACAGTGGGGCTTCACGTCATATGATAGGAGTCCGTGAGTACTTCTCGGAGCTTTCAGAGAGTGCCACTGATATAGAGGTAGTACTCGGAGATGACATCATTGTTAGAGCAGTCGGTGTGGGGACATTGACATTTGATAGGGATCCAAACCTCCCTTGAAGGTGTCAGATGTTCTATATGTGCCAGGGATGAAGAAAAACCTTATATCTGTTTCAACATTGGAGGACAGAGGGTATGAGGTATTGTTCAGGAGAGGATAGGTGCTTATATATCCTAGGGGCGCTCCAGATGATTCAGCTAGAGTGATTGGTGTACGCCATGCCAAGGTGTACATGTACTGAATCTACCTCGTTTTCTGTGCACAAGTACAACATCAAATTGTACGATTTGCCTCGAAAATTGTGCCACAAAACAACAAACCCTCACCTTGAAATATGTGCCAAAATGTTGTACGGCTACCTAGGAATACATGCCCAAACAACTGTACGAAATCTGCCTTGGAAAACGTGCCCAAACTGCCTTGAACTGTGTGCCAATCCTTGCTGTACGGACTTGCTGAATGCTGCCTCAGTATGCGTGCCAAGGTTATGCTCTCCTTCACCTCACTGCTCAGAAATCTCCTTTGCTCTTTTTTTCTCCTTCTCTCAATCTACTTATGAAAGACTGAATGATTTTTTTCCTCCTTTCCTCCTTTAACCTAACCCTAAGTGACTTTTGGGGAATCCCTAAATCCAATGGCTGAGATAGCTTTAGATCTAGGGCTGAGATTAAAAGTGCATTTAAATCTCACTTTCTAATTTTTAATTCACCCCACTTTAATAAAGACCCTTTTAGTCACTTTTCACTTTCTAATTTCACATTGACTTTATTAAAGTCACTTTAAAATTAGACTTAGTAACTTTATCACTTAAAGTCACTTTCAAATTAGATTTGACTTTATAACTTATAAAGACACTTTAGGAGAAAAAGTGAAAAGCATTTGGACACTTTTACCTAGGCCAAAGATCAAAGCCTTAGGGAACCACCAAACCTCTGGTAACCAAATTTCAACAAAATGAAGCAAGATTCCCAAAAACTTCATGTAATTATGCATCAGTGCTATTTAGAATTAAAGGTCTCTTGCGGGAAAAGATGTCACTATTGCTATCTCACCTGCTGAAGTTAAAAATTATATAACACCTAAAATCTCAAACCAATTAGTGATCTTAGAGTCAAATATAATCGAAAAATTAGACTGTTTTGGCAACAAAAAATATGACATAACCAATTTACAGTTAAATAGTGGGGATTATACATTTATATCACAATTCTCAGTTCAAACCCTATGGAGCAATCAAGATGACATTATTTTGGGTTCACCTTGGATGGAAACTTTAGGGTCCTTTATCCTAAATACGAAAAAGAAGTTTTTGACATTTTCCCACAAAAGGAAGAAAATAACACTACAGGACGTTACCTTGAAGCCAAATTCAGTGACACCTGAAGACATACAAAAAATTTCAAAAGTAATTCTTCAAGAAGGTAAAAAGGCGATAGAAAATATGCAAAGAGAAGTTGACAAGATCACCACTGACCAAAATGAAGAAGTGTCTTGACTTAAAGACCAGAGTGAAAAACTAGTGACACAAATTAAGAAGCTTAAGAAGGACAAGAAGTAATTAGAAAACAAGGTACAACAACTTATCGAGAAGGAAGCATCAAATGTAGAAATTCAAGTTGATGAAAAGACATCAAATAGCGATCCAATTAATAAAAAAATTCAAGAAGAGGACAAACTAGTTGAAGTAAAGAGGTACTCAGAAGTTTCGAGTGAAGATCTAGAAGTTAACCATTCAATGTCCATAGCTAAAGGAAATTAGGTACTTCAAATAAAATCAGAAAACGACACAAACAGGATAAAGGAAAATCAAATCACTAGAATTCCTTATCGACATCCGAATCATGAGAGTAGACAACTTGATCAAGCTACGTATTCAGAATAGAAACAACAAACTGATGTTCCAAAGAATACT
Organism: Pinus albicaulis; assembly: GCA_034641835.2. Lineage (NCBI taxonomy): Eukaryota > Viridiplantae > Streptophyta > Pinopsida > Pinales > Pinaceae > Pinus > Pinus albicaulis. The sequence goes on from CM076573.1 coordinate 18,152,496, forward strand.
AATGTCAGTGCAATCCACTCATGTGATAACAATTCATCACAAGTTTCTAGTCACCGTAAGATTCCATAGAAGATTGATCTAGGATGGTCTGATCCCTCTTCCATGCGACAATTTTATATATCACTCCAAGGATCATATCGTCTAGTATTAACGAAGATTCTGAGATGAGAAGGCAGTCGAGACTGAAAAAGAGCTGAAGCCTTTTATCAACGAGCTTTGAGGACAAAGCTTTTTGAGGAGGAAGACAATGTTATGATTAAAATAATATAAATAATGTAAACAATAAATAATGATTATTTAATTAGTAATTAGGTTGAAGAGGCCTGTTTAAATGGGACATGACCTTCCGTGAAGAGGCGCCTGCCTAGGTATATAAGCGGGCCTCATTTGTAACATCAATCATTCTTCATACATTTTAATATATAATATTTGTATCCTCAATGGATATTTTCATATTCCAAGTCTTCTGGAGTATTTAACGAGAAGTACGAACTTTCTTCACTTCAAAAATCCAAAAGAGGTGTTTTTGGTAACGGGTTGCTTTCAAAAAACCTCTTTCAGATTTTTCCTAGACATCATGGTTTGGAAATTACAGAGGAATCTTTGAAGCCTATTTTTTAGATTTTTTAATTCTGTATTTTCATGTTTTAGTCACTATTTTCAAATGCAGTTTCCGAACATATGGCGCTGAATTTGTAAAAATCAAAAGAGGTTTTTGTTGGTAACATACCAATTAAAAAAACCTCTTTTAGTTTTTACAGAGCTATCACGGCTTGGGAGATTCGAATGCGTCTTTAAAGCCTATTTTTCAAAAAATTTCCAAGTTTTTTGAAATTCTGTTTCCTATGAAAATGCCAAGTCAACTGCTGAAGGCCACCTCATCAAATTTGACTTGGGGATCAAACTAAAGATGGGTGAAGAGGTTTTTCAAATCCATTTCTTTTGGATCTTGATGGTTATTGTAATTAATACTTTCCACAAAGTGTGGATCTGAAACTTTATGTATTTTTCCTATATAATACATCAGGAAGGAGTATAAAAGGTTGGATTTTCAAGTTTTGGAGAATAAACTATTGCTCTGTTTTGTAATCTTTTTTTAAGTATTAATTATATCAAGTGCAAAAGTACAAAGTGCTTTCATACCAGAGATTCACGACGCTGATGTTTTGAAGTTTGTCTCCTTTTTCATGTGTGTGATTTCCTTCTCAGTTGTTCATTTATGTTTGTCTAATTATTTAAACTGAAAGTAAATGTTGTGGAACTCATCCTTTGTTAGATACTCTATTTCATAAAGTTAAATACTCACATTTTCCTCTAAAGTTACATTTGAAATTCATCCTTTGTTAGATGCTTTAAATGTGATGGACTGCTAATCCTTTTTTCCACTTTCATACTGCAATTATAATATTCACAGATAGACATCATTTACCTTGCCTTTGTTTCTTGGAGCATTTTATCAGTCATTGATAATCTTTATAAACACTCAGATTTGACTCCATTGCCCAATAGTTGATATTTCTTCAACCCTACCCGATCACCACACTAAAAACCCAAAAACCCTATTGAAGATCTTGCCATTGTTTGAAGTTCAACCAGTTGCTAAGCTTAGTGATTAGGTTGTAGAGAGAGCCCTCTTTGGATTGAAGGGGCTAGCCTTCAATCTACAAGCCTGGTTTGAAAAGGTTATCTTAGGACTTCCACTTTCACAACCAAGAGGATATTTCTGAGTGATAACACAGTCCTTAACAAATGAAAGAATGAACACGACTATCTTAAATATGGTTCACCCAATGATTTTTTTCAAAATGTAATGCTGATGTTTTGGGCTATTGCAGTTCTATGTGTGGTATATGTCAAAAACAGATGTCCATCTCATGCTCTAAAAAATAGGACTCCTTATGAAATGTGGTATGGCCATATTCCTTCGGTAAGGCATCTCAGGATCTTTGGTTCCACTTCCTATGCCTTGATTCCTAAGGTACAAAAAAACAAACTTGATGCAAGGAGTTGAAAGTTCATCTTCTTGGGGTATTTAGATACCACCAAAGCATATCGTCTTTATGATGAGGTAAATAAGAAGTTTATATTGTCTGGCGATGTAATTTTTCTTGAATCTTCCAAGGCTGACAGCATTTGAGCAATAGCTTGATCGTTTGGATAGATTCAATCATACAAAAACTTATCATGGATTTGATAATGAGATTCCACATCTTGAAGGGGGGATCCCTATCTTGGATCAACCTATGGAATCTCCTTCCGAAGCACTGTCTCCCCCTCATGAAATTCCGACAACTCCTTCAAATTAGGAAGACCTGTTGAGTGATGTGATTGAGAGAATTGGAATGCAAAATCTTGATGTAGCCCCATCTCACTCGACAGAGCAACATAGACCATCTCAAAAGGTCCTCTAAAATGGTTCACCAAAACACTTAAATGATGTTCACTATGATGAGGTCAAAAAGACAGGAACTAGAAGTTTCCCATACAAAAGGGTGGTGATGTAAATGATTTTGATTCAGTTGATGATATGGATGTTTCATATTTTTTTTCCTTCGGAAAAAAAGCGTAATTTTATTAATGAAAACAAAATTACATTTTACATGTGCTGGTAATTTTCAATCAAGACATGCTATCAAATTGCAAATATGAACCTATAATACAAGGGGAGAAAATCAATATTTTCTCCCCTTTCTTCTTTTCGACCTTTCGCCAAGCACCTTGTGTTGGCATGGTGGAGATAAGGGCAAGCCGGGTTTCTTCTGTAATTGCTCCATTGTCCTTGTCTGAATCTGAGGTGTCTGAGTTGTGTTGTCTTTTAATTCCCCCATTGTCTAGGGCCCCAATGTCCTTTGCCATCTGAACAATGGATGTGAGGTCAAAGGGGTCTTGCATCTCTTGTTCTTGTGTCTTTGGATCAGTTGCTGTTTGGTTATTTTCATTGGGAATGGGGACGTCCGCTTCTTCTTCTGTCTCCTGTTTTGATTCAGCAGAAGGAAATTGCCATCCTTTGGGCGATTTCCTTGTCTTTTTTATTTTATTTTTATTTTATTTTATTTTTTATTTTATTTTATTTTTTTATTCTGTTGTCTCTTTTTGCTTCCGGGCATGTGTTTTGCAAGTCGCCGGTGTTCCTGCATATCCTGCATATGAATGATGTATTTTCATAGTCTAGGTGTTGTGTCCATTTCTTCTATTTATGAATCAGCTGAATGCTTTCTGGTAACCCTTTACTGAGATCCACTTCCACACAGATTTGTGCGAAGGTGAAGATCCATCCTCTCCTCTAGGCGTTTGTATCTATTTTTATGTATATTCCGATGATGTTCCCTATGCCTTCTAATACACATTCGTTCCAAAAATGAAGTGGGAGGTTGTATAGCCAGACCCAAACTGGCATTCTGGTCACCTCCATAGTGTTAGCATCAAAATCCGGGAACCATGGTGTGATGAAGAGTCCGGTAGATCCCCAGAACCATGGTCCATCCCTAAGAATGATGTCTTTGGCTTTCGAAGATGGAAATTTGACGATGAAAACCCCTTTGAACAGAGATGGATTTCACATTCCATGGTCCATTTGGTGAAAATCCAATGAAAGAGTTCCATCGGTTTGGGCCAAAAGTTGTTGACCCTGCAGATTAATGCTTGAGATTCCAAGGAGGTTCGATGTTTGTCGATCTCTGGAGTATCTATGTTCAGTTCTGGCATGCAATTTAGTTGCTCCACAATATATGGTTTGGGGGCATTTTTAGCTGGTTCAGTTGGTGTTGCTGCTTTGTTTTTCCCCTGTAAGATGTTCCTGTATGAGGGGCCTTTTGGGAAGTTTGGTTTAGAAGTGTTGGTTCCCCTTGTGGGTCCTTGAGTTCTGTGCGATTCTGCTGTGCCTCCTCTCAGTCGAAGATTGAGATAGATAGTGGATTCTAGACAAATGCAGTAATCTTTTATTGAACAGGAGTCTTGGAGGGACCTCCCACTATAGATTAAGGATTGCAAATGGCAAGGATAACCAGAGGTTAAACTGATATTTTGTTTCAGTTTTGTGACCTCGTCTGTGTCTTGTGCCCAAATAATAAAACTGCTCCCCACAGGGGGTTTAATGAAAATCTGAAAGCAGATTGTGTATGTTGATTTATGGTAGCATCAGATGTGCTCTAGCCTTGTAATCTTGTATATAGGCTAAGACACATGTATTCCATAAAACCCATAAATGGTTTTAGAAAATTCCACTTAGAGATGATTTAATTAAATTAATTAATCATTTTTAATATTTTCCTAAGTCTAAACTTAGGGAATTTGGTTAATTAAAGTGTATTAATTAAATCAAGTGTGAATCTTCTAGATAAAGTCATGGATCACCTCCAAGTTAATCTTAGCCCTTGATTATGTTTTAATATGGACTGTTGAAGAGTCAATGAAAGATTATAAGGAGGAGGGTGAGGGGCCTATGGAAAACACACTTGACACTTGAGCCATTGGGCATTTCGAGTTTGTGTGAGAAAACACAGCTTTTGATCAAGAACAAATCACTAGGGCTGGCTTTGCTAAGTGATTTGATTCAGTGATCAGATCCAAAGAGGGGCAGAAGCAGAGATTGGTTAGGAGGGCCAAGAATACATTTTAGAGAGAGGCAACATCAACGCCGGAGAGAAACAACGCAGTTTCTGGCTAGGCTGACACAATTACTGCAGAGAATCACGCGGAGCCAACGTAGTGTCTCTTGGAGTCAGTCCGGAGAAAGATAGAGGCTGGGGTTTTGAGCCAGGAGGGCCAAGATCCTGTAGAAATTTCTGAATCTTATATCTTATGCAAAAATTATTACTGTTAATCCGGCTAAGCTCGTCCTACTTCGATAAGTTATTAACTGAATAAATTCAAGTTAACATCGAAGCAAAACACATAATAGATCTCTACCAATTCAAATCTAGAATAAGCACATGCACACATTGACAAAGTGACAGTTATTTCTAGACAAATAGTCCCCGGAAAAACCCAATGTGGGAAAATCGGTCTTTGGCTGCTGGAGGGTTCTATTATTAAGAATATTTCTGAATACACAAATCCGGGTTCTAGATCTGGAAATCCCAACAGAGAAAATACTAGATCTACAGCTCACTGGCTGATCTAGGGCCAAAATAATGACTGATCCACACCCTCAAACGGGATTTACAAAACTCAGCCAAGATTAGGGCCTAGAAACCCCAGCGTTGCCCCTGAAAACCTCTGCGTTAGCCTTTGAAGCCTCTGAAAGCCTCTGCGTCAGCCTTGGAAGTCCTTCAAACCCTTAGCGCTGCTCTGGAAGGAATTGCATTACCCCATGGGTGACAGAGTCATTATGCTGCCCTTGAAGGGTCTCTGCGTAACCCTTGGGGGTTTCTTGAAAATTACGTTGTCCTTGCTGCTGCTGCCTTCCTTTGCGTTGTCCTTGAGCTGATCTCAGCCTCTTGTGTATTCTAGACCTAGGGATCAGATCATCCCCTTGGTCTAAATTCCCCTTTCTGCAGCTGAGACACTTCTGAGTATTCTTAGCAAACCCTGCCCTAGAATCTGTTATCACCCTAGTAATTTCTTAGGTCGCGGGATTTTGATTTATAGTTAAAGAAAACTAGGGGTAACCAAGAACCTCTTTTGAAATCTAAGATCTAGCTTTCCTAAATTCCGGAGAGGGTTCTCTCCTTAAGATTTAGCTTGATTTTTGTTATAAGATTTTAGGCTAGGTATGATTGGACAATTGGTTTGTTTTGAATATTTGGTGGGAATAAAAAGTACTTCAAGGTAAACCATAGAGGGATCTACTAGACTATTGGGCTATGGAGTCAACTTCTTTGGCAAGCAAAGCTAGGAAATAAGGTCAAAAGAGCAAATGTACTAAGGGATAGGTAGATGACCTTCAAAGGGTTTGAAAATAGGCTTTTTGATGAAATGACAAGATCTGAACAAAAGGGCAATGAAGGATCCTTAAGTTACAGAAATGAAGATGAAAGAAAGGGGTCAAACAAGGACTAAGAGCATTTAAGAATTCTTATGTCCGGTTATCAGCAGAAAACATATCAATGAATAACTAGTAAAAAACAGGGAGCTTTTGACACTAATCCTGTATAAATCCTCCTAGTCAATCATTCAAGACAGAAAACATGTAAATGTATGTATGGAACTTAGAAAGATAAACAGTGAAAACAGGAAAATACTTGACTTATCTGATCAACACTAGAATCCTGAGTTATGATGTCTGTTTGACTTAGTTCCAGTCTGCTGCTTTACAAATCAACTCACACAAACTCCAATGTATTCAGCAAAAATGTCTATAGTAGTCTTGACAAATTTTATTCCACACTTAATACTTCGAAGAGTGAAGTATTTATACAAAAAATATTACAAAATATCTGAGAGACATGTAGGAATATCTCTAGGAAAAAATAAAGATTATTACATAAAAAAGAGGGACAACTGCAAAACAAACTGGCAAGCTGTCCTCTTGTCAAGGAAAATAACACTGATTTATCTTATCAAAATTGATTTGTTGCTTTGTTGTAGATGCTTGCTGGCACTTGGAAACAATATCTTGTTAGAAGATAGCTTGGAAGACACTCTTTCCAATTCACATTCTTTAACCTGTGCTTTATCTCTGATACTCTTTACGCTGTCCATTTATTACTTTTCTGCTGTAAAAATGAAGAATTTACAACAGTAAAATTGAATTGACTATTTTATTACCTGATACTCTTTGACTCTTCTTTCACACCTGATACACTTTATCTGCAAATTTTACCCTTTGATAACTGTAAAGATGAAAAATCTGACTGCACTTGTTTCTGCTTTGTTTGCATGCTGTTATAACAAATCAGTGAATTCCTGTCATTGTTGATCACTTGGTATCTTCAGGCTTTTCAGTTTTCTGTAGCTTTCATCAGCCTCTGTGTATTTTGCAAAGTTTGGCTTGACAATGAAGATATGCTTATTTTCATTTTGTAGGAAAAACAAGTTCTCAAAGTATTCTAAGATAACTTTGCCAGTTGGGGAACCTTGTGGCAGAGGCTTGTTCACCTGTTTTTTTGCATATGCTCTGATCTTCTTGTCATAGTCTGTCTGAACCATTAGTTTTTCATTGAAGCCATGAATGTCTGAAAGGCCTGCTTGTGTCAATATAGTGTATTTGGCCAAGAACTTTGTTATTGACAAGTTCATGTCTTTGCATCTTTCCTCCAAACTGTTCATTATATTCTTTTTACTTAGAACCTTTTTGATTTGTAGTATGGTTTCAGTCCTATCCTGAATTTTCAGTTTTTCAAGTTCTTCTCTATTTTTACTGTTTAGAAATGTAATCAGCTTTAAAGCTTGAGATGGCTTATCGGCAAGCTCCTCTTTTGTTTGCTGAATTTCTACTTGTGCTGCTTTGAATAGATCTCTCTGTTCATAAATGATTTGGATTGAAGGTCACTGTAGATGTATGCCTTGAATTATGTTGTTCCAAAGATAGTTTTTGATATATTTTACCTGTTTACTTAGATTTACCTGTTGCCGTAGAATCTTTACCTGTTCTTGAAGTCTGTTTGCTCTCTGCTCATGTCCCTTGGATGTGATTAAAGCATTTTTGTGTGAGGATTCGAGATCTCAGTGTTGTTAAGGGACATTTCTTCCATAGATTTAACTAAGTCTGCTGTACCTGTAATGTAGATGATGCAGTGGCAGAGGTATCTACAGATGTTATTGACACTGCAGTTGCCAATACTCCTTTTGGTGCCAAATGTTCTGCCAATGTAGAAGGAACAATAGTACTGACAGTTGGAATGACTATAGGCTAAGTCACAGGACACGTCCTCCAGGGTCACGTGTCCCGTATTTCACGTGTCGAACACCGAATACAACCTAAAACGTGTCAAATACGTTTTTGGACGTGTCCTCTGAAACTGAATACGTACCCTCCGTTTTTGAATGCGTGTCCTTAAAAGGAATACTCGTGTCCTAGGTTTGGAATACCTGCCCTAACGTATTCCCGCGTTTGGACACGTTTTCCACCAAAAAATACAAAAATGATAAAAATTTCGTTAGTTTTTTTTCTTTTCGGTGTGGTTGTTGTTGCCTTGAACCTTTGTGCTTGCCTTGAACCTTTGTTTCCATTGCCGCATTCCCGTTGCTGCTGCTGGCTCCATGCATTTCATTTTCCAAACTCGTTGCCGTTGCATTGCCTCCTATTGCATTGCTGCCCAGTGTTGTTTGGCGTTAAGGTTGCTGGCACTCCTTGCTATTGCTGCCCCGACTGCCCTGGCACTGCCTTGCCATTGTTGCCTTGACTGCCCAGACGGAGGACGCGTTACGGCACACAGGTATGTAATATGATTATCATATATGATATATGTATAAATTTTAAAATTTAAATTTATAATATTTAAATTTATTATTATTCATTATAATTTATTGTTGTAAGTTATTGACTATCAATAGAGCTAGATTCTAAGCTTTGTTGTGAGGCAGTGCAGTCATACGCTTGGGATTTCACATGTTGAGAATGAGCCTCAGCTATTTGTTGCTTGTCACGAAGAATCTGAACCCCTGTTTGAACCTGCGAAAGAAATTAATAATTAACAACATTTCCTTTATCTTAAGTGGAAACTCCATATATAGTACAAGTGCAAACAGACTGGCAGTCTGGCACCCTACCATATGCTAAATATATCTGTACAGTGTACACAAGTAGCAGGCTTTTGAAGAAATTTTACATCTTTTGAATGTCTTGATTCTCAAACAATCTTTTCAGCATTTCAATATTTTAGTCCTAATCCATTAATGTATTCCATGTTTGCTTGTCCATGTTCTAATTTCAATTATAAGCATCCCTTCCAGACATTGCATACCAAAAGTTTTTTAGGTCTTCTACAAACATGCAAGTTTTTATAAGTTTATAGCTTATGGTTTTAATGACTATTTACTTTTAGTATTTCTTATGTGCGTGTAGCCTTGAAGTTGTAAGTTGTATAATTGTAATTTACTAATTTGTTAATATTGATTTATAAAATATTATATATATTAAATTTTAATATATATATATATATATATATTTTATTTTTTATTTTTTTTTAAATATAAATGAAACGTGTCCCTCGTGTCTTGTTTTCGAGGTCACGGTGTCTCGTGTCGAATACTCGTATTTACGTGTCCTCCGTGTCTCGTGTCCTCGTGTCACGTGACTTAGACTATAGGAATGGAGATTTCATTTGCTCTTTTCAATGTTTCATTTTCCTTCATCAGAGTTTCTGTCTGATTCTCCATTTCTTTGATCTGAGATGACATCTTTAAAACTAGCTGCATTAATTCATCTTTCTCTGTTTTCTCTTGAAGAATTTTTTTAGCCTGTGGGTGCTCACTCTGTGGAAGTTTGAGTTGCTTTCTCAAGGCAGCAATATCTTCATTCTTTTGCCTTATGAGTGTTTTAGCAACTTCAATATTGGAGGGATCCACTCCAGTTTCTATCACCAAATCTTCTAAGGACTTGATCCTCAAATCCTTAGCATGTAGAGATGCTTTATCTAATTTCATTTGAGTTTGTAGATTAGATACAGTCTTTTGAAACATGGTAGCACTCATGGTTTTGTGGACTACCTTTGAATATAGCATTTCAGTTGTGCTTCTGTGGAGCTCAATCTAATCTAATTCATGAATTGTATCAGTGTCCACCTCTACATCTGTCTTTGTATAATTGGCAATTGACTTAGGATCATCAACTGTGGGTTTCAGAAATGACATGAGCATCTTGTTGGTGGAGTAATAAAAAGCAGTAAGCAATCTGTCTTTGTTTCCTGGCTTTTCTTTAAGGAATTTAGAATAAACCTCATTCTTAATTTCCTCATTCCTTTCTTTGATCTGCTTGAACTTTTTCTGGATGTCTGAATCTCTCTCTTTTCTTTAAGGAATTTAGAATAAACCTCATTCTTAATTTCCTCATTCCTTTCTCTGATCTACTTGAACTTTTTCTGGATGTCTGAATCTCTCTCTTCTGTTGCTTTGGAAGAGGAGGGAGCTTCTGAATTTACCTGCATTTCCACTATTTCTCTGCCCTGTTCCTGTGTTAACACCCGTTCTTCCTGAATTTCTTTAAGTGTCTCATTGACAATTAATGTGGCTTCATCATCTGTTCGTTGACCATTATTGTTTGTTTGATCTTCATTGTCATCTATTTCTATAGCTTTTTCTTTCTCTGCAGTTGTCATTTTGGCTTTCTTGCTGTAAAGGATTTTAAATTTATTATCTACAATTGTCTCTGCTGTGTAGCCTTCTTCTTTTCTGGGTCTTTTATTGGACACTTTTGCTTGTTTGCCAACTGTAATCACTTGTGTACTATCCATCTGTTTTCCCTGCATGTTATCTGTTTGCATTCCCTGAATATCATCAATCAATGTGTTTGCAACCCATTCAATCTGATTAGCATACTTTTCAATTTGTGGCTTTGAATCATGGAGGAATGGAGTTAACTTACACTTGACCCTGAGGTTACTTATAACACCTTGAGGTCATAGTTCCAGTGAAAGCTTTCTTGGAACTTAAATTTTGATAATTTGCTGACTGTCTCTTTCAAAGCATCTCTGTTATTGACTATGAAGGGGCCAATTTGACTTTTTAGCTTGAACTGTGCTTTCTTTTTGGAAGCTATAAAATTCACTGCATCTGCACTCAAGATCTGTCTCAAGTACTCTAAAGCAAAAATTCTGGTAGTTAGAAACTTGAGTAATTTGTAAGGAGCCAAGAGTGCACCATATCCTCTGATTTCTGTGTGATTTTCGTACAAATAACAGTCTCCTACCTTACAGTTTTCAGACAACTGTAAAATTCTTTTGATGTCTTCATTAATCCTTGGTGGTTCTGCTTTGTTCAACAAATTCATGGTAGGTTTAATAAACAAATCATTGAAGTCTGTATAGCTGTATTCACTGCTGTCCTTTCTCAGTAAAGAAAGTCCATAATACCACTGAAAGAGGTTTACCTTCCACATCCATCTTTTGTAATGCAATTGGGAACTTTTCTGCCTGAAAAAATATGAAAAGATGTAATGGATAGGATGAATATCTGAATACTCCTTCCTCAGGTAATTTAGCTAACTGATAATGCATATTATCAGCAATGAATTTGGCAAAATTGAAGACTAGTTCTGGATGTTGTCCTGGAGACAAGGTAGAGAGGAAACCTAGAATGGAGGCATCTGTAAACTCATCATTAGCATAGCCTAGAATGAATGAAAGCATGGAAATGATTTGTCTAGAGCCCTCAGGGAAGTCAAAAGTGTCATAAGGTGGATTTACCTTAGGAATATCAACATGGGTGGGCCAGAAGTTTTGAAAGATTATGAATCTTTTAGGAAAGTCCAGATTTAGATAGAGTTGTGTTAAGTCTTCAATGGACAATGATACTGCTCTTGTATCATAGCTCAGTTGGAGCATATCATTGATGGCTTCGACAGTTATATAACAAATGAACTCTTTATCTTTATTTACCATACATCTCTAGTCAGGGATATAGTGTAATTGACATAACCTAATGAAGTCTTGAGCTTGATGGATGATGGGAACCATATATTTAGGCAAGTTTGAGTTACAGATAGGTATATCATTTTCAACTTTTTTCACAAATTTTTCATAGCACCAGTGGTGTACTTCAAGTAAGTTGAATTCTAATGAAGGATCAAAGATTCTGTAGTCCAAATCAATTAATGAACTGTTTTCTTTAGATGTGACAGGTGGTTGCAAAGGTCTAACTACTTCAGTGGAATCCGCAGTTAGGGCAGGAGTAGGTTTATTGATTTTTGAAGGTTTAGGGTTTGGAAGCTTGCAGGAGGCAGGCTTCTGAGGTTTGGGACCTCCAGTCCTAGGAGTAACCTGCTTTTTTGTCATTTTGAATAAAACTGAGCAAGATTACACTGTTTGCTTAGTTTCTTTTGGAAACAGAAGGCTAATTAAGCTACTTTTTAGGAAAAATTCAGAATCTAGGCGAGAGTTTTAGGACGGAAACACAAATTTACAATGTGCAGAGGACTGGAAAAGGGATTTCAATGGCTTTTACTGTAATTTAGATAGATTTCAACCGTGAAAATTGCGTTTAGATGGTCAAAAATACTGAAAAACTGGATTTGGAGAAGATGGCAAATACTGGGAAAATTTTGACAGGGTTTCCCCTGTTTCTTCAAGGTCCGGGTATTTTTAGTCTAGGCAATTTATATTTCTTACTGCGATTGATTTCAATTTTCTTTTGAATTCATGAAATGTGGGTTTGAAATTCAGAGAAATACCTTTTTAAAGGTATAATGGCGGTCGAGGAGAATGTTCAAGATGGTACCAGTCTTCAAACTGGTCGTAGGTGGCTGATAGAAGGCGTAGATAGATTTTCGGTGGTAAATTTCAGAGGGGAAATCGGCTTCAGATGGCAAATTGGTCAGCAGAGGCTCGACAATGGTGTTTGTGAGTAGTTTTTCAAAGGGCAAAGGCGCAAATGATATGGAAACTATGAAAAACTAAGGTTAAAACCTTAGGTTTTATTGATATGCAGGACATTAATTACAGGTCAAAATCAAATGGCGGGAGTGGTTTTGGCATTGAAGGCGAAACCATTAGTAGTTATCGCATTGCTACTGAGCGGTAAGCATTTTTTTCCTTTTGGAATGCGATCCAATAGAATTTGGACACGTAGCAGATGGTGATTTCATGAAACAACTTTTATCGCATTATTTTTCATAAACTTCGCCCGATCATTTTTGTTATGCGATATTGAATATGCGCCGTCGGATTTGATCGCACGATGCGAACGGTCGAGATTTCTTGGGAAGCTGCGGGGTAAGGAAAGGTGGGACTTGGGTTAAATGTCAGCCATTGATTCGATAGGTATGATCAACGGTTGAGTTTTAATGCGATGAGGACTGGTGGGGCAAGGGAATGTTTTATTGCATTAGATTTGGACCGTCAGATTAATGAGATGAGGATGATCGGAGGAATGAGAATGAATGCGAGGGCGCATAGTTATTTGATGAAGTTTTATGTATAAAAGGGGTTTATACATAGAATGGGGCGGGTTTAATAAAGTTCAGCCAAGGTTCAGACTTTGGTAAAGGGATATATACCGGGGGAAAGGGGTAAGGTTAAAGTGTTAACCTTGGGTAAATGTAATGTGGGAACGGGAGTAAGTGTTATTTTTCTGCGCTATTTTTAATACAGAGTATGTAAAAATGCGCTTTTTTGCAATTTTAATTATATTATATAGTTTTAGATTTAGTTAAAGTTCTAAAACTATAGGGGAGCGGGAGTATTTTACTAGGGTAGTTTTATGTCAAAGGGGTAATTTAGGGATGTTATTTCAACATGTGATAAATATCTTTGACATAAAAAGCATATAATATAGGGGTTTTTGGGATATTAAATAAAAAGAAGTTATATTAATAGGACTAGGATATTTGATAGGGAGTTAATAAAATATGTTAAGTGTTAATATGAAAAGGGAGAATGAATACTCAAAAATTCATAAATAAAACTAAGGAAAGTGAAAATTAGAGTACAGCTTTATTTTCATAACTCATTCACTTTTACTTAGTATATCATGTTTTTTGAGGGTTTTATGCTTTGTAAAATGGAGGAAGTTAATCAAATGGGCCTTTATGTAACATTTAAGTAAGAAAAGAGTTCTCACTTATGAGATCAAATGGTGATGAATGCATGAGGGTAAATGATGCGGTGTTCAGAATTAATGTAGAAACTTAACATTTTCAACTAGTCAGTCATTGAGCCTTGGGTCCGGTCCCAACAGAAGTCAAGGAAATGCCTTGAGCCTCTTTGACAGATAGTTTAGAATATCAAATTGCTATGAGGAGGGGAAATTAGTTATTTATAGCCTGGTGAAAGATATTTACAATGATGTTTCCCACCTTCTTCTACCTACCCAGTCATATCTTCTAACATTTTTTCCTTCTATTTTAATTAGGTGCATTTGAACTAGCAACCTTACAACCTTTTATTCTTTTTTGAAAACAGTAAACTATCTGATTCTATACTTATTTCATCCAAGAATCCAAATTAAACTATTGGATTCTTTTATTCTCTACCTAACAACTGAATTGTCATGATTAAACTGTATGACAATTATTTATTCACTATCTACAACCTTTGAAATTGAAAGATGACAAGTCAAGATTAAATTGTTCAACTCATCATAGATTATGGCATTTATTGACAGTGCCATAATCAACTGCAAAAAGTAAAAGTAGTGGCATTTAGACTTGCACACTTTCCTGTTTTAGTCATCTTTTTTCTTTTTGGGGTATATTATTTTTTTTTTTTAAGTTCTTTGATTTTTCTTTTAGGGCTTTTTACCTTCTTTTTGATTTTTGATTTTTTGATTTTTTTACAAAATATGAGAAAATAACTTGCAGAAAGCAAAGTTTGTACATATTTACAAGACTATCATCAGTCAAGTTAAAATTATGAATCCTATATTTATAGGTTACTAACGTCGGCTTCACTTGGGGATGGCATTTCCTGGTGGAATGTCAAGAACTCTAAGATCAATAGCCTTCAACTTTAACCTTGGTGATCCTGTAATTGCCTTCTGATTTTTGCAACAATTCATACTTATGATATTTTATACTGCAAAGCTTAGGGCCTTCTCTTCGAGCTTCAACTTTGTAGATAAAATCTCCAATCCAATCTACACACTTGCAATGAATATTTATAATGATAAAAGTAAATGAATCTAACTGGTGATTGACTCCGAAGAATAGTAGTGTTTCAGCATCCTACCATTCACTGGTCCTTCTTGAAGTTCAGTTCCATCCAAATTCTTGATGAAAAAGAATTGTTACCTCTGTAACCATATATCACATAAGGTCCTTGCCATAGAAAGTCAAACTTTCCATGTTTGCCTTTATCCTCTCTCCGTGAATTCCATCTCAAAACTTGATCTCCAATGAAAAAATCATCTTCTTTAATCCTTTCGTCAAAAATCTTTTTAATTTTATCATGTAAAACTTGTAATCTTTCATAAACTTCTTCCCTAGTCTGTTGAAGATGAATGGTTTCATTAATTCTTCGTTGAATATCATTTGTTTCCACTTGTGATTCCTGAATGATCTTCATGACTGGAACACCCAAGGAAGAAGGGAAAACTGCATCCATTCCATAAACAATCTGATAAGGTGAAGTTCCAATAGACTTCTTTGTGGTAAGTCTATCAACCCATAAGGCATAGACTAGCTTTTTGTTCCAGGTCTTTTTATTTTTAGTAATTTTTTGATGATATTGATTAAGCTTTTGTTTGATGATTCGACTAAACCATTACCTTGGGGATAATAAGTAGTGGAATGACCTAAGGTAATATGGTATTTATGATAGAAAGAAATCATTTTCTTGGATTTGAATGTAGCTGCATTATCAGTAATAATCTTATGTGGGCATCCAAATCTTGATAAAATATTACTTTCTATAAATGAGATTATAACTGAATCAGTGGCTTGCCTAGTAGGAATGGCTTCTATCCACTTGGTAAAATAATCTGTAGCAGTTAAAATCCATTTATGTTGGCTTGAGGATGGAGGGTGGATTTCACCAATGAAGTCTAACCCCCATTGTTGAAATGGCTTTCCAGTAGATATGGGCTTAAGAGGTAAGGGCAATAGTTTCTTTTTCCCTTCAAAAATTTGGCATTTATGACAGGAGGTAACAAATTTTTTGACATCAGAAAATAAATTTGGCCAGTAGAAACCAACTCTCAGTATTTTGTCTGCTGTACTCTTCTAGTATAAGTGGCCTCCACAGTCACCTGCATGAAATTCCTCGAGAATTTTGTCAGCCTCTGATTTTAATAAACAATTTAATAAAATCCCATTACTTTCTTTCCATTAAAGTGCATTATTTAATATACAAAACCTCATTGCTTTTTGTTTGATGAATCTGGCTTTGGTTTTAGTTAACCCAGGAGGAGCTTGTAAATATGTGATTACAAAGATAATATCAGAGTACCATGGTGAGTCTAGATAGGCCTCACTGATCAATGGAGTCGCCATCTCCTCTTGGTCATCTATTTGTGCAATGAAATCTATATCTAAAGCATTACAATGAGATTCAACGATCAATCTGGCTAAACCCTGTCCTTTAATGAGCTTTGTAGGTTTGATTTCCAGATCATATTCAAGGATAGTGGCAATCCACTTTCCTCTCCTACCATCAGGTCCATCTTGTGTCAGAATATCTTTAATTTCAGCATTGGGGACATATGCAATGATGTGGGAATGAAGTATGTAAACTCTGAAATCCTTTATGGCTTTAACCAAGTCTAAAGCTTGTTTTTCCATTATATTGTACTTCAGAGGTGCATCTCTAAGGGCTTTACTAAAAAATGCAATTGGCTGTTCAAAACCTTGGTTGTTTTTCTACAGAAGAACTGCAGCTGTGGTATGTTCTGAGGCAAATGAAAAGATTATGAAGTCTTTTGTATAATCTGGGCTGATTAGGACTGGTGCTTTTGTCAAGGCCTGTTTTATGGATTCGAAAGATTGTTTGGCTTTTACAGTCCATTTTATTGCAGAGTCCTTTTTAAGCATATTGTTGATTTCTTTTATGATTTCAGCCAGGTTAGAGACAAATCTTCTTAAAAAAATGATTTTACCCAAGAATGCTTGAAGTTCTTTTATGTTCCTTGGTGGTTGAATGTTCAAAATAGCTTCAATTCTTGCAGGGTCTAGTCTAATGCCTTCCTTGGAGATTATGTGTCCAACAATTTTCCTTCTTCTAGTTCGAAAAGAGTCTTTTTAGGGTTTAAGGATATACCATATTTTCTACACTTGATAAAGACTTGTCTCAAGTGATCCAAGTGTTCATGATTTGTTTTTGAAAAGACAGTAATATCATCAAGATAGATAACTAAAAATTCATGGATCTCCTTAGCAAAGGCAATATCCATGGCCCTTTGAAAAGTAGCTCCTGCATTTTTCAATCCGAAAGGCATTTTCACATACATGAAAGTGCCCCAAGGAGTGGTAAATGAAGTTTTAGTTTGATCATCTTTATGAACTAGAATTTGATTATAACCAGAGAAACCATCTAGTAAAGAAATTCTTGAAGAGCCTGCCACCCTTTGCAAAATTTGGTCCATTTTGGGCAAGGGGTAATTGTCTTTCAAGGAAGCTTTATTGAGATTTCTAAAGTCTATACAAAGTCAAATTTCTCCTGTTTTCTTTTGAGTGGGCACTAAATTAGAAACCCAATCAGAATACCTGACTGGTGCAATTATTTGTGCATCAAACATTCTTTTAACCTCTTTTTCGATTAAAGGTAACAAAATTGGATTAATCCTTCTTAATTTTTGTTGAAAAGGTTTTTGATTTTCTTTCAAAGGAATTTTATGTTGAATTATGTCTTTGTTGTAAGTTTTTAGATCTTCGTAACCCCATGCAAAAACATCTTGATATTCTTTCAAAAGTTTTATATATCTAACCTTTTTTCCTGATGGTAAGGACTTTGATAATTTGATAATTTTTGGTTTTTCATTTGTTCTTATGTTACTTTCTTCAATATCAGACCTGATTGGTTCCATTTTTGGTCTTTTGGGCACATCATTGGAATCAAACAAGTCTTCTAAGGGAGTTAAACCTCTGGGTAAAATGTTATGTTTTAAATCTATCAAATCTGGTTCATCTTCCATCATTTCCTCTATATCTACTTTTTCCAAATCATCTATGTCACTCTGAGTAAATATAGTAGGTCTATCAAAAGTATGTACATCTAAATTATCTATTTGACAATTATTTGAATCTATGTTACAAGGTGAATTTATATTACAATCATTATCAATTTGGCAATTTTGAAACTCTCTTTCGTTGTTCAAAAAGTGATAGATTTGTTCATCTTCTGAGAAAATTTGCCAGTATTTTACATTATCTGGGACAATAGGTCTGTGTTTGATTTCAGCAGTGTATTTTTGGATTGGTGAAAATGGAAGTTTACAAGTGCTGGCAAAGGTTGCTAAACAATGGGCTTGTAAATTCTGTTTTCTAGGAATAATGGCATATTTGCTTTCTAACAAATCTTCAACCAAATCTTTTGCTGTGTCCCTGTATCTGGCCAATCTGGGATTGTGGACAGAGTATTCTGCGTTTATTTGCTTGATAACTAACTCCGAATCTCCCATGATCAATATTCTTTGACCTCCCAATTTTCTAATGATCTGGAGACCTAAGATTAAAGCCTCATATTAAGCCATATTATTGGTACATTTGAAATTCAATCTAAAGGCATGCCCTTGGAAATGGCTAGTTTCAATCTTGGTAATCCACACACCAGCTCCAGCTCCTGATTTATTCACTGAACCATCAAAATCCAAATGCCATAAAGCTTCATGACCAATGTAATCCTCCATTATTTTAGGCTTTATATCAGTAAGTTCAATTTGGATATTATTATGATCAGAGTTACAAAGAATAAAGGAATCAAGATCAGTGGGAGTTGAATAGATTGGGTAATTGGTAGGTCTTTTGGCACTGCTGATCATAAACTTCATTAAGGTTTCTCTGTAAAGCTTTTTGGGCTGTCCAAATACCGAGATAGTGGCATAACTCATGTCAAGTTGTAGAGATCCCTGCAACTTTGCTCCCCATGAGCAAGAAAGAAGCATGCCATACTTTGGCGGGATATCAGCGACCACAACATCCATGATCATGCTTTTACCAGGATATTGGACCAATTTCACACATAAATCCTTAATCAATCCTATGCACTGGACTTTACTTGAGTCAAAGGAGAATAAATCTTTATATGGTCGGGTTACGTCTAGACTCAGAGTTTCCATTATTGCTTTGGGAATTATATTATGGGAAGCTCCAGTATGTAGCATTGCATTATGTAATATCTAATCATGGACAGTAAGACTTAAGTAAAATGGAGGTACTGACCCGTCTGAATGCTTACCATCTACATTGGGACCAAAGATTAATTCAGGTCTATCATCACTCATATTAATTGTATCCTCATTTTCATTTACATTCAATGTTTCAGTAATAATAGATCTATACAAGTCATTTTTAGCCAATTCAGTTAAAGGAATGGCTATCTTTAACTTAGATATTTCTGATTGAAAATTAAATGTTGACTGAGATTTGATAGCTTGAATTAATTCATCTTTTGGGGCTATTGTTTGGGATGATTTTTCTCGAGTTTCAGCAGTTTTACCTTTAGCTTGAGATTTCCTTTTATCTTCTGTTTGAGTTTCCTGATTTCTGCTATCTTTGATTATTTTTTCAGGAACAATTTGAGTGTTAGCAGATGATTTATCAGATCTAGAATTTTTAGCAGAAGATTTAGGATTTGATGATTTTGGGTCAGCTGGATTCTTTTTGGGATCAGTAACTGTTGTTTTTGCTGAATCAGTGGCCTTGGAAGTATTAGCCTTTTGGGCATCTTTGGAGGATTGAGCCACCTCATCAGTGATATCTACAATCTTTGGACTAGGCTGTTTTTTAGGACTGGGTGGGTTCGAATTTTGCTTATTCTCTCTTGGAAGAATTTGCAAAATTTTTGTTGTGGGAGTTTCTAAATTTTTTCTGTTTTGATTTTGTTGATTTGGAGCATGGTTTTTAGTAGAAGGCTCATTTGTTTTCTTGCTCCTAAGGTTATACTGACTGTGAATTTCATTGATTGCGAAGTCATAACCTTGCTTATAGTCAAAGGATTCACCAGATTCTACTTTGAACTGTTGAAGCTCAAAGAGTTCTTGATCCTCCTGTGTGAGGAAAATTATATTTTCTTCATCTATGCCCATAACTATGTTGATGTCTTCCTCATCCTCAACATTGTTTTGAGAACTTTTAGCAAAGTTCTCTTGAAATGGGGGCCTAATTTTCTTATCTGGGGAGGGTTCTTTTCCTTTCCAGGATTGTTGTTTTTTCTATAGTTGGGATTTCTGATTTGGGATTGGCTATCCCCTTGCGGTTTCCTTTCAATGTGGTCTAATCTCTCAACTACTCTTTCTAAAGTTTTGTTAATAAAATCAAATTTACCATCTAAGCTTGAATTCTCTTCTTTGATGGTGACCCTCCTCTCATTTCTAAGTCTGGCTTTTTTGGCTAGGATATTGATTTCGACACCAACAACATTCAGTTGCATTTGTTCTAGGGTCTCTGCATCTCTTTCTCTAAGTTGGTAGGCCATGTCTACATCAAAACAATCAGGGAATTTGAGCAACACGGAATGTGGAGTGGGTTTGAGATCTGCAGGAATAGAATTATAGATACTGTTGTATCTAGTGCAAAAATCTTGGACAGACTCATTAGGAGCTCTTTTAACAACATCAAACTCGGATAATATTTGTAAGGGATTCTTCTTCTTTTCCCATTTATTTAGGAAAGCTCTATGAAATGAAGCTAAGTCTGCTATACTACCAACACCTAGATTTCTAAACCATGTTTTCACTTCTCCAGTTAAGCTTTGTGCAAACAACCTCATTTGGACATCAGATTCATCTATCTCATAAATTTCCCAAAAATCATTCATTCTGGTGATATGTTGTTGTGCAGTAATTTGTGAAAAATTATCAAATAATGGGATATCCTTTTGGTAATTTTGGGGCATACCATGGAGGTTTTGGGGTAAAAGCAGGGGAGCATATCTGGTTGCCATGGCTTGGATTTTTGCTAAACTGGCAGGTACAGTAGTAGTGGCAGGGATAGTGCTGGTTATAACAGTAGATGTGTTGAAGGCTGTACTTGAAGAGCTTGGAAAAGGAGATGAAGAATAAGTGATATGGCTAGGAAATATAGATGAAGTGCTTATGAAGCTAGTGGATGCAATGGATTGAGTAGATGATGGAAATACTATCCTAGGCTGCACAGGCAACTCAGGAATGAATGGTTCTGTGGATGAACTTGCCGTGGATTGAGGGTATGATGAATATATGATCCTAGGTTGCAAAGGCAACTCAGGACTAACAGGCTCTGGGGGTGAACTGATAGTGGTGTCTATAAATGAAGTGGCAGCATACAGAGTTGAATCTGCTGCTGGAAAAACTGTGGTGTATAGTTGAGAAACTGGAGGCTTAAATTGAGACAAAAAATTGGCTAATTTAATAGCTTCATCAACGTTTTTAATTCGTGTAACATTTACCCTTTCTACTGGACTTTGAATTTCAGTTTTGTCTGATTTTATTGATGCTGAAATAATTTTCTGTTTCCTTTAAATTAGTTTCAGATTTATTTCTAAATAATGAATTTTCAAACTTGAAATCAAAATCCATATCTGATAAGCTTACTAATTCTTTGGGTAAGGAGTTAGCTTTTCTCAGCGGCACTTCAGTTTCTAAACTAACAATCTGTTTTTTTTTTTCCTATCTGGTTCGGATTGTCTACTATATCTGCAGGGTTGGGATTAGGGTTGGATCTAGTATAATAGACTTTCTTGGGAGCCAGAATGATTATTGTATAAATACCCACAACCTTTTAAACTTAACTTTAAAGTAGAAAATATATGTTTTTTTAAAAATCTTCCTCCAAGATTAAACTTAAAACTGGAGAGTGGTTAAATCCCCAGTATGGTCGCCAGTATGTTATCACCCTAGTAATTTCTTAGGTTGTGGGATTTTGATTTATAGTTAAAAAAAACTAGGGGTAACCAAGAACCTCTTTTGAAATCTAGGATCTAGCGTTCCTAAATTCCGGAGAGAGATCTCTCCTTAAGATTTAGCTTGATTTTTGTTATAAGATTTTAGGCTAGGTATGACTGGACAATTGGTTTGTTTTGGATGTTTGGTGGGAAGAAGGTAAACCACAGAGGGATCTACTAGACCATTGGGCTATGGAGTCAACTTCTTTGGCAAGCAGAGCTAGGAAATAAGGTCAAAAGAGCAAATGTACTAAGGGCTAGGTAGATGACCTTCAAAGGGTTTGAAAATAGGCTTTTTGATGAAATGACAAGATCTGAACAAAAGGGCAATGAAGGATCCTTAAGTTACAGAAATGAAGATGAAAGAAAGGGGTCAAACAGGGACTAAGAGTATTTAAGAATTCTTATGTCCGGTTATCAGCAGAAAACATATCAATGAATAACTAGTAAGAAACAGGGAGCTTTTGACACTAATCCTGTATAAATCCTCCTAGTCAATCATTCAAGACAGAAAACATGTAAATGTATGTATGGAACTTAGAAAGATAAACAGTGAAAACAGGAAAATACTTGACTTATCTGATCAACACTAGAATCCTGAGTTATGATGTTTGTTTGACTTAGTTCCAGTCTGCTGCTTTACAAATCAACTCACACAAACTCCAATGTATTCAGCAAAAATGTCTATAGTAGTCTTGACAAATTTTATTCCACACTTAATACTTCGAAGAGTGAAGTATTTATACAAAAGTTATTACAAAATATTTGAGAGATATGTAGGAATATCTCTAGGAAAAAATAAAGATTATTACATAAAAAAGAGGAACAACTACAAAACAAACTAGCAAGCTGTCCTCTTGTCAAGGAAAATAAAACTGATTTATCAATCAAAATTGATTTATTGCTTTGTTGTAGATGCTTGCTGGCACTTGGAAACAATATCTTGTTAGAAGATAGCTTGGAAGACACTCTTTCCAATTCACATTCTTTAACCTGTGCTTTATCTCTGATACTCTTTACGCTGTCCATTTATTACTCTTCTGCTGTAAAAATGAAGAATTTACGACAGTAAAATTGAATTGACTGTTTTATTACCAGATACTCTTTGACTCTGCTTTCACACTTGATACACTTTATCTGCAAATTTTACCTTTTGCTAACAAAATCTCAGCTTAGCTTCAGTGCTCTGCCTCTGTGTGTCTTTACAAATGACCCCAAGCCTTTCCTTTATACTTTTCTCGTTGAAAAATCAACGACCATGATCAAATCTTGAATCAACGGCTAAGATTAAAAGAAAGCTTGATCTTTAATTAAATTCACTTTAATTATTTAAGTTCCCTAAGTTTTAACTTAGGAAATACACTTAAAATAATTAATTAATTTAATATCTCCTAAACTAGATGAAATTTCCCAAGTCCATTTCTAGGTCTTGTAGATCAGGTGTACTCTAGTCCTTCCTCAAAATTCGGGACTTAGAGCACAATTGATGCTACCCCAAGTACGCAAAATCTCAACGCTCCCTCTTAGCATCAACAGTGTGCTTTAGCAATACATCACACTTATGTATTACATGACTTTGAGTACTGGTTCTGTGCTGTTGAAGCTTGGCCTGCTGCCACTCAACTTTGCACTGCTGCTGCCATTCTGTGCAGCGGCCCATGACTTTGCCACTGCCACTGCAACTTCTGTATTGCAACTCCCTCTCAATATGCTGCATCTGTGCTGCTCATAGCACTGCCACTGCTGATCTGCTGCACTGCAACTTCAGTTGTTTAGAAAAACAACTGAATCTCTTGCCCAATCTTTGACAAACAAGTCTGATGGACTGCATCCTCATCACTGAAGCTCCATAGGCTACAGATCTGTGCTGGCATCTAAAGAACGATGCACAGCTATAGCTCAACATGCATAATCAAACTCCCTCTGCACTACTGAAGTCACATCAGCTCCTTGTGAAGCCTTCTGCGCTGCTGAAGTCTCATCAGCCTTTGCGCTGCTAATGCTTCTACGCTGCTGTTGCTTTGCTC
Source organism: Pinus albicaulis (assembly GCA_034641835.2). Lineage (NCBI taxonomy): Eukaryota > Viridiplantae > Streptophyta > Pinopsida > Pinales > Pinaceae > Pinus > Pinus albicaulis. Next base: position 18,176,131 of record CM076573.1, read on the forward strand.
TGCGCTGCTCCTCCCAGCCTTCAGATCTGCCTTTGCTTTTGCCTCATCTGTGATCTATGCACCCACTGCTCCACTTGTCCCGCTACTGTCTTAAGGCTACCATAGCTCACTTGTGATCCAAGAGATGAGCTGTTCAATGATCCTGCCTCACTTCTATGTAGCTCCTCTACATGTCCATGTCATCCCACCTCTGTGGTTCATGAGCACTCATGGCTGCATCATCTCCTGACCCATCATCTGCCACAGCTGCTTTGGAAGAAGATGCTTCCTTGTCCCTTTTCTTCTCTAGACAATGGCTGGCAAAATGTCCCATTTCACCACACTGGAAGCACTTAATCTTTGAAAGATCCTTCTTTTCCTTTGGCTGCTTCTTTGATGCCAAGGCTGCATCTTCTTCATCTTCCTTCTTCACTTTGCTCAATCCTGGGCTGTGTTGCCTCTTGGTGAATCTGCAGAGTTCTTCTTGACGTAGAATTGACCACAAGCTATACCAATATGGGAGGTCCGCTCTGCCCAGGAAACTTTGGACAAAGGTTTCCCACTCATCTGTGACTGCATTGAGGGCAGTCCTGACTATCACAACATCATCCACCGTTGCACCCGTTGCAGTCAACTGATCTCTGATTGACTGTAGTCTGAAGAGGAAGTGCTCCATGTCTTCTCCCTTGGTCATCATGAATGACCGCATTTGGGTCTCCAACATTTTTCTTTGGATAGACTTTCCCTCATATAGGGAAGTCAAGGCCTTCCACATATCGTTAGTTGTCTTCTTCTCAGCTATGTGTGGTACAATATGGTCCCTGATACTATCCATAATTAGTCGCTTAGCATGCCCAACAGCTTCCTTATGCTTCCGAAGGAGTTCCGCATTTGTCGGTGTGGCCAGAGTCTGCTTTGCATGGTTTCTTAGATTGTACGCCTCAAGGACAATCAGGATCCTTGCCTTCCAAACTGAAAGGTTTGAGAGGCCATCTAGCTTATCCTGATCACGCAGTCCATGAAGAGCCATCTGCTCAGAATGTGTCGGAGCTTCCTTTTCTGAGAAATGGATCTAAGGCCCTTGGTGCTCCCTCTGACACTTGATTTCCCTTCTTGGAAATCTACCAAATCAACTATGATTCAACTTCTTCTTTGATCCTCTGATCAAACTGCAAGATTCCTTTGGCAAGAAACTCTCTGAGAAGCTTATCTCTTCCCAATCTTTGTCAATTGTGCTAAGGCTAAAAATCTGAAAACTTCAGAATTTTAACCCCACCAGCTCTTCTGAATTTCTGTAGTTTTTCTGTAGTCTTTTCTGGATCTGACAGATTCAAATCTGAATCACACTGGCTAGCTTCAGACCAAACCAGCGCTGTTTCTGAGCTGCCTCTGCGCAGTAATTGTGTGGGCTTGCTAGGACACAACGTTGGACAACGTCACCCTTCCCTCTGCGTGAATATGCTCCTGAAAATTGCGCTATCCCTTCAGATCTGCGTTTCTGCTGCTTTTCCCGCTGCTTTCTGCAGCTAGATCCTTCAGATTCTCCTGCTGGTGACCCTCCTAGATCTGCAATTGCTCTGATACCATGTAGAAATTTTTGAATCTTATATCTTATGCAGAAATTATTACTGTTAATCCGGTTAAGCTTCTCCTACTTAGATAAGTTATTAACTGAATAAATTCAAGTTAACATCGAAGCAAAACACATAACAGATCTCTACCAATTCAGATCTAGAATAAGCACATGCACACATTGACAAAGTGACACAGTTATTTCTGGACAAATAGTCCCCGGAAAAACCCAATGTGGGAAAACAGGTCTCTGGCTGCTGGAGGGTTCTATTATTAAGAATATTTCTTAATACACAAATCCGGGTTCCAGATCTGGAAATCCCGACAGAGAAAATACTAGATCTACAGCTCACTGGCTGATCTAGGGCCAAAATAATGACTGATCCACACCCTCAAACGGGATTTACAGAACTCAACCAAGATTAGGGCCTAGTAACCCCAGCGCTGCCCCTGAAAGGCTCTGCGTCAGCCTCTGAAGCCTCTGAAAGCCTCTGCGTCAGCCTTGGAAGTCCTCCAAACCCTCTTCCCTGCTCCGGAAGGGACTGCGTTACCCCAGACTGGGTGATGCAGTGACTATGCTGCCCTTGAAGGGTCTCTGCGTAACCCCTGGGGGTTTCCTGAAAATTACGTTGTCCTTGCTGCTGCCTTCCTCTGCGCTGTCCTTGAGCTGATCTCTGCCTCTTGTGTATTCTAGACCGCGGGATCAGATATCTCCTTGGTCTAAATTCCCCTCTCTATAGTTGAAACACTTCTGTGTATTCTAAGCAAACCGTGCGCTAGAATCTCAGCTTAGCTTCAGTGCTCTGCCGCTGTGTGTCTTTACAAATGACCCCAAGCCTTTCCTTTATACTTTTCACGTTGACAAATCAACGATCATGATCAAATCTTGAATCAACGGCTGAGATTAAAGCTTGATCCGCGTGACTTAAGACAATTTCATCACATGTTTAATTAAATTCACTTTAATTATTTAAGTTCCCTAAGTTTTAACTTAGGAAATACACTTAAAATAATTAATTAATTTAATATCTGCTAAACCAGATGAAATTTCCCAAATCCATTTCTGGGACTTGTAGATCAGGTGTACTCTAGTCCTTCCTCAAAATTTGGGACACAGAGCACAACTGATGCTACCCCAAATACACAAAATCTCAACAGATCTAGCTTCAGATCAACCAGATCAGCTACAGGAAGGGGTGAAACAGTCCCTCTAGCTTGCCTACGCAGGCTTACTCAGATCCAGCATAAGCAATCACGTAGAGGCAGTGAGGGCTTCATCAACTTTGTTTTGATAAGCCGGAGACTTGCTGAGCGAGGTATATCTCACAGTCATTTTTGCTGTCTAGATTTCTCTAAAGGGTTTGCCGGATGTTGGCACCCTAGTTGTATTCGAGATTTTGCTGCTTAATAATACAAACTCTCAGATCTGCTGCACCGGTTTTCCCAAGTTGGGTTTTTCCGGGGACTTATTCCAAAAATAACTGTGTCAATGTGGTTGTTTTTCATTGAGTTTTGTTTATATTGTTTCAGCACTTAGATTTATTCTGAAGTATTATTTGTGAAGACTGCTTCAGTAATTACTTCGGTATTTCAATGTAATGAAATAATTATCAAATAATAGGAGAAGTAATTCAGATTTGTTGCAGTAGGAATCCAGATCTAGGATTTTTCACATGGTTTCAGAGCTTATTTAAGCTAAAGTGCAGCAGAAACGAAGACAACCAACAGATCAATGCTGTAGAGTCTGGGATTTGCGTAAGAAATAGCAAACCCTCCCAGAAAATTACGCTGTCCAGGCCAGGAGGGCATTCGAGTGCAGAAAAGGCTTCCTCTGAGAGAGTTGATAGATGGGTAAGCTTTTTCAGTTGCAGAAGAGGCAGTGTAGCTGAAGGATGCAGTTACTGCACAACAGTAAGCGCTGGTGCATAAGCGTCAAAAAATTCTGAAAAACACAGTTGGGGATTCCTTGATCTCAGAGGTTTCTTACTCAAAGAAACTCAATTTTTCCCGTGCAGCAACAGAAGAAGTGACTTACTCCAAAAGGAGTGCGTAAGTCAAGTTGACCAGAGGGTTAGAACAAGGCATCGACAATTGAGGAGATGGCCAGCGATGGACTGCGTGACCAAAATAGATTGGAGGGTGCCTCCAACTATGTTATCTGGAAATCAAGGATATAATTTCTCTTTGATGAACATGATTTGAAAGCCCTCATAGAAAACGCAGTTGCAGAACCTCTTGATGCAGCACACCTGAGGCAGTTCATGAAGAATATGGCTAGAGCCAAGAGATTGATCCTAGATGGAGTGAAGGATCACATTGTACCTCACATAACAGTCAAAAACACTGTTAGAGAAATGTGGGTAGGGGCTAGAAAAGCTGTACCAAGGATCTTCGAGCAGCGGAAGATGTACCTTGAAGAGAAGATGCGAAATATCATGATGAAGAAGGGAGAGCCTTTTGACTCCTTGTCTCGGATTCAGGAGAACCGAGATCAACTGTTTGCAGTAGGATCTGCTCCTAAAGACTCAGAGCAAGTAAGGCTCATGCTGAACTCTGTTTCAGAAGATTATCAAGTCTTTGTCCAAAGTATATTGGGCAGAGAAAGGCTTCCAGGGTGGGAAGCAATGTGGGTAGCATTACAGCAAGAGGAGTTGAGGAGAGATCTCCTAAAAATCCACTTGGAGGATGGCAGTAGCAATTCAAAGGTCAAGAAGGATGAAGAAGATAACATTGCCCTTGCATCAAAAGGGCAACAGAAGCAGAAGAAGAAAGATCTATCGAAGATCAAGTGCTTCCGTTGTGGAGAAATGGGGCATTATGCCACACAATGTCCTCTTAAGAAAAAGGATAAAGAGGAGAAGGAAGATCCACATGCAGGAGCTGCCAAGATTGAGGCAGAGAAAGATTGTGCTATGTTAGCTCATATTCCAAAAGGAGAAAAGTGGGCTGATTTGGATTTGTAGATCCAGAATCTACAAGGAGGCGAGATCCTTGAGTATTTCCAAAACTCTTGGATCACTTGTGAGCTACGACAGCCTAAAGCCAGTAGCAGGATGGACAACAACAACAGAAGAATATGAGATGATGCAGTGGCTAGCAGTACTAGAGCTTGATGAGCGCAGAGAAGAGGCAACAACAGCAACAGCTGAGCAGCAATAGCACAGTGCACACTGGTGCAGCGCAGTGCAGAGCAGTGCTCACGCAGTGTAGAAGCAACAATAGCGCAGTGTTTTCAGAGAGCTAGTGCAGAAACTAGCTACAGTCAGTCTTATTTTTCAGTTGCGAATTTACTTGTCCAATTTCAGATGTTTTTCTGTTGCAATTAGCAACAGTAGCAGCAGTGCAGCAGATGAGCAGCAACAGCACAGTGCAGAGCAGTGCAGCAGCATGGTTGCAGAATTTAGAGGGAGCTGCAGTACAGTGGCAGTTGGCAACAGTATGCAGAGTCAGCAACAATACAGTTGCAACATTTTTGTGCAGTGTTGGTGAGTAGTATCAACAACACAACAAAGATGTTCCAGAAGTCAGATCAGCAACACTTTGAGTTGTTTTGCTAAAGCACTTTCCTCGCTAAGAGGGAGTGTTGATTTATGGCAACATCGGATGTGCTCTAGCCTTGTAATCTTGTATATAGGCTTAAGACACATGTATTCCATAAAACCCATAAATGGTTTTGTAAAATTCCACTTGGAGGTGATTTAATTAAATTAATTAATCATTTTTTAATATTTTCCTAAGTCTAAACTTAGGTAATTTGATTAATTAAAGTGTATTAATTAAATCGAGTGTGAATCTTCTAGATAAAGTCATGGATCACCTCCAAGTTAATCTTAGCCCTTGATTATGTTTTAATCTGGACCGTTGAAGAGTCAATGAAAGATTATAAGAAGGAGGGTGAGGGGCCTATGGAAAACACACTGGACACTTGAGCCATTGGGCATTTTCGAGTTTGTGTGAGAAGGCACAACTTTTGATCAAGAACAAATCGCTAGGGCTGGGTTTGCTAAGTGATTTGATTCAGTGATCAGATCCGGAGAGGGGCAGAAGCAGAGATTGGTCAGGAGGGCCAAGAATACATTTCAGAGAGAGGCAACATCACCGCAGGAAAGAGACAACGCAGTTTCTGGCTAGGGTGACGCAGTTACCGCAGAGAATCATGCAGAGCCAATGCAGTGTCTCTTGGAGTCAGTCCGGAGAAAGATAGAGGCTGGGGTTCTGAGCCAGGAGGGCCAAGATCAGCTACAGGAAGGGGTGACGTAGTCCCTCTAGCTTGCCTACGCAGGCTTACGCAAATCCAGCGTAAGCAATCACATAGAGGCAGTGAGGGCTTCATCAACTCTGTTTTGATCAGCCAGAGACTTGCTGAGCGAGGTATATCTCAGTCATTTTTGCTGTCTAGATTTCTCTAAAGGGTTTGTCGGATGTTGGCACGCTAGTTGTATTCAACATTCTGCTGCTTAATAATACAAACCCTCAGATCCGCTGCACCGGTTTTCCCAAGTTGGGTTTTTCTGAGGACTTAGTCCAAAAATAACTGTGTCAATGTGGTTGTTTTTCATTGAGTTTTGTTCAGATTGTTTCAACACTTAGATTTATTCTGAAGTATTATTTGTGAAGACTGCTTCAATAATTACTTTGGTATTTCAATGTAATGAAATAATTATCAAATAATAGGAGAAGTAATTCAGATTTGTTGCAGTAGGAATCCATATCTAGGATTTTTCACAGTGTATACCTTTTTCTCATAGTCCAGAGTACACGTGTAGACTTTTGTGGGGTTCTACTTTGGCTGCATGGATGAGATCATATGGAAGCCAAGTTCCGTTGCGCAATAGAGATCCATGACGAGAAGCCAGGCACAACAGTCCGACGAAGTTTGGTGCGTACCGCCGCCGTGTAGCCCCTGTATGTGCATTGTATTATGAGGGGGTGTATGATCCCAGTCCCTTCTTGTGGTCGCCGACACCAGTTCTCAGTCCCTACTTGTGGCCGCCGACCCCAGTTTTAATCCGGGCTTCAGGGTATTGTGACCCCTTATTTGTATTATGCCACAACCCACGTGAAACCAAGCCCGAAAGCCATATCGTAACAGGGGCGCTGGAGCCAGTCTTTTGGAAGCTGCCTGCCAAGCTACCTGCGTGAACCATGGAATAGAGCTTAATAGGGCGATGGGGATTCGGGTGAGAACAACAGGGGGGTCTGTGTATTCACATAGCTGATCTTCAATCCATGCTGTCGCAAATGCAAGGTGAGGGCACAACCATACCCTCCGTTTACCAGATGCGCAACCCAGAGAGGCCGTCGACATGCGCTGATGGTGCTCTGTGCAGTAAACCCTAGCTGCCATCTTCCCTGCTCTTGAACGGTTCACACAATCGAGTCAATTCTTCATATGGATGTTTCATATATTTGTGAATTGAATTGTTTACTAATTTTGAACCATCTTCTTTTAAAGAAGCTCCTTCTCATGATGAATAGGAAGAAGCAATGCAAAAGGAGTATCATGCTCCCATAAAGAATGGAATATGGAAGCTGGTGGACCCTTCATTTGAAACTAGACCAATTGGCTCCAAGTGGGTTTATAAGAACAAGTATAAATCAAATCGCTTACTTGACAAGCACAAAGCAAGGCTTGTGGCAAAAGAATTTGCATAGAAAGTTGGTGCCGATTATGGAAAGACCTTTTCCCCCATAGCAAAATGGGCCACCATCTTGACTCTCTATGTCTCGACAAGCTCAGAATGGATGGAAAGTCTATCAGGTGGCTGTGAAGACTGCTTTCTTGAATGAAGCGTTGAAAAAAAATGTCTTCATGTCTCAACCAAAAGGTTTTGTTTTGAAGGGACAAGACCAAAAAGTATGCAAACTCATAAAATCCTTATATGGCCTCAAACAAGCACCGCAAGCCTGGTATGAAAAATTGGCTGAGCATCTTCTGAAATTAATTTTCAAAAACTTTAATCTTGATGATGCAACTCTATTTGTCAAGAAAGTTGGCATAACTGTTGTCTATTTTGTGGTATACGTAGATGATCTGTTGATAACAGGGAATAATGTAAACTATATTGCATCCAAAAAGAAAGAGTTGAAGAAAGGATTTGAGATGACAGATTTGAAACACCTTCACTACTACTTGGGCATTGAAGTGACCCAACATCCAAGGTATATATTCCTCTCTCAAAAGTACATTGGAGAATTGTTGAACAAGTTTGGCATGGCTGAATGCAATCTTTTGTCCATTCCAATGGAACAAAATCTGAAGCTCACATATAAAGAAGGAAATGAATTTGAGGATGCAACTAAGTATATAAAGCTTGTGAAGAAAGAGGAGACAGAAGATAGAAGAATAGAGAGAAGAGGGGTAAAATTGCCTTGCTGAACTTTTGAACTTGAATTTTTTTTATAAGTGCCTTATCCATTGGGCATGGAGTCTTCGTTTCCTGGCTTGGTACACCTGAGCAGGTAACAAAGCTGAAGCCTTCTGCTGATTGGAAGTGCTTACATATGGCGATTTGAAGATAACTGCAAGCTGATGTTGGTTTGAAGATAACTGCAAAAATATGTTGGTTTGAAGATAAACGCAAACTGAATCACACTCATAACTTCGATTCTGGCTACAACTTTGATATTGGTTCAGGGTTGAGGCTTTGTTTTTTGTTTTCTTTTGCTGTTGCTCAGGCTCTTCGAAACTGGTAGCTGATCCATCAATTCCCCCTTGTAAGATACAAGGTGAGAAGATGATACCACTGTTGCTTAGGCATGCTTGTACATGCTTGATTGATAGAACTTCAAAACTAGAGGCCTCATGTAAATCCTCTCTTATCCCATACAAAGTGAGAGGATGAATATGTTTTAAGAATTTTCACATGGATGAAGATTAAAAAACTTTGATCCTCCACGTGGGAAACTCAGGAAGGGTGTTGGCTTCTACAGAGAATGCACCTTTTTACAAAGTAATTTCACTGGAAAACTTGCAAAAAAAATCACCATTTGCAAGTTACCATTGTTATGTTGTTTCTTTCCAAGCCAACTGTCGCCTTATGGCTCCATAAACCCACAGACCCTTTTAGCTTTAATTGTTTTGTCATTAATAGTGGAAGAATATTGAAGCATATATAGAAGATACATACAAAGTAAAAGTGGGTAGAGTCAACACCACCATTCATCTCTCCCGTCCGATAGAAGAAAAGCATACAACTCAAAAATAATGGAGACTTTCCCTATGACTTACCAACAAAGGGTTGAAAGCAAAAGGAGCACACATACCAGTGGAGGAGTTTTGAGAAGCTAAAATCCCATTCAAGATCTCTGTTGTTGTAAGCATTTGTTTTGGTTCTAAATGTAATTGGTCTTTGTGTAGCCAACCACTCCTTTAGTAGTACCTCATGGAACACTGTCAATTGAGAAATCAGAATAAACACGCAATTGTCATGAATTCCATTATTCTTCAGGCTGACATGAAGAATTGACACTTGTACCTCTGATGAAAACTTGGCCATCTTTAACTGGTTAGAACCCCTCTCATTTAGGGTTAAAATAACCTCTACAATCATCTTGGCACCTCACGGCCTCTTCTTTTTGGGTGCCCTAATCTTGGCATTGGCTACAGAGACATGGAACTCCAACCATTCCCTTGTTGGATGGGAACAAAACCTTGAAAATCCCAAATGCACAAATGCTTGATACGCTGAGAAAAAATGAGCTCTGACAGTCAATAATGGCAACGTTAGGGTGACACAGAAGCAGCCATCAGAATGGCAGGATTGTCGGTAGAGCTGACATGCAGAGAAAGGCCACAAAACAAGTGGCTCAAAACTTGAGCAGAGCAGGAATACACCTGCTCTAATGAGCAGCCCAGAATGAAAGATAGGTGTGAATTGCCTTTCATAATTTATTAAAGATGATACACATATAAATACTGTATTTTGACCTTGGGATTTAACTTCCAAGGTCTCTTGGACTTCTAGCAACTGTCCACATAACCTAACATATTAAGTGTCCACATTTTGTTTGTTTGGTTATGTTGTATATTTTTATCATAGCCTTTAGTTGCATTGGAATATTCTTGTTCAAATTTTTTGATGATAGTCAGTCTTTTGGCAATTATCTGTATATTTTATTACATGAGCTAGATGTGTAGTTAGCTGACAATGTTTTGGTATTGTGATTCAGTTGATTCCAGATGATATGGAGTTCCAAGCTGGAGACACTCCTAGTTATACCACTTCTGATGGATCTGTAAGTTTGTAAATGCATAGTAACATGCACTTTTATACAGTGAATTTCATTGAAATGGGAAATGGACTTTCGTGATTTGATTATTTAATGAAATTTGATGCCTTAAGACTTGTTTATTATAAATTCCAGTCAAATATTTGTTTGTTTCAGATGTATCTACATATGTTTGACCTTATTATTTGGTAAATACTAAAAACTAAGAGTATAGATTTTCTGGTGATATCCATAGATAGTGCACGAAAGACTTCCATTGACTTATATGTAGCATCACAAGAATTTTGTTGTCTAATGGTCCATGGGGCTATGTAGCTTCCATTATTTTTGGCTAGACACTTGAGGTGTTTTGGAAGCTTCATACAGTTCCAAGTTCTAGGTAACTTATCCAGATAGGATGCGATCAAAAGGCATCCCATTGGTTGCATGGCAGGCTCTCATTCAAATGACCATAACCTGAAAGGATCTTTGTGGCTTCATCTGATTATCCTGCACTATTGAATGTTTTTTGGCATGCTCAAGTTTTTTTTTGAAATAGATCAAACAGTGACATCATGGAGCTGGGAAAGTTACAACATACAAACAGCAGGAGAATGAGGAATTTCCTGCCCTTAAAAGCTTCCCTTAAAAAGTAAAAAATACTAACGTATGGGCCTGTACCCCTAGAGGAAAGGACTCAACATCTCAACAAAAAACAACAATTCGACCAGCAAAGCCGACACCTGCTTAAATTTTTTTAATTTTCAAAATTAACCATCTCATAGAGTATAGCACAAGTGTACTTTTTTGTAACCATATAATATTTTGTCCCATTTTCTATCACCTTGTTTAAAATCATAGCTCTTATTTTCTTATCAATTGGATTAGACAATCAAAATTTATAGCGATCATCTCAGGCAAGAAAGTGTTTTGCTGTGACTTATGGTGTGCCTTACACCACTTAGCCATATAATTATTTCCTACTTGGAGTTGCCTGGGTTGGAATTGTTGTGCAACTGGGTAAACAAGGAAATGCAGCACTTCTGAAGGAAATTTCACAATTAATAGCTTGCAGGTGTTGATTTTTGGTGGCTACGGTCGGTATTCAAATTGGCCCTCGAAAAGGAAATCGAAAGAAGAAATTTAAAAATTAAATTTTGAATTTAATTTTCCTCCAAAAGGCAAGTCGGCCCAGCCAAAGGGACATGCCCCTTGGGCACCATAAGATCACTATAAAAGGAGCACTTGACCTCCTCTCTTGAGACCAATTTGATCATCTTATAACATCTAATCTTCTACTCACACATGCGAAGGAGTTGAGGAAAGGGGCTGAGTTTTTTGAGGAAGATAATTTTCTGTGACAGCCGACTTTATCTTGTATTTGACCAATGTTGACCAGCAGACTAGCTTGCACGTGTGGCCGCAGAGTTTCACTGTCTGACCGAGATTTTTTGGGTAGTTCTTCTGTGCAGTTGACCGTAGGATGACCAAATTTCCAAGGAGCTGCAGGACGCTGAAATTCGGCCCTATTGAGTCAGTTGACCAAATTAATGAGGCAGCGGCAAGAAGGCCGAAATTGGTCTGTTTGACCAGGTTTGATTTGTTGATTTATTGTGGCCAGTTTAATCAAATTTTGACCGAAAAATCAGATAGTACTTTTGCCGAACTGAATTATTTCTCGTAGAAAAGATTGCTGGGTTTGCTTAAGAAATCATTGGAAAGTAATTATCAGATTAGAAGACCATGAAAAATCAGCATGGTTTCAAAGCAAGGTTTAAGAGTAGCCATTGAAGCCAGTCCAAGAAGAGAAGACAAGTTAGAGGTCTGATTCTGTGATTCTGTCTTGGAAGACCTGGTATGTCATATGTTGGAAAGGAGGTTGGAATGATTCTGGCTGAGTTACCCTTGTAATCTGTTCCTCTTTAAGAAAGGAGTGCCAAAGCCCTAGAAGAAGGCTTCTAGGCCTCAGATCTGCCAGTAAGAATAGGCTGAAAGCCCTCTGGTTTGTGTTGAAGCTTCTGTGAGAAGGTTGAAGCCCTAGTTCAGGGCCAAAAGACCTCAGTCAGATTGAAGGGAGGCCGGGAAGCCTCAGGTTATGAGCGAATAGACTTAAAAGAAGGGGCCTCAGCTTATCTAAGGCTAGGCTGCAGGCCTAGAAAGGACTTAGAGGTCTCAAACTCTTAAAGTAGAGCTAAGATGCCTCAAGGCTAGCGCAGAGGTGGACATAGGTTGCTGATGATTTTTTGAAAGTCTTGTTTGACTAAGTGTATTGTAGAAGATATTGGTCATACATGCATCCATCTCATCCACTCAAGAGGACAAGGGTTGGGTAAAGTATGGTATTTTTTTATTTTAATTTTTATGATGCATTTTCTTATGATTGTGACGTTCTAAGGTCTTGATCTGAGACCGAAGGTTATTTAAGGTTTGTTTGAAGAACAAATTCTGGACTGCAGAACGGAACCAAGGTTAACCTATTCTGACAACAGACCTAGGGTCTAGTTTGGCAGTGAAGAAATGTTGGACAAAGGAATTAATTAAGACCTATTTCAAGATTTGTTGAGGAGCAGTTAGGACGTAGTTTGGAGGACTAACAAGGCTGGGGCAAAGTGCTCAAAGGAAGAAGTTTTTGTGTGAACATTGGAGGACAACCTGTGTAGCGATCTCTTGTCAAATTCCATTATAAAGAATGATCTTGTCTTTGTAACTTTTGCTTGGTTATAATCGTTTCTTCCATTGTCCTCCTAATAAAGTTTACAATTACATTGTGAGGGCTGCTATGGCTCTGGTAGCAGATGGAAGCATCAGGAAGAACGAAGCCAATTTGTGGCAAAAGGATTCTCCCAAGATCGAGCATAAACTCAGCTAGAGTGATTTGAGTTCAAGAGAATTTGTAATGATGACCAAAAGGGCTCCTAGTTTAGAGGGAGAGGGTAGGCTAGCAAGTTTGAAGGATGCAATGATAGAAGAAATTGTGTCGAGACTTGAAGGGAAGTCAATAGTGACTTCCAAATGGATCTACAAGATCAAGCATACGGTAGATGGCAGCATAGAGAAGTACAAATTGAGATTTGAAGCAAGAGGGCTCTTCAAGAAAGAGGGAGAGGACCATGAAGTGACGTCTGCTCCAGCTGCCGGGTACACTTCTATTAGAGTTATTATTTCTATTGCTTTTGTTATGGGTTGGAGGTTACATCAGATGAATGTAGAAACCATTCTCCTCAATGGAGTGATTGAGGAAGAAGTGTACATATAGCTACCTCAAAGCTTTAAGGCACATGAGAAGGCGTCTCATGTCTGCAGACTGAAGAAATCTTTGTACAAGATCTCGAGCATGGATATCAGATGAGTCTTGGTTGATCTAGTTATCATATGACTTGTTTTGACAAGAGCAGAAGGACTCACGTGATAGAGGGAGTAGTTAAGCCCTGTTTCAGTGTCAGAGGGAGTTGACCTGTGAGTTCGAGATGAAGGATCGAGATTTGATGCATTACTTCCTTTGTCAAGGGAAGTATACTATTGAGATCCTTCAGATGATGGAATGCTAGATTATTAGATTACATGCTCAAAGACATGAAGTCTCTAAGAGTAGTATGCCTTCTATGAGTGGACCATGCCAGACAACAAATATGCTTCAATGACTAAGAAGCAACAATGGCATAGGGAGCAACCAGGATTGCCACACATTAATTGTTCCAGTGTCAGAGGGAGCAACGAGGGTTGCCATAGCAGGAATTGTTCTAGTGTTAGAGGGAGCAACTAGGTGTGCCATTGCAGGAACTGTTCCAGTGTCAGTGGGAGCACCAAGTCAGGAAGCAATTGTGGTGATGGATCTAGTGAAGGAAATCGGTCCATTTATGATTGAGCCGATGCATGTGACACAACATGTGTTGAGGTACTGGTATGATACATTTGGATTGAGATAAAGAAGCACAACTGCAGGAATATACAGATTCAGATTGGGCAGAGAGTGAAAAAGACAGGAAGAGCAAGTCACGATGATGCTTCAGTTTTGGATTTTGCTTTGATACTCTGGATGAGCAGGAAATAGACATCTCTTGTGCTCAACATTGTAGAGGCCGAGTATATTGCAACTAGTTTGGCAAGTTGTGAAGTAGTATGGCTTCGGAAGCTACTTGCAGGATTGTTTGATCAAGTGTAGGAACCGATCGTGATACATTGTGACAATCAAAGCTATGTGAAGCTTTCAGAAAATCCAGATTTCCATGACAGGTCGAAGCACATTAAAATCAAGTACCATTACATTCGAGACATGACACAAAAGGGAGCCGTGAAGCTTCAATACATTTCTACAAACGAGCAGGTTGACATTCTCACCAAGCCTCTGTTCAGGATGAAGTTTTCATTCTTTAGGGACAAGCTTGGAGTGGTTGAGAATATCTCCCTCATTGAGAGGGAGTGTTGATGTTGTAGCATCAAGGACAAACATTCTCCCTAGGTCAAAGGTACTTCCCAAGTTGCCATGTAATGTGGTTAGGGGAATGGTCCTAAGATCATCAAGGTCCAGAGTGCTCCATTTTGACAAGAAGTGCTTGGCTAGTGGTTGAAGTGAGTGCCAAAATGGTCTGGAGAGCATCAAGGCCTAGAGTGCTTCCCCAGTCAAAAGTTTCTGACCATATTGCCAATAGGTGCTTGGCTAGTGGGTAGAGTGAGTGCCTTTAGCATTGGGAAAGTGTATTAACATTCAATTGACATGCAAGAATGGTAATTTCCTAGGGTTTCACCATAGGTCACAAGTGTTGACCAGGTTCCAGGTGATGACATGGAGAATTGGTGATCCAAGACTAGTCTTGTTGACCCCAAAAGGGCAAAAGGCCAGCGGGACCCTAGAAGGCCTTTGCCTAATGGGTGACTAGATCCATTTGCAAAGGAGAGTTGACTAGTAGGCAACCAGATACCTTTGCATGACGCTGGTGCAGATTGCTTTCCACGTGAAGTGGATGGATACATTAACATAGCAATCTCATTCAATCTTTTCTTTGGATGGAGAACTTGTTCAACAAAGAAGACAATTGAGAAAGTCAAGGTTGAATACCTCCCTAGCCAAGAGGGAGTGTTGATTTTTGGTGGCTACGGATAGTATTCAAGTCGGCCCTTGAAAAGGAAATCAAACAAAGAAATTTAAAAATTAAATTTTGAATTTAGTTTGCCTCCAAAAGGCAAGTCGGCTCACCATAGGGATAGGTCGGCCCAGCCAACGGGACGTGGCCCTTGAGCACCATAATATCACTATAAAAGGAGTACTCGACCTCCTCTCTTGAGACCAATTTGATCATCTTATAACATAATATTCTACTTGTTGATTTATGGTAGCATCGGATGTGCTCTAGCCTTGTAACTTTGTATATAGGCTAGGAAACATGTATTCCATAAAACCCAGAAATGGTTTTGGAAAATTCCACTTAGAGATGGTTTAATTAAAATAATTAATCATTTTTTAATGTTTTCCTAAGTCTAAACTTAGGGAAACTGATTAATTAAAGGGCATTAATTAAACTAAGTGTGAATCTTCTAGATAAAGTCATGGATCACCTCCAAGTTAATCTTAGTCCTTGATTATGTTTTTATCTTGGCCGTTGAAGAGTCAACAGAAGAATATAAGGAGGGTGAGGGGCCTATGGAAAACACATTGAGACACTTGAGCCATTGAGCATTTTCGAATTTGTGTGGGGAGACACAACTTTTGATCAGAATCAAATCACTAGGGCAGGGTTTGCTAAGTGATTGTGATTCAGTGATCAGATATAGAGAGGGACAGAAGCAGAGACTGGTCAGGAGGACCAGAGTGCATTTCAGAGAGAGGCAACATTTACCCAGAAGAGAGATAGTGCAGTTTTTTGAAGGGGTGACGCAGTCCCTGCAGGAAATCACGCAAAAGCAGCGCAGTGTCTCTTGGATTCAGTTCGGAGATTAGCTAGATCAGTTGCAGAAAGGGGTGACACAGTTCCTCAAGCTTGCCTACGCAGGCTTACGCAGCTCCAGCATAGGCAATCACGCAGAGGCAGTGAGGGCTTCACCAACGTTGTTTAGATCAACCGGAGACTTGCAGAGTGAGGTATATCTCACAATTATATTTGCTGTCTAGATTTCTCTGAAGGGTTTTTCGGATGTTGGCACCCAAGTGTATTCAAGATTCTGCTTCTTAATAATACAAACCCTCAGATTTGCTGCACCGGTTTTCCCAAGTTGGGTTTTTCCGGGGAATTAGTCCAAAAATTACTGTGTCAAATGTGGATGTTTTTCATTGTATTTTGTTTAGATTGTTTCAGCTCTTATATTTATTCCGCAACATTATTTGTGTAGACTACTTCAAAAATTACTTTGATATTTCACTGCAATGAAATAATTATGAAACATAATAGAAGAAGTAATTTAGATTAGTTGCAGTAGGAATCCAGATCTAGGATTTTTCACATGGTATCAGAGCTTATTCACGCTGAAGTGCAGGTGAAATACAAGTGAGCCAGCAGATCAGCATTGAAGAGTCTGGGATCTGCGTAAGCAGCAGCAAACCCTCCTAGAAATTATGCTGTCCAGGCCAGGAGGGCATTCCAGCACAGAAAAGGCTCTCTCTGAGAGAGTTGACAGAGGGGTAAGCTTTTTCAATTGCAGAAGAGATAGTGTAGCAGACCAGCGTAGCTGAAGGACACAGTTACTGCACAACAGTAAGAGCTGGTGCATAAGCAGATTTTTTTTGAAAAACACAGTTGGGGATTTCTTGACCTCAGAGGGTTTCTTACTTAAAGAAACTCGACTTTTCCCGTGTAGTAGTAGAAGCAGTGACTTACTCCTCAAGGAGTATGTAAGTCTAGCTGAGTAGAGGGTTAGAGGAAGATTTCGATAAGTTGAGGAGATGGCCAGCAATGGACTGCGTGACGAAGGTAGATTGGAGGGTGCCTCCAACTATGTTATTTGGAAATCAAGCATAGAATTTCTCCTTGATGAACATGATCTAAAGGCCCTTATAGAGAGTGCATGTGCAGAACCCTTGGATGCAGCACATTTGAGACAATTCAAGAAGAATATGGCAAGAGCCAAGCGATTGATCCTAGATGGAGTGAAGGATCATATCGTACCCCACATAGCAGCAAAGACCACAGCTAGAGAGATGTGGCTAGGGCTGGAAAAGCTATACCAAGGATCTTCCGAGCAGCAGAAGATGTACCTTGAAGAGAAGATGCGTGATATCAGGATGAAGAAGGGAGAGTGTTTTGACTCCTCCTTGTCTCGTATTCAGGAAAACCGAGATCAACTGTTAGCAGTAGGATCTGCTCCTAGAGACGCAGAGCTAGTAAGGCTCACTCTGAACTCTGTTTCAGAGGACTATCAGGTCTTTGTCCAAAGTATACTGGGCAGAGAAAGACTTCCAGGATGGGAAGCGATGTGGGCGGCCTTACAACAAGAAGAGTTGAGGAGAGATCTCCTCAAAATCCACTTGGAGGATGGCAATAGCGGTTCAAAGGTCAAGAAGGAGGAAGAAGACAATACTGATCTTGCATCAAAGGGGCAACAAAAGCAGAAGAAGAAAGATCTTTCCAAGATCAAGTGCTTCTGGTGTGGGGAAATGGGTCATTATACCACACAGAGTCCTCTTAAGAAAAAGGATAAAGAGAAGGAAGATCCACAAGCAGGAGCTGCCAAGATTGAGGCAGAAAAAGATTGTGCTATGTTAGCTAATATTCCGAAAGGAGAGAAGTGGGCCGACTTGGAGTTGTAGATCTAGAACCTACAAAAGGCGGGATCCTTGAGTATTTCCGAACTCTTGGATCACATGTGAGCTACGACAGCGTAAAGACAGTAGCAGGATGGACAGTTTCAGCAGAAGATGAGAAGACAGTGCAATGGCTAGTAGTATTAGAGCCTGATCAAGGCAGAGAGGGAGCAACAACATCAGCAGCTAAGGAGTAGCAACGCAGTGCAGTGCAGTGCTCACGCAGTGCAGAGTAGCAACGACGCAATATTTTCTGAGAGCTAGTGCAGAAACTAGCAACTGTCAGTCTTATTTTTCAGTTGCAGATTTACTTGTCCACTTTCGGATGTTTTTCTATTGCAAGTAGCAACAATGTAGCAGTAGTTGAGCAGCAGCAGCAGAGGAGCAGCAACAACGCAGTGCACAAGTGGTGCAACGCAGTGTAGAATAATGCTCACGCAGTGTAGAGCAGTGCTCACGCAGTGCAACAACATTGTTGCAGAATTTAGAGGGAGTTGCAGTACAGTGGCAGCTGGCAACAGTTTGCAGAGTCAGCAGCAGTACAGATGCAACATTTTTGTGCAGTATTGGTGAGCAGCATCAATAGCATAGCAGTAGATGTTTGAGAAGTCGGAACAACAACACATTGAGTTGTCTTGCTAGAGCACTTTCCTCGCTAAGAGGGAGTGTTGATTTATGGTAGCATCGGATGTGCTCTAGCCTTGTAACTTTGTATATAGGTTAGGACACATGTATTCCATAAAACCTAGAAATGGTTTTGGAAAATTCCACTTAGAGATGGTTTAATTAAAATAATTAATCATTTTTTAATGTTTTCCTAGGTCTAAACTTAGGGAAACTGATTAATTAAAGGGCATTAATTAAATTAAGTGTGAATCTTCTAGATAAAGTCATGGATCACCTCCAAGTTAATCTTAGCCCTTGATTATGTTTTAATCTTGGCCGTTGAAGAATCAACAGAAGAATATAAGGAGGGTGAGGGGCCTATGGAAAACACATTGAGACAGTTGAGCCATTGAGCATTTTGGAATTGGTGTGAGGAGACACAACTTTTGATCAGAATCAAATCACTAGGGCAGGGTTTGCTAAGTGACTGTGATTCAGTGATCAGATCTAGAGAGGGGCTAAAGTAGAGACTGGTCAGGAGGACCAGGAGTGCATTTCAAAGAGGCAACATTTACGCAGAAGAGAGACAACACAGTTTTTTGAAGGGGTGATGCAGTCCCTGCAGGAAATCACGTAGGAGCAGCGCAGCGTCTCTTAGAGTCAGTCCGGAGATAGCTAGAGGGTGGGGTTTCTGAGCCAGGAGGGCCAAAAATCCAGTCTCAGATTGGCTAGATCAGTTGCAGAAAGGGGTGATGCAGTTCCTCAAGCTTGCCCATGCAGGCTTACGCAGTTCCAGCGTAGGCAATCACGCAGAGGCAGTGAGGGCTTCACCAGCGCTGTTTAGATCAGCCGGAGACTTGCAGAGTGAGGTATATCTCACAATTATATTTGCTGTCTAGATTTCTCTTAAGGGTTTGCCAGATGTTGGCACCCTAGTTGTATTAAAGATTCTGCTGCTTAATAATACAAACCCTCAGATCTACTGCATTGGTTTTCCAAAGTTGGGTTTTTCCGGGGACTTAGTCCAAAAATAATTATGTCAAATGTGGATGTTTTTCATTGTATTTTGTTCAGATTGTTTCAGCACTTAGATTTATTCTGCAACATTATTTGTGTAGACTGCTTCAGAAATCTTTGATATTTCACTGTAATGAAATAATTATGAAACATAATAGAAGAAGTAATTCAGATTAGTTGCAGTAGGAATCTAGATCTAGGATTTTTCACACTACTCACACAAGCGAAGGAGATGAGGAAAGAGGCCGAGCTTTTCCGAGGAAGATAATATTCTGTGACAACCTAGTTTATTTTTTATTTGACCAACGTTGACCGACAGACTAGCTTGAACATGTGACTGCAGAGTTTGACTGGTGGACCGAGATTTTTTGGGCAGTTCTTCTAAGCAATTGACTGCAGGATGACCGAATTTTTGAGGCGCTGCAGGAGGCTGAAATTCATCCCTGTTGACCAGGGTTGATTGAATTTATGAGGCAACAGTAGGAAGGACGAAATTGGTTTGTTTGACCAAGTTTGACATGTTGGGTTATTGTGGCCAGCTTAATCCAATTTTGTTTGAAAAATCATATTGTACTTTTGCTGAACTGAACTATTTCTTCTAGAAAAGTTTGTTGGGTTTTCTCTCGAGTTTCGGTTTCCTAGTGAAAATTTGTGTCTCTTGTGTTTGAACTTTGGCTGTCTCTTTATGATCCTACATTTATTGCATAACTGTTGAGATTTTCTATGTATAATTGCTTAATGATGATGTGACATAAAAGTAAACTTGGCTTAAGAAATCATTGGAAAGTAATTATCAGATTAGAAGATCATGAAAATTGAATAGCAGGCAAGAAGGCATGCATTGAAAAATCTCCAATTTTCCATATTGTTTTTCTAACTGTTATGTTCAGAAGACATAAATGACCATTAAAATCCCTCATTTGCACATGTTTGATTTTTAATGTTTCTTGTTACACACTCTCTTGTAAATTCTTCATGTGGCTATCCGAGATCTTAGAAAGTTATTTATAATTATGCAATATTTTGTCCCATTTTCCATCAACTTGTTTAAAACCCTAGCTCTTGGATTCTTGTGAATTGGTTTAGACGGTCAAATTTTATAGAAATTTTTGACAAGAATAAGTTGTTCATAGAAGCATTCTACTGTCACATATGAGATTGTGCTTGAAGCCACTTAGCCATATAATTATTACCTACTCAAAGTTACCTAGTCTAGACTATTGTGCAACTCGTAAAACATGGAAACACAACATTTCTAAAGGAAATTGTACAATTTCTAGCTTGCAGGCAAGAAATCGTGCCTTGAAAGAGCTCCGGTTTATAGATATATTTGTATTGTTTTGTTGTTTATGTTAGTGGGACGTGGTTCATCCTTTCCCCACATGTAGGATGCTCATTGCCTACGATCGATGGTTGACATGTCAGTGGGATGTGGTTCATCCTTTCCGCACGTGTAGGATCCTTCCTACGATTGTTGGTTGGCATACATGTAGGATGTGGTTCATCCTTTCCCTACTCTCGGTGGTTTGCATATGCGTAGGATGTGGTTCATCCTTTCCCTACGATGGTTGTGACATGTGATTGTAGGATGTGGTTTATCCTTTCCCTACATGTGGTTATGAGCAAGATGTGATATATTCTTTCCTTGCTATTGTATCATCCTACCCATGTAGTTTGGGACACATGGGAAGTACCTCTCATCTGGCCAATGAGTTGGGAAAAGTGGTTAGGGACCATAGCACTACTGATGGATGCATCGTGTACTGCCGTACTCCCTATGTCTAGGATGCATGATGTTCAATGACTTGATCTGATTGAGGTTCTACCCCTGGTTATGTGGACTAACTTTTTTCAGTGGAGAGTGGTAAGGTCTTGTGACTCACTCTCGGTCGATTCTTCTTTATTATTCATATCAGTGTTTAGCAGAGTAGAGATGAGATGAGATACAAAGATGGTACATGATGACAGGATGGCATGATGATCGATGATGATGGATGGATCGGTAGGTGGAATTCTCCCTAGTTGAGAGGGAGTGTTAAAATTGGCAACTAGGGCCAAATTCCACTTTGGGCAGCTCTTTTGAAGAAGATAGTTGTGGCAATTATTTCCTCTTTCTGAGAGGACCAAAATCAATCTAAAGATCACTAAAATTGGATAAGGGAAAATATATTTTTGGAAGCAAGGCCACTCATGTGTAGCTCATCAAGGTCGGCTTGGGGTTAATTAACCAAGTTAAACCCCTCTTCCACTCCTATAAAAGGAAGTGTCCTCCTACCTCATTCTACACATTCCCATCTCATATTCTTCTCTTTGAAATTGGCCGCTGCCCTAAGAGATCAAGCAAGGAGGACGAAGAGCATGTCTTTGGGTCAGTTATGCTTCATATGCATCCCCGAGGCAGCCGAGTAGCAAAGGAGGCAAGGCGTGGAGTTAAGATCTGTCTTGGGTTAGTCTATCTGTTTCTTGCAGGGCCAAGAAGCCACAGGAAGGCAGCAGCAGGGTTCAGGTCAGTTAAGGAGATAGGTTGGGGCTGCTTCATATGGAATCTGTCTTCTTCTAGTAGGCCGCAACCCTAGAAGGCTCATCTAGCTAGGTCGCAGGCCTCATTCCTCGTGTGTGATGGTTGAGATCTTTCATCAGGATGCCGCTGGTCTGAAGAGCTTAAACAAAGAAAGACATAAGGCAGTTTATAAGCCTAGAAAGAGGCTAGACTGCAGCAGATTGAAGCATCTTGCATAGGAAGAAGGGCCGCAACTATTGAGATCAAATCTGGGCTAATTTGGGCTCTATGACTACAAGCCCTAACCTCAAACATTTGACCGCAGGGTTCCTCATCCTATCAACCTGGTTTGACTGATCATTCTTGGACGATTTTGGGCTTATTCTATTCAGCAAAGGAGGCCAAATTATTTGATCTAGGACCGAGTTCCTTTAAAAGGTTATTTTGCAGTCACTTTATCTACTGCTGATCTCTGGTTAGGGCAGAATTTGTTCACTTCTGTTTGAAGGCAGAATTGCATACTTGTTTGAGCAGCTTCCTTGATGTTTGGACATTGGTACAGGTCATTATTTTGGCAAGTCAGTTTTGACTTTGATTCTACTCTCTCTCTCTCTTTCTCTGCTGAACATTTGATAATAATAATAAGAAGAATTGAAAAAGGGTTTTCTCCTGGCTTGAGCCAATTTTTGTGTTCTCTTTTCTTAGCTTGTCCTCTACACGTTATTTTTTTTCTTGAGTTACTTTCAATGTGATAATGGTTTGTGTGATTGCTAATGTAAAGGAATGGAAATGAAAATTGGGCTTCTGTGGAACATTGAAGTAATTGACCTAAGAAAAAGAACATGCTATCTTATCCCAAAATTAACAAAATCTCACCAAGATTTGCCACAAATCCATGCTGTGATGACACCTCTGTAAACCTGTTCCTTAATCCCTACATTTTAACTGCTGTAGGAGCTGCCAAACTGCTGTTGCGTGTAGCTGATCTGTTGTTGCATGGAGGTTGAGCAGCACGCAACTGGAGAATGGCAGGTATTTTGTGGAGACATATCCCCATAATATCCTCCATGAAATATTTAACCCAATCTTTGTAAACATACACTGATTTTTCTTTGGAGAAAATTGAGTTGCGTTGACTGTCTTTGGGCCAATGTGGACATCTTTTATGGCATGTGTGTATTTACTTTGTGGATGGCCATGCATATACAATGGAGAGTGAGTGGGGTCCATTCCCCACCCATATTACCTTTTAACTTTAGACTTTAGATTATGTTGAATCAAATCCACTTTTCACCAATTTGTGGTATCTCCAAACTTCAATGTAGTCCCTCTTTGACTTGATTTACTTGGCACTTGGACGTGGCCCCACTTGGTGGGCCTCATATGGCTTGACACATCACCTTGACCTCCCTATGAATTCCATGTTATATTTTGACTCTTTTGACTTTGGAAAAATAAATATTTTTTCCAATTATTATTTTTTTGAATTTTTTCCTCATTTTTGCCATTAATATTAGAAAAATTGGCTTTTGAGGGACTATAAGTCGTTTTTTGACCCTCAAAGTGGGTCTTAGGATATAATCCTGAGGATGAATTTTGAGTAGTCACACACCCCATATATTTCCCAGGACCACTTATTTACATCATTACATAGAAATTAATTAAAAATCCCGTTTTGCGGGAATTTTTTAATTTAAAAAAAATCCTACTTAGACCTAGTCAAATTTTGTGAAATTTCCGAGATGACCTAGCATGGTAATATACATTGACTCTAGACACTAAGATGGACTTGAGGCACGATTTTCATGCTATCACCTTGGCTTTGGGGCATGCGGTGAGTGAAAAAACCTAGAAAATTGTTCGCTGCTAAAAAGTGGGAAATATTAACCAAGTAAAAAAACACTCCAAGGTGTACTCGCTTATTGATCGAGTCTCAACTTCCTAGTTCTGTTACATAACTTCATTCATCATGCTAGTGACATTTATATAGTATTCCCGTAGGGTTGCGGAATTTGAGGACTGAATGAAGAAGGAGAGATCAAAAGGGGCTTAAAAGCCTTGACAAAATCTGGAACTCTATAAGTGCAGGATTGTTTTGACATATCCTTGGGCATGGAGTCTTCAAGTGTACTTTAGTGGTCAACAGGCCCTAAAAAGTTTATTTGAGTATTCAACTAGGTCAAATGTCACAAGCCGACCTCGAAATAGATTTAAAAAATAACAAAATTGCAAAAATAACCCACATATATTGGAGAAAATGGTCTCCAACATAATATCATCCTCCAAAATAGTTAATAAGGCATCAAGGAATTGAGACAAGGGTGCAAGAGTGCTCCACACTCTAAGAAAGTCCCAAAGTGCATGTGTACATCTCCAAAAGGTGCCTCTTCCACTATGACGTCATCCAAGAGAGGCCCTATGTCACCCTTTCCATGGATGTGGGAGTTGTGTGGCACATTTAAGGGCAATAGTTGGCATCAAAGAGGGATGTGCTAGCCCTCCCAAGTCATCTCAATGATAACTATCCTCATCTAGGCCCTAGAACAAGGTGTTGTCCATCAAACTTGGTCAAGGCCAACTTGGGGGTGTCCTGGATCCATCTAAGCACACATCAAATAGTCTAATGCCCAAGCTTTCAAGTTTAGTGTTTCAACATCTAGAGGCTGTTATGAATATAATTCATAACAAATAGAATAAATACAATAATTGTAATTACTAAAGAGTCAAATAATGATTATATTAAATAGTAATTAGTTAAGCGAAAAGACATGTCTAAACGACATGTCTCATCATGAAAGGCCACTTGCCTAGGTATAAAAGCAGGGCCTCATTGTAACATTTATCAATCACTTATACATTTTATATATAATAAATTATTATTACGAATACCTCGTGTATTTTACAATTAAGTCAATAAGCATATTAGTTTTTTTGCTTTAGTGGTATTGAAGCCATCAGAGCCATGTCGCACAATATATTCTTACGAGCCTATGAACGTAGTTTACGAGCCTATGAACATAGTTTACCATACAATGTGCCATTACGTGTAGATCCTGAAGAAAGTGATCAGATTATAAAAATTCAAGAAAAGCTTCAGCAATTAGAAAAATCATGTGCAGAAGTTACAACACGTTTTAAAAAGAATTATGTGGAAATCAATAATAAGGAAGATGATACTGACGATAAAGAAACGAAACAAGGTGAAGCAGTAGAAAACGATTTAATCAGAATGATGATAATGAAAATGAAGATGTAATAGATATTGATATTGATCATGATGAAATTGATCTTGATGTGGATGAAGACTATCTCGAGAAACCAAAAGATGAACAATATCATAACAATGAGGAAGATGCAGAAGAAGACATTAATGATGATGAAGAAAACCATGATCAAAATGGTGAGAATAATGCACAAAACATTACATTTAATAATGGAGGAGATAAACTTGATCATAATGAAGAAGATCCACCTGAAGATGGAGATGATTTCAAACAAATTTATCCCCAACAACTTCAAAGGGTCGATGAATTTAACTTCGTTGTTAATATCTTATCTGCCATTAAAACCCACAGTGAAAATGCTGAAAGTAATGATGCTGGATCACCTTCCTTACAATCATATTTCATTGTTGATTCTTTATGTGCCATTTATGCCCATAATGTGAACGATGATGTGCCTCGTATCAAAAGGAATTCATTTCCTTATGAAAATAATCCTGGTTTTATTAATTCTAATAATCATTATAATTCATATGCCCTCAAACCTTGAAGTAAAAATATAAGGGAAGCCTTAGCTTAAAGAGTAGTGATATGGGAAGATTTTTATCTTAGTTATGGAAAGAATGGTGGAAAGTTTGAAATAAATGCATGCGAAAAAAGGAAGTTGAATGCGAAAAAAGGAAGTTACATACTGCCTCCCACAACATCTGAGGATGTTGAAATGAATAATAAGACTCTTGTACTTGACATCGAGCAAACCCTGGTCCTTGTAATTAGAAAAGAAGACTATGGACCAACAGGAAAGCCTACCCACTTCGATTTTAGCAAGGATGTTGAATATGAAAAAAATAAGTGGTGCCAATTTTATTTGTTGAAAAGGCTAGGCACGGACAACCTGCTGCGAGAATTGGCCAGTTCCCGATCTTACGAAGTTGTGGTGTTCAGTACAGCTATTAAGGAATAAGTACACCTTGTGGTTGAGAGACTGCTTCAAGATATAAATAGAAATAATATGATTCCCCCCACACATAGCGTGTGTAGGGAGGCTTGCACCCACTCTTTTGTGTATGGGTACATAAAAGACTTCATATTGCTCGGCAGCTAAGTCACCTGATACGGGGATACGGGGATACCGGGATTCGAAGTATCGGATACGGTTACGGTGACCCCGAAACAGGATACTTCTGGGATACGTTACGTTATATATTATTTTATTAAAAATATATATATATATTTAAAAAATATATATATATACATTAATATATTAAAAATTAGATATTTTTTGCACAAATTCATACAAAATTCATTGATTCAAACATAGATATTAGATACTTATGAGCATACATCATCATTGATACTATAATACAAATTACAATGATACATTGATACACCATACATGATACAATCATCAAATTTACTCAGAAAGACAAGATTGAAGATAGTAAGATACTGTAGTTTTTTCATTAAGTCATCAGAATCAAAATGTGTTACATAAGAACACTGCCAAATGGATTGGTGCTCTTGATTAAATACGAGTTCCATACCTTAATACATGACAAAATTCGATGGAAACATTGCAATAGCCCAATCTTGAAATCCTGAAAAACTGATAAGTCTGCTGGATTTTGAATGAGATCTAAAATTCTACTTTCTCCATATGAAATCCAATGAGGTTGGAACCACTCTCAAACATCCTGAGTCATTTCATGGTAATGTTAAAAATTTAAGTAAAAGGACATTTTCATCCTTTTACTTTAAGAATTTAACATTACCATGAATCATATATAAATACTAGGGCCATAGGCTTGATGCCCTCTCCTGAAAAATCCTCCTCAATTGGTGAAAAACAATGAGCAAAAGCCCCCCTTTATAATAAAAAAACAACGCTTTTTTGAACTCGCGGGCGTATCTGATGGGGTACGGTCAGGATACGACGTGTCCCTTTTCGGATACGCCTTATCTCGACCGTACCCTGTACGGATACGCCGTGTCCTTCGAATTGGGGCCGAATCCGATACGTAGAGGTGTCCGACACGGGTATTCGGGGATACGAGGGCATTTTAGGAGTATCCGGTTACTTAGCTCGGCAGGGATCTGAGAAAAGTTATAATCGTCGATGAAACCAAATCACAATCCCAAGAAATCAGAACTCCATTAATCAACTATCCACCACGATGCAACGCCGCACAGTCCAATCTCGTCAGCGCGACATAAACTTCGTGAATGACTATCTAATCCCCTCGTACATCGTTAACTATCGACATGAATGCGCAAAAAGACCTTGCGATGGCGAAATGAGATTTCAGTCACAAAAAGGAAATCAATTCGTCTTCCATTTCCACAATGACCGCATGAAATCGTACCTGAGAAGACAATGCTACTTGTTTTTCCGTAGGGAAAACAAGCAGGTTTCGAATGAGGAGCTCGAAAACATGGCGCAGTATCTACTAAATGACCTAACTTCCAACCTGCACCGAAACAACTCGGCCATCGGGAGGGAAATACTCTTTTGGGTATACAGCAGACGATGCATAATCCGAAAACCAATCGTTTTCAATGATTTACTGAATTTTGTTTTCTCCATGGCATTCAGAGATCTCAAAGACATGATAATCACCAACGATTTGCATTCGATGAGCCCCGAGGTATCGTTACTAGTTGTCTGCACTTTTCGTAGCACGTTGCTAGGTTACAGGGTCCCAACAATCGATGAGGATTGTTCGGAAATCGTGGCCCTGTTCCGACAGAGAGCGAAGGTATCCGTAGACCGTGTGCCATTGTTCGTACAACAATGAGAAAATCGGCACACTCACACACTGTTTAAAAAAAAATTAAATTTCCATTCGACGTGTCTTCGGTTGAAGGTCAACAGGTGTTATTCCCCCCCACCGTCAAACATCGTGCCCATTACAAAATCAGATAATATATTAAATTAACATTTAATTAATCTAATTAATTAAAATTATTTAATTTCAAAAAAAAATAATAATAACGACTTTATAAAGATATTATAATTTAACTTTATTCAATAATAAAGTTATTTTATAATTATTATTATTATTATTTTTATATAA
Organism: Pinus albicaulis; assembly: GCA_034641835.2. Lineage (NCBI taxonomy): Eukaryota > Viridiplantae > Streptophyta > Pinopsida > Pinales > Pinaceae > Pinus > Pinus albicaulis. Next base: position 18,204,043 of record CM076573.1, read on the forward strand.
TTATTCCAAAAAAAAAGGGGAGGAAAATGGATAAAGCTCAACAGTACCACTTACACTTGAAGGAGTAGGCAATGTGAATAAATTGTAGTCAAGTAAGCTTTGAGGACAAAGCTTTTTGAAGAAAGAGGCAATGTTATGAATATAATTCATAACAAATAGAATAAATACAATAAATGTAATTACTAAATAGTCAAATAATGATTATATTAAATAGTAATTAGTTAAGCAAAAAGACATGTCTCATCATGAAAGGCCACCTGCCTAGGTATAAAAGCAGGGCCTCATTGTAACATTTATCAATCACTTATACATTTTATATATAATAAATTATTATTACGAATACCTCTTGTGTATTTTACAATTAAGTCAACAAGCATATTAGTTTTGTTGCTTCAGAGGCTCATCAAGAGGTGTAATATTATGTGGAAGCTGCTCAATGTCCAACGCCCATCTCCCAGAGGTGCAATGGTGGGACGCCAAAGTGGTACTATGAGATTAAAGAGTGATACCACTGCCTCTATACTAAGGGAGCTCCTTCTCTACTTTCTTCTAGTATCATGATCAAAGATGCTTAGCACTCTTCATCATCTTGGAATATTCACCAATACCGAGAGGGGGGTGAATCAGTATTGGGTAATTTTTACCATTTTAATCATATCATGTTTAACAACACCATTCAACAATGCATAGCATCATGCACAATATACAAGATATTTTTACGTGGAAACCCAAATGAGAGAAAACCACAAAATGCTTTTTAATATATGTCTTAAAGATTACATCAACAGGAAGCACCAACTTCCAAGATTCTCCAACACCAACCAGAAGGAGGCACCAATCCCCTGGTTTTATTAAATTCAACTGAAAGAATACACCAACATCCTGCAAAGCACCGATTTGCTGCTCTAGCACCACCCTGTTGCCCTGAAGTGTTCTTAGGCTCCAACCTGAAGGAGACTTCAATCTCCAACTTGCACCATCTTGACACCCTTTGAATGAAAGATAAATAAGTCTGATAGATCACATTGGTCACCCTGTTTAGTCAGTACACGTGATCAAAATTCTAACTAGCAAACCCAAGACAACAACCTGTAATACAAACCTTGAAACCTCTCGTCATATTCAACAACAAACCCTAAATGCTCCTATAGCCAAAACCTGGCATCATTAGCTCAGATAAAAACCCTTGGCAATACCATTAAATCAATTCTGAACTTGATAACCCTGGCAGTAGCAATACTCAACCCTCTACATAGTCGTTTAGTACTACAACACTTATTTCTCTTTTAGTAGATGATTTCACAAGCTAGGATGAATATTTTGTAGCTCAAAAACCAAGGTATATCTTTCAATGATAACAACTGCAACAAACTCAAAACCCTTTCTAAGCATTTCAGTAAGTGCATCACTTCTCTAATTCTAGACGATAAAGAGCAACAAGGTGATCTCAAACTTTGATCATAAAGGACCATTAACCCTGGCTTACAGTTCAGTACCAACAGTTCAACAATCACACACATGAAGATCTCAACGAGCAACTTAGTAGCACAAATATTTGTCAAAGACAACTTTATGAGTTGGTCTCGAAACACAAATAACACTGTGTCTCTGCAACAACATTCTCACCAAACTGCCATCGATCTCACACAGGTGTACTGCACGATTCAAATTACCATCGACCTCAGGCAAAAAAACGCACTATCCAATGCTCTTTGCACAGCTGTATATATTAGGCTTTGATCTTACTGCTAGGTGGCATCTAGTCGCACTAGGTATTGCAATCAAAGCAACCACTGCTCGATGCATCTTTCAAAACTGCCAACGCATACATCGTACTTGTGACCAGAGTATTAACTCACAGAAATAAGCAATCATCCTTCTCACTTAGCAATCACACTCTCAGCTAAGGCTGACATGGTCTGCCAGATCTTACTCTTGATTTGTACATTAACTAAACATTCCCACACATATGCAATCACTCATTCCATGCGTAGGCTTTGACACATTATGCACTTTTCTGTTTTACTTGCGGGGCTATGCCTTCTATATATATCTGTTTAAGCGGAGATGACTTGAACAACGTCAAGGGGAGACAAATCCTTTCGTATTATTGCACCAGTTGACATGTTCAAATATCGTTCAATCCTTATGGGTGGCTATATGATTCTCAGTCCAACGTGCTAGGCTCCATATTCGTGGTGCATCCCAACCAGCATGTAATCTCTGCTTCAAATGTTGTTAATGCATATTTCACTGGGTGCTGACACACTATATATGCTTGTTGAGAGATGTTTTGGGATTTGTTGTGATCACACATGAGCCAATCCGAACTTCGGTCAAGAATGACTCAGCTTATTATGTAATCTATAACATCTGCATACTTGTATATGCTCTGTGACAGACTTTGCTGATACACCAAAAAATGGAGTTACAAATGTTTGCAAAGAGTGAACTTGAACATAGGCATTAAGTCGCAGATCCAATCATTGATGACCCAATCACTGCAAAACCAATCACCATGCATTGCCCCAATGACTGAAGACCATATAATATGTGTCATCACAATGTTCAATATATAATGCCACTGAGCTCCCCTGTATCATCGCACGTCATATATCACTTCAAAACAGTATGTATTACTGCAGACTGATATATATATATATATATATATATATATAATTGTAGCACCGCAGACCGATATATATCACCAGAGTTTGATATCCAAATAACGACAGAAAATGTAAACCAAAAACACTAAGAAATTTGGCGTCTCTTCCAGATAAGCAGTTCTACCTTTGGCCTCAAAAGTATCAGAGCAATGAATTAATGATGCATTTTGAGCGCATAGAAGTGCCCTATTTATACTTGAAAAGGGGGCATAAAAGGAGGGTAGGCCTGCCCTAAATAAATTAATTTCAATTTAAAAATATCCCCAAGATGAGGCCGACCTGAACATCCCTTTTTAAAGTAATTGTCAAAATATAAATTATTCTTTTAAGGTCAACTTGGTCAATATTCTGAGCTTGAATGGGTTGAGACTTTTGTTTCTTTGCAACTGCCATGACCCTTAAAATTTACCCACCAAAATTCAACATAAACAACATTTATTGTCATTAATTTTTATGCCAAAAATAGTGCTGCCTTTACCATTCATTTTGGGGCACATTGACCAACACCATGAGGAACCATGTCGCAGGCCACCTACCGATGGAAACAACTTCACAAGTACAATCAAATGATGATGGTCTTGCAAGCAATTTGACTGCCCTTCCTATTCATTTACCTCAACAAGTGCGGGGCATCTTGATAACACGGCTTGGGGGTTTTAGGCTTTTTGCTATAAGCTTCCATTTCTTTCTTACAGGGCTTCTTGTCCATTGGTGCTTCCAATTATTGCAATCCATTGACATATATTAAAGCGTTCAAGTCAAAGTGTTCGTGTCAAGACTTTCCTTATTTTCTTCATTGCTTCCTCAAAGGATGTGCTCTTCATGCTGATCACCAATAACTGACTTTGACATCAATGTCAACACCATTCAACACATCAGGTATATACTCAGCCACATTGTAATTCTTGCATGCCTTGCCTTGTAATGAGACTAGTAGGAGGATCACCTCATGCATTCATGTTTCCTAGCCAGATCGAGTCAACAATAGATGGGGACTTCCAAAGTATTCCAAATCATAGGGGTGAGATCTCATGGTTACCCTCAACTTCACCCCTTTTGATGTTGACAGATATTCTCGAGACTTGTTTAGAGATGCTGGACTAGACCTCCAATTACACGTCATTATAGTGATAGATGGACCGACCCTAGACAAATCCAGAATAGGGTGCGTCCCAGCCATTGGACTATCTCCCAGCTTAAACAGAGTAGCCATAGTTCTATCCAAAGCTTCTTTCTTTCAGCTGTGTAGGGTAGGAGAGCAGTGCTCCCTTACATCTATGTGCACCCCACCCCTCCCCCCACTGTGCGGGAAATGTACAACCAGATCCCACTATGCTGCTTGACAACTTCGTCATTAATAAAATTCTCTTTATGTTATCTTATCTTAGTACATAATCATACATTTCTTGACAAATTAAGATCTTGTGCCCTTCCTCCTTGTATAATCAAGAAGTGCAGGAATGCCTTCCTTGGCTGTAAATTTAACAGAATCAATGCTGCCTTTGAGAATTCCTATCCTAGATGTAAACTGCATTGCCTATTCAATTTTAACATTTTACGCACCAACTTCCTCCCGGTGAAGTAGTGCATTTCTCCATTGAAAGTGTCTCAGCGGCCTCATCCAACATAAGAATTAGATGCGTGTTAATCTTATTCTATCCCATATTGTTCTCCTTGCCCATCCAATTATCTATTTATCCCCAAAGATGACCCCCTTCTGCAGGAGAGGGGCAATGAAGAGGCTGTCTTTAATCTCTAGGCTGTTATTGGGGTTCACTTCTACTGTTATATTAGATTGAATTTGTGTCATTTCAGTTTTATTAACATTCAAAGTGTACTGTTCAAGTGCATGGTTCAGTGTCTACAACTTAGTTCATGGAATTATGCTGTGAATTCAAGATTTATCTTGCCAAATTATGTGGCAGGATTAATATTTATCTTGTCCTCCTTTTGCAGGTGAGAATACAAAGAGACACTGAAGTGCGACTGAAAATTGTTGGTACCCGTGTTGATGCGACAGAAATTGTATGTTAATTCAAGCATTCACAATAATCTAATATATTTAACTGCTTAGGGATTATTATCTCAATAATTTTTTTTATTTTCTAATAATTTGAATGGGATTTTATGATCTATGGCATTTTTGGACTATCCTTTTCCTCTGGGTAAGAATGTGTGCAGCACATATACTGTTCTTGGTAATTGGGATAATTTGGCAATATGCATACTCCAGTTAGGGTCACTGTTTTCAGTTTATACTTCACAACAAAGGATTGCACACATATACAGTTCTTGGTAATTGGGATAATTTGGCAATATGCATACTCTAGTTAGGGTCACTGTTTTCAATTTATACTTCGCAACAAAGGAATTTATACTTCGCTCTGGCAAGAGATGATGGACTTTCAAGGTTTGCAAGACAACACAAGCCTCTAGGAACATTCATTGACAATACCTAACATATAATGCATGCAATACTTCAAAGTTCCAGTGTTTTCATGGATTCACATTCCAATTAGGGCACATTAAGATTTGACAAGACATTCCATACATTAATCATGTAACAAAGCAAAGGAATATCATCAAAATAATACTTACAAGGTATAGTGAATATACCCATCCATCATATTTGCAATTAGAAGCTCCAAGACAAGAATAGTGAAAATCCAAACATCAAAATGCATCAACAAGATCCAATTTTGTCCATCAATTGCAGGTTCAAATTCTTTTGGTAAGAGAAATCCCGATCAAAATGATGATGATTTACAAATGAGGCTTTCTTCTAGTTATATGAGTCTCAAGGGGTTCAGTTTAGTCTAATTAGCCTAATAAGCCCCTAAAAACAACTTTAATGTGCAAAATAACAATCCAATTGGTGACAAGCCCACCAAATAGCTGAAAAGTACTCAACAAGCCTTCCTAATGAGGCCGAAATAATAGAATAATGGTGCAAAAGGACCGTTGGAAGGCCTAGATAAGTCCTCCATGTGCCAAGCTGAAGAGGAGGGCTCTCATGATGAGGACCAAGGGGTTGGCCACTTGGTTTCCAAGCAAACATCTGTGGTGCTCTCGAGTGGCTGTGGGGCACAAAGAATGGTCTCATGGGTCTCCAACTAGATCAAACATGTTGATACTCCATCAATGAGGGCTAGAATGATGATACAAGACCTCCCATGTCTCCCTAGGTGAGACAAAACCCCATTTGGGCCTTGGATCAACTGCCAAGTGTTTAGTGCAAGTATGTGACCGGATGGGAAATGTTGTCCAAGTGCATCATCATCTCTGTATAGCTAGGGCACGAGCAAGCATACTGGGGTGCTGAAGAATCCCTTGACATGGTAATCAATGTTTTGATGTGAAGGAGGCCCATGGCTCTCAAGGCTCACCCTACAAGTGCCATCATGACCCTTTGGAGCGCTTGGATCTCGTATAGGGAGGCCAAGCCCAAGATGAAGACCCACCTGCAATCTTGTATTCCAATGCGTCTCCTCACCCTCCAGTACAACAATTCATTAGTGCAATTGGGTAAATAAGGTTGTAAACTAGGGACAAAGGTGGACTCTTCATAGTGGCATGCCCTTCCAAATGGGCTTTAGAAAGTACAGGTGTTTCCTTGCTCAAGAAGGGAGGTTAATAAAGGACCCTATTAGGTGGTTTCAACCTCTAAGGGAGTGACAGGTCCATGGTACATCCGTCGGGTGGTACCGTGGTAGGTGTCATGTTAAATGATGGTGGAATAAAATGGGGCAGCAGGGAAGGCTCCAAGCCACATGCCATGGTACAAAGGTAGCTAGAATGAGGGTAGCCCACACATGGGTGTATAAATGTAGGAGGGAGCAATCATGGTAGATGAGATTGCTGTAATTTTTGATTCTGCTAAATGTGTTAAGAACTTAGCCGTGCACTTATTTAGTAGATCTGCAATCTGCTAGGTTAGTAAATTGTCGAGTGTTAGGTTCAATAAAATTTAACACAATGACTCAAGGAGAAACTTAGTGAGTGTTTTGGCTATTGGAAATACTGAGAGGGAGGTGAACTAGTATTTCACTTCAACTAGTTAATTTATAATCTTCAGAGCATTAAATTAACATTAGCATTAGATCAGAACATAAATCAGCAGCGCATCACATGAACAGTTAACAACAGCATTCAACAATGCACGACATCAAAATTCAAGACAGTACCCAAGATTTTTTAGGTGGAAACCCTTATGGGAGAAAAACCACCAATCACTTCTTAATATAGGTCTTAAAGCTCAATAAGAAGCTCCAATTTCCAAGGTTCTCCAACAACAGCTGGAAGGAGGCTCCAACCCCTTGATTTATCAACTCTAACTGAAAGGACACTTCAACGCCTTGGGCTACCAACTCCAACTGGAAGGACACTACAATGCCCTGGTTTACAAGCTATCTGAAGGACGCTTCAACTCCTTGACCTGCGGTCAACCTGTGGTCAACAAGCCCAGAAAAGAAATATAAATTTGATCAAACAGAGTCAACGAACCATAGATGAATTTGGCCTCCCAGATCAGTAAAAGCCTTGGTCAAACAGAAGCAAATTCTCCCAGGTCAACACTATGGTCAAACAGAAGATGAGAGAGCTCGTCAACACAGAACAAAACTTCGTCTTTCCTCCTTCGCATGTGCGGATTAGTCTTCTTGTTTCAGATAGATGTGATGAGTTGAGATGAGATGCCAAAGAGGGGCCGACTTGGACTTGTAAAATATGAATTTTCTCCTTCACTTTGCCAATGAAAATACCGACCGAAGCTACCAAATTTCAACACACACACACACACACACACGTCTTTTCAATGCTCTTCAGACCAGCATACCTCTCCTTACTCAGATGAGCATAGTGCTAACAGATAGTTCCATTGTTCATCAATCTTTATTTTGAAAAATGTCAGGTCCATATACTTCAACAAGGCATCGGTCAGATATATAGTATGTTCTTGGCTTATCATACACCTCTTCAGTAAAATGCATTTGCAGACTTCAACAATTCTATTCTTTCATCATCCATACTTTTAGCATGCTAGCCTTTTGTCATTGCACTTTCAAAGCCACATACAACTTAATCTTTGCTATTGCACAGTCCAAGCCATCATACAATAATACACAACAAAATTTACTGGCAGCCGCACAAACCTAACATTACTGTGCATACACAATCATAATTCTGGTAGCACACAAGAACTTCAACAATACGCCGCCATTAGTCTTCTGCAAAAACAATAATTTTGCAACAGCAACAGGTATGCCAAACACACTACTTCACAGTGTACTGGATCTGCGAATTAGACCTTCAATTTACTGTCACTAAATTCTTAACACGCCTTGGAAAGACAGCTTATGAACTAACCTCAGACAGGTGAATTTGAAGCCAAAGATACCTTTGAGCAGAGCCAAAAGAGGTGTCCGAAGTAGCCTTGAAATACACAACACAGTGACATGAAAGTTTGCTTTGATCTGACCTTGGAAATGTTCAGATTAGGCTTCTGATTTTCAGCAAAGATGGCCTCAGACTAGTGACCTCAGAAGATCCGTGGATTAGGGCTAGGAGTATTAACTGAAATCTTCCTCTGACAGCCTTATATCAGCTACAAAAATCAGTTCTAAATCACAGATCCGGGCTTCAGAATATGCCTCTGCCACAGCCAAAATATACCATGAAAATTGCATTGAAAAATTGCAGAAATTACCTTTCCACAGGGGTCGAGTGTCAGCCCTAGATCCATCCACAATGGGGCCTCAGTCTTCTACACAAACAGCTCAGAGAAGGGTCTGAATATATCATCCCCTAGTCCTTAAACTGACTTGTGATAAGCCTTGCCAAACGTCCTCAGAATTCTGACAGGAATCAGCCTCAGATTCAACGACAAATAAACTCATCAAGAGCTCGCAGTAGTCTCAGAGATTATGAGATATTAGTCCACAGATCCTTTTGATAACCCTGCCTCAGAAGTTGCGAATATGCCTCAAACACAGTGCAAAGGCCACAGAGTTCTGCTACAAAGATGCCTCAGACAGGCTGAAAAGAGCCTCAGTAACCCGGGGCCTCAGAGGGCCGAGAGGCTGCCTCAGAGAGGGGCCTCAGCACAGGGCTGAAAATACTTTCCTTAGAGGCCGAAACAGAGCTCTAAAAGTAGCCTCATAAATTCTCCATTTTGGCCAATGAAAAACCCCACAAGGAAGATAAAAATAATGATACAAAATACCGACTTCAGCCGTCTTCAGATAATTTGTTCTGCCCTGGCCACCGAAATTTCAGAGTGAATAAGCTTATTTTGTTGCATATTTGAGAGAAGCCGAGCCTCATATATATAGTAAACGAGGTGGCTTTTAGGACGGGCCAACATGCCCAAAATCATGGAGCTGACTTGATCAAAAAGGAGGGAAACTGACTATAATTTGAATTTTAAATTTAAATTAATTTTGGAGCCAAAAATCAATTTATTTTGGAGGCGGACTTATCAATTATTTTTGAAATTTTATCCTTGACAAAATCCTCTTTTGATTTTGACTAGAATGGGCCCATTTTAATTTAATTTTCTTGAATAAACAAAAAATGCTTGTAGCATATCTGTGGGCCATTTTCCTAGTAAGGGAGACTTGTATACTTTGATAATTAAGTTAATAAAAAACAGATTTGAAGGGCAGAAATATTTTGTGTGCATGTATGGAAATTAGTTTGTTTGCTTTTGCTGAAATTTTCTTTAACCAATTAAAAATCCCAGTTGTACATTTTTTTCAGTAAGCTGTAAATTAATTGAATTTTCAGCAAGGAAATTACTAGGAAGTAATTTGTCAACTTATGAGGGTTGGGAAATGTAACATGCACCAGACAACTAGGATGCCATTCCAATCTAATATTTTATTGACATGAGCAAAATGAAAACTCAATTTCCTAGTAAGTGTAACACAGCATATAGCTTTGTCAAATTTTGCTGCTTGCAAGCTGGTTGTGTTTGTGTGCAAATGTCCCTAAGCAGCCAAATGTTGACCTAAAATAAGATTTAAAAGAGAACTGCTGAATTGTTAAGATCAATGGTAGTTTGGCAACTGATAAATTACATTAATGTTCACAAATGATGAAAAAGGATCATGGAACCTTCATATACATCATATAAAGTATTTCAAGAATGTGCCTTGCTCTGTCACTGTAAAGGCCCCCTCTAAAATTTGAGCTACCCTCAATGAAGAATCTGCGTCCCTTAATCCAAGGCCAATATCCTTCCAATGAGCATATCGTGAATAAAAAATCCAGCTGCATTCAGGAAGGATAAACTTACAAGACATTGATGGAATTAGCTTTGCAATTTTGGTCTTGTCTACCATAGATGCCGAATGTCATTTAATTTTTTGTAGTATTTATTTTGTTTGCGTAGTGTCAACTGCCAAAACTGAAATAGATTAGAAGTTCATGAACAGGGAATGCTGAATGGCGAGTGTTACCAGTCACTCTTCTGTATGTGTATGTTCTGTGTTTTACTTTTGTTCATGAGGTTTAGAAAGAGCAGTCAATGAAGTCATTTGCGAATATTTTTTCCTTTTCACCATTTGGGCCTAGAGTTTTACCGAACAATCTTTCCACTTTGGCAATCGAATTTGTAATTTCATCATCTTGTGAATGTTTTATAAACTTTTACCCTGTAAATATGCAAAGGCATAATGCGCATCTTGAGATAATGCAACTGTACCTTCCTTCTTTGAAACTGCTCTTAGTGATGATAATCGAATTTTCTGTTGTGATTGTGAACAGTTCTGCATTGGCACAATTAAGGACGATTTCCTAGGGGTGATTAGCGATCCAAGCATGGCAGTATAGACTTTTGGTATGTTTGCTGGTCCAGCCTAGACCATGCCTTTTTTTAAAAGTGCAAATGTCTCTTAATAGGGGTATTTTTGCAAAGTAGCAAAATCTGTATGCATTTCCACCAATTAGATGGGATTCAGTTACGACCTAATGTTTTGATGATTTTTTGCAGGCTGGTTTTAAGGGTCCATATATGGTGCATGAATATTTCTTCGACATTCTATCTGGAAATTTGCCATTTTTAACATGGAACGAGTAATATTTGGTTCGAGTTGCAGGGAAAAGCTGGTGTTGGAGTTATCTAAAGAATCAATTACCAATGCCCCCCCAAATTATGTACTGTTTAATTGTTTTGGATGAGAGTCGACTATCAATTTGATGATGCACCAACTGTATATTGGACTCACAGAGGTCAAAGAGGTCCTGTCTCTCTCCTATCCAATCTTGAGCATTCACAATTTTTATTATTTGAGTGACCCTCATAAATACAATAGGAAATTATGATTCAGGTATTTCTCAAAAGGTTGATCCTAAAGGCTAAGAATCAGATCTATGCTTTTGTTTTGTGAAATATTGGTGTTAGTAGATTTAGCCTCACTGAGATTGGTTATGTGATAGGTTCACTGTTCCATGAAAAATGGAAACTGACTGAACAAAAAATCTATATACATTCAATCTCCTTTTTCAGGCTCATGTATCAATTGTTGGAGTGGCCAAGGATCAAGGGTTTATCAGTTGTTGTTTATGGACATTAATTATTATTCTTCTGTTTTCTTTCTGACTATGCTCTGATGTAAGAACCGGTGTTGCCCATGTTATTGTGCAAATGGTGGTTGTAGAGAATTGTATCTTGATGGATTTTTTTTTTTTTTGGTTAAATTAATATGGAATACACTAAATGGTTGTTTGACGAAATAAAAAAATATAAACCATGCAAGTTATGCAAATTGTATCTTGATGGGTTATTTTTTTTTTATAGAATACACTAAATGGTTGTTTGACGAAATAAAAATGCCTAAACCATGCAAGTTATGCTCTTTTAAATGTTACTATCTTTTTGGCATTTGATGGTGACAAACCTTTTTTGATTAGCAGTTGAAGTCAAGGCCGTAACAGCAATGGTCAGTATGCATTTATGCTGATGCATCAAATATTATGTGTGTGTTGGGTAATTGACTTTAGGATGGAAAGGACTTGCTTAATGATCCTATTCGAGTTGGTATAATATTGTGTTTCTTTTGCTGAGTTTATTATCTGATGGCTTGGCATTCCTTGGTGCGAGTACACCATATCAAGTTTGACATTAAGTGACACACTTATACAAGCAACTGATAGGATATTCCGACACATAGGAAATAGTTAAGAATAACTTAGTCTAGTGTAGAGTTAGGTAAAGTGTGTTTCTTTTATGTACATTTGTAACTTATAATCCGACGGTCATGATTTGTAGTGATCCGACGGTTCACTCTCTCCTCGGTATTAGCGACACTTGATCCGTGGCTTGACACCCGATTGGTCCATGATCTCTATTTAAAGAGCATGGAGGGTCATTTGTCCGGTAACCATTTATGAGAGAAACATATGTAATTTTTCTTTTTATATTAATAAATTGCTTGAAGTGGTCGCGTTGGCTCAGGCCGTGGACTGTTTCCCTTTTCGAGGGTTTTAACCACGTGATAATACTGGTGTACTGATTTGTGATCTGTTTGTGAGCGGTGACTTTTGGTTTTTGATCTAAGGAACTTACCCTATAAATTCTTACATGGTATTAGAGCTATTTTGAGGGCCGCATCTGTTGTTGATCCAAATCTGAAGCTGGTTTCACTGCATGCGACTGCCATTTTCTATATCTACTATTTTTGAAGTTTTTTGGGCCTGGAGCACTGCTCTGTTGTGTCCGAAGCGTTTGTTACAGTGAAGAATGTCTTTTGTTTCATGCGAAAATGTTTCCGGTTGCCCAAGTTATGCCAGCTTAGATATGGAGGTATTAAATATCTGTTTTGCAGTTATATTTGTTAATAGTTCTACTTATTTCGGTTCCCTCTGCTTATTTCGGTTTTTAGGTTTTATTTATTTTTCGGATCTATACCCTTTTCTCTATGTTTGCTCTTTGCTCTACGCTGTGTGTTTTCGGTTGCCCAAGTTATGCCAGTTTAGATCTGGAGGTATAAAGTATCTGTTTTCCAGTTATATTTGTTAATAGTTCTGCTTATTTCGGTTCCCTTTGTTTATTTCGGTTTTTAGGTTTTATTTATTTGCCGGATCTATACCCTCTTCTGTGTGTATGCTCTTTGCTCTACGCTGTGTGCGATCTTGGCAAATCAGAAACAGAAAGAAGAGAATTTTTTTGCTACATATGCTCTTTCCCCGTGTCTTTGTGCGATCTCGAGAAATCTGAAATAGTGAAGAAATAAATAGTTGCCAGTAAGGCTAACCGAAAATCTAACATTTTGCTGTAAGGCTTACATTTCGTTTTTTTTGCTCGTTTTTTGTTTTGTTTTGTGTGCAGGAAAAAGCGCGCACACTGAAGACAAAAGAAACCCCTTCCTCATTTCAAACAATTACAAGATCCTTTCACTATCTCACTTGGTGAGAAGTTAGTTTATGAGAACAGAGGTCTTGGGTTCAAGTATCTTTCTCAAGCTTCTTTTGTAAAAAGTTTTTTTGTTAAAGGGGCGAGATTTTTTTAAAAAAAGTTGAACTTCATCATCAAATTTCAAACCGTTCTCGTAACTATTCGGCATCTACAACTTAGTTTTTTCAAAAAGGCATAACTTCTTCATCCGAACGCTGTTTTTCGAGCCGTTTTTTTTTGAATCAGCCTAATTTTTCGAGATCTTTCCATTGGAGCAGTTACTTTCAGCTTTTTTCAGCTTCAGTTTAAAAAAAAATGGAAAGTGCATGCCCGATTATTCTTAACAGCACCAATTATTTCCAATGGCTGCCTCACATGGTAGATATACTTAGAAGTAAAAGGCTTTATAGAATAACCACATGACAAGAAACTAAACCTTCCGATGATGATAAAGTCACTAAATGGGAAAATAAACAAGATCAAACACAAGGGTTGATAGGAATATCCATTGCTCAAGATCTTCGATTTCATATCCTTGACATTGACACCCCTAATGAAGTCTTGGAAAAGCTAAATATTGTTTTTGGCATTCAAAATCAAATCAGGGCCCACCAGCTTGAAAATGAGTTGTTTACTTTGAACCCCAATAATTTCTCTTCTATTGAAGACTTTTTGTCCAAATTCAAGACCCTTAGACTTCTTTTAGAAGGTTGTAAGGTCAAAAAGGAAGATGGTAGCCTCATCTATTGCATTCTTGTTAAGCTTGGCCCTGCATACTTTGTATTTGTTTCCACTTTCCATTCCACTAGAGAAGCCATCATTTCTTCAGTAAGCACCTACAAGAACTCCTCTTTTGATGCCTTTTGCGATTCTTTGATAAGAGAACAAGAAAAACTCTTACACCTTGGTCTTATCACTTCTGAAAACGCTTCTAAGAAAGCCTTAGCAGCCCAACGACAACCATATCAAAAGAATCCCAAGAAGCAGTATCCTAAAAAGTATGGTCTGAAACCAAACAAGGGTCCTAAAAAGTTGAAGGAAAATGTTGATCACTATGAGAACTTAGAAGCAAAAGTTGACCAAAGATAGATATAACAAGAGAAAAATTTCGAAGAAGTCATTTCCTTGAAAATCAAGCTAGAAGAAACTCATATAACGGAATACGTGATGAAAAGCTAGCTAAAAGAAAAAGAAGAAAATTGCGAGAGGCTGGAAGTAGAGTTTGTTTCTTTAAATAATGAAGTAGACAAGCTCAACACGAACCTGAAAAGTTTTCAAATATTGGATAATATTCTCAACAACCAAAGATCAACACTCGACAAAATAATTTTTGGTTATGTGGGTGAGACTTCATGCAAAGAAGATGCAAGCCTAAAGTTAGCAAAAGATAAGATTGGAGAAAACCTTGAAGGCTATGTTCATATTGTTCAAATCCCTAAACGCAATGGAAGCAATGGAAGAAACCAGGATGAGTTTGAAAGAGTTACTACGCCTTGAAGCTAGGTTGATATGTTTAAGGGACCCATACACAACACTAGCTACAATATAATAAGAGATGATGATCAACAAAGAATTGAATTATCTTCAAAGCAGAACAATTTCAAATGAAATATGTCAATGGAATCCTACTCAACCAAGTATTAAACCATATTTGTAAGTTGGTGATTGTCGAGGATTAGTGTCCTCATCTTCTTAACAAGTTGGAGCTTGCGGTTTTTGTAAGTTGGTGTTTACAGAGGATTGGTGTCCTCACATATGGTTGTAATGAATTGAAGATTGTTTACAAGTATTTCTTCTTCAAGTTTTGACTTGCACTTTGATCTTTGTGTTCATACACTGTGAATTATTGATTATGTGATTCATGATTAACTAAGTGAACAATTGTTAAAAGCAACGAAATATTGATTCACTCCCCCTCTCAATATTTCCAACAATTGGTATTAGAGTTGGTTCCTTCAGACCTAGTGTAACAAATGGAAGGTAGACCTCAAAAACATAGATGGCAAAGTCAGCTAGTTGTGACTCCGAGCCTTGGAAAGAAGTCTCCTCCATAGCCATGAATACAAATCCTTGTAAAAAAGATGAAGGTAATCATAAGAGATGGTCAAATCTAGAAGAAGGTTACACCATTGATGTTGAAGCAAAATTTGTGAGGATGAAAAGAGAAAATGTAAGACTTAAAGAGCAGTGGCGAATCCTTGAAGAGAAGAATCATAACATTGATGAAACATAAGTTGTCCTCCTAAGATGTCAAGCAAAGTAATTGTAAAAGAGAGAATAAATGTTGTTAGGTCAATTGAAGGAAAATGTTGATGACTATGAGAACCTAGAAGCAAACGCTGACCAAAGATAGAGATAGCAAGAACAAAAGTTTGAAGAAGTCATCTCCTTGAAAATATAGCTAGAAGAAGCTCAGAGAATGTAATAAGTGATGAAAAGCCAACTAAAGGAAAAAAAAAAATTGTGAGAGGCTTGAAGTAGAGATTGTCTCTTTAAATAATGAAGTAGATAAGCTCATTAAGAACTTAAAAAGTTCTCAAATGTTGGATAATATTCTTAACAACCAGAGATCACCACTCGAAAAAACTAGACTTGGTTATGTGGGTTAGACTTCATGCAAAGAAGATGCAAGCCGTAAGTTACCAGAATATAAGATTGGAGAAAACCTTGAAGGCTATGTTCATATTCTTCGAATCCATAACCAAAGTGGGTGCAAGGAAAGAAATCAAGATGAGTTTGAAAGAGTTACTACACCTCGAAGTTACCTTGAAGGGATCCATACACAACACTAGTTGCAATATAATAAGAGATGAGGGTCAACAAATAATTGAATTCTCTCCAAAGCAGAACAATTTCAAAAGAACTACATCAAGGGAATCCTACTCAACCAAGTATTAAACCATATTTGTAAGTTGGCGGTTACCGAGGATTGGTGTCCTCATCTTCTTGACAAGTTGGAGCTTGCTGTTTTTGTAAGTTGGTGCTTACAGAGGATTGGTGTCCCCACATATGGTTGTAATGCATTAAAGATTGTTTACAAGTATTTTTTCTTCAATTTTTGACTTGCACTTTGATCTTTGTGTTCATAGATTGTGAATTATTGATTATGTGATTCATGATTAACTAAGTGAACAATTGTTAAAAGAAACAAAATATTGATTCACTCCCCCTCTTAGTATTTCCAACAATTGGTATTAGAGTTGTTTCCTTCAAACCTAATGCAACAAATGGAAGGTAGACCTCAAAAACATAGATGTCAAAATCAAGATGTTGTGTCTCAAACCCTTGAAAGAAGTCTCCTCCATAGCTATGATTACAAATCCTTGTAAAAAGGATGAAGGCAATCAGAAGAGAGAGTCAAATCTAGAATAAGGTTACACCATTGATGTTGAAGATTTGTGAGGGTGAAAAGATAAAATATAAGACTTAAAGTGCAGTTGCAAATCCTTGAATAAAAGAATCACAACATCAATGAAACAAAATTTGTCCTCCTAATATGTCAAGCAAAGGAAGCATAAAAGTGAGAAAAAATGTTGTCAAGTCAGTTGAAGGAAAATGTTGATGACTATGAGAACATAGAAGTAGAGGTTGACCAAAGATAGAAATAGCAAGAGAAAAAGTTTGAAGAAGTCATCTCCTTGAAATTCCAGCTAGAAGAAACTCAGAGAATGGAATAAGTGATGAAAAGCTAGCTAAAAGAAAAGAAGAAAATTGTGAGAGGCTTGAAGTTGAGATTGTCTCTTTAAATAATGAAGTAGACAAGCTAAAAAAGAACCTTAATAGTTCTCAAATGTCGGATAATATTCTCAACAACCAAAAATCACCACTTGAAAAAACATGTATTGGTTATGTGGGTGAGACTTCATGCAAAGAAGATGCAAGCCACAAGTCACCATAAAATAATATTAGAGAAAACCTTGAAGGCCATGTTCATGTTATTCAAATCCATAAACACAGTGGAAGCAAGGGAAGAAATCATGATGAGTTTAAAAGAGTCACTACACCTCAAAGCTACTCCTCGAATTTACCTTCAAGGGATCCATACACAACACTAGCTGCAGTATAATAAGAGATGAGGATCAACAAGGAATTGAATTCTCTCCAAAGCAGAATAATTTCAAAAGAACTACATCAAGAGAATCATATTAAGCCAATTATTAAATTATATTTGTAAGTTGGTGACTATCGAGGATTGGTGCCCTCGTCTTCTTGAGAAGTTGGAGCTTGTGGTTTTTGTAAGTTGATGTTTACAGAGGATTGGTGTCCTCACATATGGTTGTAATGAATTGAAGATTGTTTACAAGTATTTATTCTTCAAGTTTTGACTTGCACTTTGATCTTTGTGTTCATACATTGTGAATTATTGATTATGTGATTCATGATTTATTAAGTGAAAAATTGTTAAAAGTAAAGCAAATTTTGATTCACTCCTCCTCTCAGTATTTCCAACAATTGGTATTAGAGTTGGTTCCTTCAGACCTAGTGTAACAAATGGAAGGTAGACCTCAAAAACATAGATGGCAATGTCGTGACTCCAAACCCTTGATAGAAGTCTCCTCCATAGTAGTGAATGCAAATCCTTGTAAAAAGGATGAAGGCAATCATAAGAGATGGTCAAATCTAGAAGAAGGTTACACAACTGATGTTGAAGCAGAATTTGTGAGGCTGAAAAGAGAAAATATAAGACTTAAAGAGTAGTTGCAAATTCTTGAAGAGAAGAATCATAACATTGATGAATGAAGTAGACAAGCTCAACAAGAACCTCAAAAGTTCTCAAAAGTTGGATAATATTCTCAACAACCAAAGATCACCACTCGACAAAACAAGTCTTGGTTATGCGGGTGAGACTTCATGCAAATAAGATGCAAGTCTCAAGTCACTAAAAAATAATATTGGAGAAAACCCTGAATGCTATGTTCATATTCATCAAATCCATAACCATAGTGGAAGCAAGGGAAGAAATGAGGATGAGTTTGAAAGAGTTACTACACCTCGAAGCTACGCTGATACCTTGAAGGGATCCATACACAACACTAGACACAATATAATAAGAGATGAGGATCAACAAAGAATTGAATTCTCTCCAAAGAATAACAATTTCAACAAAACTGCATCAAGGGAATCCTACTTAGCCAAGTATTAAACCATATTTGTAAGTTGGTGATTACCGAGGATTGGTGTCCTCATCTTCTTGACAAGTTGTAGCTTGTAGTTTTTGTAAGTTGGTGCTGAGGGAGGATTGGTGTCATCACATATGGTTATAATGAATTGAATATTGTTTACAAATATTTATTCTTCAATTTTTGACTTGCACTTTGATCTTTGTGTTCATACATTGTGAATTATTGATTATGTGATTCATGATTAACTAAGTGAACAATTGTGAAAAGTAACCAAATATTGATTCACTCCTCCTCTCAGTATTTCCAAAAATTGGTATTAGAGTTGGTTCCTTCAGACCCAGTGTAACAACTGGAAGCTAGACCTCCAAAACATATATGGTGAAGTTAGGAAGTCGTGACTCCAAATCCTTGAAAGAAGTCTCCTCCATATCCATGAATACAAATCCTTGCAAAAAAGATGAAGGCAATCAGAAGAGATGGTCAAATCTAGAAGAAGGTTACACCATTGATGTTGACGCAGAATTTGTGAGGCTGAAAAGAGAAAATAGAAGACTTAGAGAGAAGTTGCAAATCATTAAATAGAAGAATATAACATTGATGAAATAGAAGTTGTCCTCCTAAGATGTCAATAAAATGAAGCATAAGAGAGAGAATAAATGTTTTCAAGTTAGTTGAAGGAAAATGTTGTGACTATGAGAACCTAGAAGTAGAAGTTGACCAAAGATAGAAATAGAAAGAACAAAATTTTGAAGAAGTCATCTCCTTGAAAATTGAGCTAGAAGAAGCTCAAAGAATAGAATAAGTGAAGAAAAGCTAGCTAAAAGAAAAAGAAGAAAATTATGAGAGGCTTGAAGTAGAGATTGTCTCTTTAAATAATGAAGTAGACACACTCAATAGGAATATGAAAATTCCTCAAACGTCGGATAACATTTTCAACAACCAAAGATCACCACTCGACAAAATAAGTTTTGGTTATGTGGGTGAGACTTCATGCAAAGAATATGCAAGCCTTAAGTCACCAAAAAATAAGATTGGAGAAAACCCCGAAGGCTATGTTCATATTATTCAAATCCCTAAACACAATGGAAGCAAGGGAAGAAACTAGGATGAGTTTGAACGAGTTACTACACCTCAAAGCTACACTGATACCTTGAAGGGATCCATACACAACACTATTTGTGTTATAATAAGATATGAGGATCAACAGTGAATTGAATTATCTCCAAAGCAGAACAATTTCAAAAGAACTACATGAAGGGAATCCTACTCATCCATGTATTAAACCATATTTGTAAGTTGGTGATTACTGAGGTTGGTGTTCTCATCTTCTTGACAAGTTGGAGCTTCCGATTTTTGTAAGTTAGTGCTTATAGAGGATTGGTGTCCTCAAATATAGTTGTAATGAATTGAAGATTGTTTACAAGTATTTATTCTTCAAGTTTTGACTTGCACTTTGATCTTTGTGTTCATACATTGTGAATTATTGATTATGCAATTCATGATTAACTAAGTGAAAAAATGTTAAAAGTAACGAACTAAGTGAACAATTGTTAAAAGTAACGAAATATTGGTTCACTCTCGCTATCAGTATTTCCAAAAATTGGTATTATAGTTGGTTCATTCAGACCCAGTGTAACAACAAGAAGATAGACCTCAAAAACATAGATGGCAAAGTCAAGAATTATTGACTCCAAACCCTTGAAACGAGTCTCCTCCATAGCCATGAATATAAATCCTTGTAAAAAGTGAAGGCGATCATAAGAGATGGTAAAATATAGAAGAAGGTTACACCATTGATGTTGAAGCATAATTTGTGAGGCTGAAAAGAGAATCTAAGACTTAAAGGGAAGTTGCAAATCCTTGAAGAGAATAATCATAACATTGATGAAACAAAAGTTGTCCTAAGATGTCAAGAAAAGGAAGCAAAAAAGAGAGAATAAATGTTGTCAAGTTAGTTGAAGGAAAATGTTGATGACTATGAGAACCTATAAGCAGAAGTTGACCAAAGATAGAAATAGCAAGAGAAATAGTTTGAAGAAGTCATCTCCTTGAAAATATAGCTAGAAGAAGCTTAGAGAATGGAATAAGTGATGAAAATCTAGCAAAAAGAAAAAGGAGAAAATTGTGAGAGGCTTCAGGTAGAGATTGTATCTTTAAATAATGAAGTAGACAAGATCAACAAGAACCTAAAAAGTTCTCAAATGTTGGATAATTTTCTTAACCACCAAAGATCACCACTTGACAAAAAAAAGTTCTGGTTATGTGGGTGAGACTTCATGCAAAGAAGATGCAAGACTTAAGTCACCAGAAAATAAGATTGGAGAAAACCCTGAAGGCTATGTTCATATTCTTGAAATCCCTAACCACAGTGGAAGCAAGGGAAGAAATTGGGATGAGTTTGAAAGAGTTACTACACCTTGCAGCTACGTTGATACCTTGAAGGGATCCATACGCAGTGACTAGGTTTAGTATAATAAGAGATGACGATCAACAAAGAATTGGCTTCTCTCCAAGGCAAAGCAATTTCAAAATAAATTTTTCATTTTGGGAAACTATGTCCAAACTCCATGTCGCACTTCTCATATGATGATGATTATATTTTTGTTGGATTCCTCTTTCGGAGAGGTGCAAGATTGATCTAAAGATCATCTTGTTTGGATGAGCAGAACTTATATTTTGATTTTATTTTCCACACGTGCAAATTGACAAGCTCGACCATATTTGTAATGTAGGCTCACAAGCACAACATATGTGTCACACACCCTCGTTGAAGGATATAAATAGGAGAGAGATGATGCTCATTTCATCATCATCTCATCACACATTCTTCTCGTGAACTGATTGGTTCGTACAACCCAGGAGAGGCTTCTCTTCTTCACACGTGTGAATTTGAAGTTGGAGAAATTGTGGACTGTTTTAGGCTTTTGCTGAAGCATTGACTGTGGGTCAAATCTTGGAGTTTGACCTTCATTCTTGGGAAGAAATTCCTATTTCTTGAGGCCACATTGGAGGGCATAAAGATCGAGGCTAGATGTTGACTTTGACTGCATATCGTTGACCGCACCATTGACTAGAGTTGACTTCTGCGTTGATTGATTTCTGTTGAGTTGCGTTGACTTCTTGGGAGTTGTCTTTGAGGGGTGTGTGTGACACTTGGAGAAAGGCTGATCTGGTATGTTGGAGAAGTTGGTTTGACCAACTAAATCCTTTGCTGGCTAGGGCATCCTGTTGATTGCTGTAACAAACATTCCTCTCAATATTTGTTGGACAATTACAAATTCTGATATATTATTTGGCTTGTCTTCTGTTGATTTATTATTATGTTCTATCAACATTTTACTTTCATGTTTATGCGATTGCTAAATTGAATTGGGCCTATAAGAAAGATTGAAATAAAACTGCATTGAGCATAGAACATACCATGGTTATCTAAAATTAACATGGTATCAGAGCTAAGGTGAAGAAAAATCCCAAGCTAGTGTGAAAAACAATCACTGAATAAGTTGTCTTATCAAGGAAAAATGGCCTCCTCAACCTACAAGGGTTTCAAGACTAATGATAAGTTGACTGGTAAGTATGATTATCATGCCTAGAAGATGTCTTTGGATTTGGTATTGGAAGATCAAAATGTCATGGATTATGTGCAGGGGAAGATAAACGAGCTTCCATCAAATGCACTGGCTTCCACAAAGAGTAAGTATAGAAGAGGGGAAGTCAAGGCGAAGATAATCATCAGGGATTCTATTCATAAGCACTTGGTTGCTTATATCTACGAGTTGGGTACATCTAAAAAGATGTATGATAATTTGGTTAGCATGTTCAGGGCTAGCAGTACTTATCAAGTTCTCTTCTTCAAGAACAAGTTGAAGAGTATCAAGAAGGGCAAAGATGAATCCATTCAATCATATTTTCTGAGGCTTACATAAATCAAGAATGATCTCCTAGCTATTGGATAAGAAGTAGCTGACTGAGATCTCGTTCTTATTGCTCTTGGAGGACTCCCCCGGTAATGGTATGTATTTAATACTAATATTATTAATAATGACGTGAATTGATTAATTGTTGACGAGATGCACTCAAGAGGAAACAAGGATGATGGAGAGACACCATCCCTCAAATTGGAATGGAGGTGACCCTACTGCCTTCACTGCTCATGCAAAGAAGAGGAACAATGGTGGTCTGAGAAATCAAAACCATGGAAGAGCGGATACCAAAGGAAGAAAATGAAGATGTTACACTTGTAACAAGTTTGGTCACTATTCAATAGAGTGCCCCAATAGAAGGGACTCTCTTAGAGATGATGAAAACAATAACTTCAGGGGGAATGGAAATCAAAGGAACAACAGGTTCAAAGGAAAGAGGAAGGCTCCCTTTGATCGAATTGGAAATGAGAAAACTTTCAAGAGATCAAGAAATTCCAGGTATGATGAATCAAATGTTGTTGATAATAAAAGAAATGAATATATTCTTATATCTGCCCTCTCTACTGCATGTCCTTCCGATACGCTGGATAATTGGTTGATTGATAGTGACACCTCAAGGCACTTCACTGGATATAAGGAAGCCCTCTCTGCTGTATCTCCTTCCGATACGCTGGATAATTGGTTGATTGATAGTGGCGCCTCAAGGCACTTCATTGGATATAAGGAAGCCCTCTCTGATTTGATTCAATAGGATACTAATTTGGAAATTATCCTTGGAGACAATGCCACCTATCCCGTGAAAGGGACAGGGATTGTGACCCTTCATCTAAATCGAGGTCAGGTGCTCCACTTGCAAGATATGTTGTACGTACCCGACTTGAAGAAGAATATAGTGTCTATCTCGACAATGGAAGACAAAGGATTCAAGGTGGCATTCATCGATGGAAAGGTACAATTTGGAAGAGGAACTTCAAAGAAGCATTCACTCTTGGTTTTAGAGTTGATACACTCTATGAGGTTGGTGGAAGTCTGTTGGGGGCCATGACATGTGACACAACCCTTCAATCCAAGTTATGGCATTGGAGGTTTGCACACCTTCATTTCAAAGCCCTTCCCGAAGCAAGGAAGGTGGCGACAGGGATGCCCAAATTCAAAGATGATCATGAAGGTGTATGTCAAGGTTGTGCCAAAGGGAAGCATACAAGGGGACCATTCCCCTCAAGTGTCACAAAGACATCTGATATTTTGCAATTGATTCATTCTGATGTATTTGGTATGTTGTTTGTAACATCCTTGGGAGGATGCTTATATTATATCACCTTTATAGATGAATTCTCCCGCAAGACTTGGATATATTTCTTGAAGAAGGACGACGACATTAGAGAAAAATGGGCCTCTTAAGAAAACTGTACAACCAAAATAAATTTTATAATATCCAATAGGATTCAAGATGATGATGTCATACACGGGGGATGATTCACCATTTTTGGGGTAAAAATGTAAAAGTATTAGAAAATAATAAAATAATAAAACTATTTTTTCAACTTATCTCCCTATGGTTTTACTCAAATTTCGAGCGGGAGTACTTGTTGGATGCAAAATTTAATTTCTCATCCAAGGAGTACCCATGTTGCATACTTTTGATGGAACATGCTATACTAAAAATGAGAAATACATGAAAAAACATGATTGAAATCACATGTTTCATGTATTTCTCATTTTTCATATATAAGGGTCCATTGAAAGTATGCAACATGGGTACTCCTTGGATAAGGAATCAAATTCTGCATCCAACGAGTGTTCCTGCTCGAAATTTGAGTAAACCCATAAGGAGATAAGTTGAAAATACGTGTTGAAAAAGTAGTTTTTTCCTTTTTCCCTCTAAAATTTGATGATGTAAGCTAATATTATTTTATTATTTCTACTATTATTTTATAATTTTCTTAGGAAGCCCATTTTAGACCTCAAAATTCCCCTAATGAAGCAATAAATTTGTTTTGTACCTTCAAGGCCTTGGTTGAAAATCAAACAGGGAAGAAGATCAAAATATTGAGGACCGATAATGAGACTTGTTGAAATTCAACAAGAAAATACACCACATACTAGTGTGGGATTCTAGGTCACACATGAGTGAGGAATTCAGTGACACATTAGTGCTAATGTGGGTGACCAATTTTTAAATAAATTGGAAAATAAATTGTAATCTTATCTCATAAGAACTTGTAATAGTTAACTAAGTGTGATAGACTTAGTTAGCTCAAGAATTTCAAGTTGAGGGTCAAATGATAGGCATGTAGAGTGATTCTATTATTTATAGGGTCCAGTTGCAGTTGTAGCACTAGTGTGGTGTGAGTGCAATCAGTTAACTCAAATTAATTGAGTTAAAATCAGTTTAACTAGTTTTAACTGAATGATGAGCTAGTGGAAGATCAAGTGAATTAAAATAGATTGAATTCACAAGTAGTGCTCTACCAAGTAACTGATGATTCACTATTAATATCTGCATGCATGTCAATTTTGATGACGACCCAGTTGAGACAAAGGTTGAAGGTAAGTAAACTATCAATTGTATTATTAGCGAACTTTCCAAGTGCAATTATAAAGCCACAATAAGCCCATGATGGATTGCACAGTCAAGGAAGGTTGGAATTCCTATTTAATAGGAATTATTTTGCCTCAGGATTGCGTGAGCAAGGCAGGCTGAAGGTGGGCAGGAAATTGGCTATGTATTGGTCCAATTTTTCCTAGATCAGTGTGAGACAATTGGTAGAGTGTATGAGGTTGTGGTGAGCACACATGCATTGTATTGTTTAATGATTCCTTGGTTGATTATACAATAAAGATAGAGGGGTTAGAGTGTATGAGGTTGTGGTGAGCACACATGCATTATATTGTTTCATGATTCCTTGGTTGATTATACAATAAAGATGGAGGGGTTTTGAGCAGTTGCTTTCCTCAGGAAAATCTTGTGTTGCATGATTGATTTACTTCTTTCTCTTACTTGCATGTGATTGAGCGATCATGATTTATATTCCGAAAATATTATAGAAGGATTCAATATCTTGTTTTAGTACATTAAATGATCGGATTGAATCCATTAGTGTAATTTCTACAAGACTCAGTATGAGTCAAATGAATTCAATTATTATTGCAGGGAAGCTGGCATTAAGAGGGAGACCACAACTGTGTATACTCCCGAGCAAAATGGTGTTACTGAAAGGAAGAATATAACCATTTTGGAAGCTGCCCATGCCATGCTTTATGACCAAGGTCTTCCAAAGTTTCTATGGGGATACTAGTACATATGGTCAATTTTCTGACACTTTAGTTCCGACAGTTTTGACGTATTGTTAGAAAATTCCCCAAATTTTTTCATTTTTTTTGATCCCGTCACACGGTGTCGCTTTTGTGACACTGATGGCGACGTTGTCACTCTTGCGACACTATGAAAGTGTCGCTATTGCGACCCACCTGGATAGGGTGTCGCATTAACGACAATAATAGAAGACGTCATTGCTATAACGATGTCCATGTTATGTGCGTCGGTATACCGACGAAGTCAAAGTTGACTTAGTCAAATAGCGTCGCAATAGAGATGGTTTATTTTAACAAAGGGCGTGTTGTAAAGATATTTTCCGACAACTCTATAGTCTTTAATCCCCTAATTCCCAACCCCTAACCCATTTAACCCCCTACACCCCTAAAACCCTAACCCATTTAACCCCCTAAACCCTAAACCTCTAAACCCTTAACCCCTAACCCATTTAAACCCCTAAACCCTAAACCTCTAAACCATTAACCCCTAACCCATTAAACACTAATTCCCAACCCCTAACCCATTTAACCCCCTAAAACTCTAAACCCCTAACCCATTTAACCCCTAACCCTAAACCTCTAAACCCTTAACCCCTAACCCCTAAACCCTTAACCCCTAACCCATTTAACCCCCTAAACCCCTTAACCCCTAACCCCCTAAACCCTTAAAACCCTAACCCATTTAGCCCCCTAAACGCTAACCCCATTAACCCTAACTCCTAATCCCTAAAATCCTTAACTCCTAAATCCCCTAACCCCCTAAACCTCTAAACCCATAACCCATTTAACCCCCTAAACCCTAAACCTCTAACCCATTAACCCCTAACCCTTTAATCCCTAATTCCCAACCCTAACCCATTTAACCCCCTATACCCCTAAACCCCTAACCCAATTAACCCACTTGTTGGCCTGTGACCACACACAAGGTGGAAAAGTGCCCCCTATAAGGCAATGTTGGCTTGTGGCTTCTATGAACGGATAAGGCAACATCAAAGTTAAGCAAATGAAGAGCTAGAGCGGCTAACATGAAGGCCAAACACTTCAAGCATGGGTTGGGAGGACACCCCGCAGTCAAAAGATGAAAGAGTTCTTACCATTTATATTTTCACATCGCCAATCTCTCCGCTCATTGCACTTCTCTCTTTGCAAAGTAGAACATTTACGCTCTGCTCTCCCATAACAAAAGCTTCGATTATGATTTTTGATATAAGTTGGGCCCCACCTTCGTCGTGCCTCGTCCTCTTCCACTCACCGCAATCACACTTCGCTCCTCGCAGAGTATAACATTTATCCTCCGCTCTCCCATAACAAAAGCTCCGATTACGATTTGCGATATAATTTGGGCCCCACCTCCGTCATGCCACATCATCTTCCACTCACCGCAATCTCACTTCTCTTCTCACAGAGTATAAAATTGACCTTCGCTTTCCCATAAAAAAAGCTCCGATTGTGATTTGCGATATGAGCTTGGGCCCCACCTCCCTGCCACATTATCAATAGCCCTTCCATGGCCTTTGTTCCGCTCTTTTTAGTGTTAATCAAACCGCTAACTCCACTATCGCTTCCACCACTCCTCGTCATACTCGTTAAATATATCATGATCAGGCCCACACTGCCTTTTGTTTTTCTTTTCTGCTTCATTTTCAGTTGTGTTGTAAAATCGGGAAATCTCGATTTCACCCTAAGTACTGTTTAATTGTTATGTTTCTGTTGTAATCAGTATCGAAGAGTAGTGCTTTTGATACGATGCAGTTATATTGTATCATTTTTGATTTTGATAGGAAACAGTAAGATCAAGAAAGAATATCCATCCGAGAAATATCTGGCTGATGCGATCCAATGTAAAAACTATAAAGAGCGAACTCAATGAAGAAAGAAAGGTTTTGATTTCTATGGAAGTTCGGAGTTCACATTTTGTATAGAACATTTTGCAATGTCTGGGATAATCTCTTAATGCATATCTGGAAGAGTTGTTTTGAGAAGTTAATATAATAACGATTTGTCGCAAATGGATTCCAATTGGGCTTTTGAGTAGTATGTATGCCTCTTCTGTATATTTGTTTAATTTTCTTATTTAGTTTCACCAAATGTTTCTTCAATTATCGTGTGTTCGGAATGCTAGTCACTAGTGTTTAATAAATGAATTTACATGGAAATGGTACTCATAAGTTAGTCACTTGGTCACCTTAATTAGGCTCGACACAGGATTTCCGTTTCATAAACCTTGTGACGACTGTTTTCTTCTTCAAGTCTGTGAAGGGTAGATTCTTACCTCTCAGTAAGCCCGCTTCCCTCTGACTCTCCTCCACCGTTCATCCAAGCATTCACCCTATTTTATCTCTAAAGTCTGTTCACTAGTTTCATATCTGGCCCATTTACAACAATTGAGCTTCATAACGGCCTCAGGCCCATTCTGAGTTATATCCAACATACAATCAGAGTTAACACCATTTCTCCACTCTCGTTGTTATCTAGAACCACCAAGTAAATAAATCTCACAAAGGTTATATCTGGGGAGGTGCCCCCCCAAAGTGAAAGTTAATCCAAGAAGACCTCCTATTCTTAAGATGTCTTAGGCACTGGCCTCCTGCAACTCAAGACTGTCTCTAGGAGTGACAACATCTTTTTGGCGCCGTTGCCAGGGAACGAATTTGAAAATACTTTCCCCTGGGATACGACATAATCTTCACCCTTCAATCAGGTGAGCACGAAGGGTTGAGAGTTGCATATCCCTCACCTTGACGACTCCACTATTATCAAAGTTCAATTCAGTTGTAATCCTGGCTTACATAAGGCCTCTTACTCGATTAGATACTTCCTAGCAGAGAACCCCTTCTATATCTGATCCCGAAAAGATCATATTTAAGGGAATATGTAAGGAGAAGTAACCCAACCAGGTTGACCTACCCTCATTTTTTCTAGAAGATTCTCCTTCCTCATCTTAGAAAGATGACATCTATGGTCCTGGCTCCACAGCCCGTGTACTTGGGTATTCTCCAGAAGCCTCTGCTTTAGCCAGTTCAGCCATAAAAGGCGAAGCTGAATCTGCTGATACTTCTCTGCCTCCCTTGCACCCTACTCTCGAGGTTGAAGAAGTTAAAGAAGTCGCAATACTCCAAAGCTTTTTACAGAACAATATCCAAGCCTCTACCCACCACATACCTGTTATACCTCAGCTAAATCATCCTCATAACCTACCACCACCACCCCTCATGGTTGTACCTGGTTTCCTCCTCAAGAAGTATGCTCCATTGACTCTACCTGAAGTACTGAATGACATGCCCCAATATTATCTAAAGCTCCTGCCTCGGTTCACTAGGGATGATAATACTTCGGCGCAAAGAGATATTGGAAACTTTTGCGCCTTTGGTGAGAATGTGAATGTATATCACTTGGATGTGGTGTTAAGGCTTTTCGTCCAATCCTTGGATGGGGAGGCTTGGAAGTGGTTCAAGTCTCTAGCCGATAACAGAGTCACCACTTGGGAAGAAATGGAGAATTTCTTCATAGTAAAATGGGGAGAAAAGAGGGACCATGGATACGTTATGACCAAGTTCAATGCTATAAAGAAGAGACACAATGAGGATGTAACGAAATTCATAAAGAGGTTCAATAAGCTCTATGATAATCTTCCTATTGAAATAAAGCCTCCCCAAGCAGCTGCTAAGGTATTCTTCGAAGGAGCTTTCGAACCAAAGTTCGGGTTCACCCTAAGAGAAAGAAAATCCACATCTCTGGATCAGATCTAGACTGACGCATTGGATGTAGAAGCAAACTTTTCTTCTATTGGTAAATTCAAGGGGAAGAAAAAACATGAAGTCAGAAGAAAGAACAGGGAGGGGGCTTCTACTTCAAATTAGGAGAGGGAATCACAAGAGTATATAATTGAAGAAATGAATAAGCTACTCAAGAAACTTTCAAATAAGCTGATGAAGCTTGAATTGGAGGCCAAAAATTTCCCTCCTCGTTCCAACCAAATAATTCCTAACCGAGGGTTTAATCCTCAGTATCAGAAGCCCCCTTTGTAGCTGTTGCAGCGGGAGAAGAAGGAGAAATAAGACCACATTCAACCTCCTCTATGCTTGGAGGGAGAAGTGGACGGACAGGCCGAGGAAGTCATAGACAACCAAGAAAATAAATTCCTCTCTTACTCTGATGATGAGGAGGCTGAAATCATCCTGAAAGGGGAGCAAGAGGAGAAGGAGGTTCCTCGAGAGGATCAATATATTGACAGTTAATGTAGACAGTTCGTGGATTTTATGCAAGCTCAAGTCCACAAGAAGTATGACCTCAAGTCCTTCAGAAAGAGAACTCGAGGGCAAGAACAAAATGAAGAGTCAATATCAAGAGAAAAAACCTCTCCTAGTTGTGCTAGTAAAGGGAAGAAGCCATTAGAAGAGTCAACCCATCATAAGGCCACTGCATCCACTTTCACAAAGCAAGAAGCTGATCTTCCCAAAAATGAGAAGTCCACATCTATACCCTTGAAACTGCCCGACCCTCCTAAAGAGAAGTTCAAAGAAGCCATTACAGAAAAAGGGCCCACACCCTTTAACCTCCAAGAAGAACGACCCATGGTGGTTTTTGGACCGCATGTAGAAAACCAGTTCCTAGCATATTCTGAAGAAGAGGGAGGTGAGCTTACCCTCCATGAAGAAGGGGAAGCGCTGGAGTGTTTCCCAGAGGAAAACGCTAAAAATCAACAACAATTTGGTGATCCGGAGGTAGAGGAAACATATCTTATTGTCTAGATCCACAAGAACGTCCTCAGCAAGCAGTGTTTCCTTCAGAGATTAAAGACCAATCAGATTTGCATGATGAAGGCCATCTCTCAAATTCTCTTTCAGTAGTACAAAAAATTGTTACAAATCATGTTCCCTCACCTGAAATTAACTAGAGTTTGCAGCTCCCTTGCAAGCTTCCGTGTGACAAAGAGAATGATAAAGAACACTCAGATCACTTGACTACCGTGGATAATGAGGAAAAACAATTGGTTTCCTTGCTGTTTGAAGAGAATCAGTTTCAACACACAAGCAAAGAAGCAATTTGGAATGATGTTTTTGTTCCTATTACAAATCTCCTAAAAGATCCTATGTTGCATGTTTACCGCGATCCTTTAGTCAGTGTATTGCAGTCATTAGTAAAGGAAGAAGATGATGTATGTATCAGGATGTTTGTCCTACCATGGCAAGGTAAAGTTAAAAAAATTGGTTTGAGAATCTTCCCGCTGCTAGCATGAGAAATTTTCATCAATTCATGCAAGTTTTCCTAGGTCGATGGGTAATCATGGGAAATTAATTTCTTATCATAGAAGAGCATGAACATTTAAAAAGGCAGCCGGGAGAGACAGTAAAATATTTTTCAGCCAGGTTCAATAAGGTGTATCATTCAATGCCTGCTGATACAAGGCCACCCCCAGTAGTAGCTCTCTTGCACTACTCAAATGCCTTTAATCCAAGGATAGCATTCCAAGTAAGAGAAAGGGACATTGCAACCCTTGAAGAAATGAAAAATATTGCAGTTGATGTGGAAGTGAACCTGCTGAAAAGAGAGGCAAAGTTTAAAATAGAGGAAGAATTGATCTAGTTTGATTCTCTACCTGTATGCTTTAATTCATCTCAGATTTTGAAAGGGAATCTTGGTCACATTTTGGTTGATAATCACAGGAGAAACCATGAGATGTCAGTGGAACCAATGCTACAGTCATCATGACTCAATAACTAATACGTTGGATGGTTGGAGTTTTCAAAGTCAGTTTCCATGTACAAGTAATGATTTCAGAAGATGCTATGATATGGATATGATCAGACAATCTGCCATATTGTCCGGTTCAGAAGAAGTATCGACACAAAAATCATCAGATAACATGCAAATATGTTTCGAGTTGTTTGAAGACATGGAGAACACGTGTAGTGCCAAGTTATGAGGTTGGATCGATTGGGTCAACATATTCTGAAATAGTTCAAGTGTATCTTGATCCAATGACTATCTCTCTTGAGAAATTATTCATCACAAAGCCACCATACCTTTCCAGCATTTCTTCTGTTGTTTAGGTTTACCAAGCTCCTTGCAATGAAGATCAGGCTGGGAATTTCTATCAAATACCATTAACAAGTTTGAACCTGAGTTTTGTGAAAAACAATGAAAGAACAAAGTTATTAGAGCAGTTGCTTGCCTGGTTACACTGGCATTATTGTATCATTTAGAATAGCAGTAATTCCAGCTGATTAGGGTAGGCAGGTGTGAAAATAAGCTCAGTGCTATGAGCATCTTTCTAGTTTTAGTTTCAGATTGCTTTGCAGTTTTCAGTTCAAGTGTGTTTCAGATTTCAGTTTCAACATGGTTCAGATTTTAGCATTCAAGATTTTCATGGTGCAACAATGATTTCCGTTTTGATAAGTTTGTAGTGCACAACTCAGTTGCAGTTTTAGCTTAGATTTACAAGTATGCATTTGCAACTCCATGCGCCCAATAAAGCACAGGAATTCAGGTCTGTAGGTTCTCAACACACTTAGAACATCACGTTGTCCCCAGATGGAGCCAATGTTGGCTTGTGACCGCACACAAGGTGGAGAAGTGGCCCCTATAAGGAAATGTTGGCTTGTGGATTCTATGAACGGATAAGGCAACATTAGAGTTAAGCAAATGAAGAGCCGGAGCGACTAAAATGAAGGCAAAACACTTCAAGTGCGGGTCGGGAGGATGCCCCGCATTCAAAAGATGAAAGAGCTCTTACCATTTACCTTTTCGCATCGCCAATCTCTCCGCTCATCACACTTCGCTCTTCGCAGAGTATAAAATTTACCCTCCGCTCTCCCATAACAAAAGCTCCGATTGCAATTTGCGATATAAGTTGGGTCCCACCTCCGTCATGCCACGTCATCTTCCACTCACCGCAATCGCACTTTTCTCTTCGCAGAGTATAACATTTACCCTCCGCTCCCTAATAACAAAAGCTTCGATTGCGATTTATGATATAAGTTGGGCCCCACCTCTGTCATGCCACATCATCTTCCACTCACCGCAATCGCACTTCGCTCCTCACAGATTATAACATTTACCCTTCGCTTTCCCATAACAAAAGCTCCGATTGCGATTTGAGATATGAGCTTGGGCCCCACCTCCATGCCACGCCATCAATAGCCCTTCCATGGCCTTTGTTTCGCTCTTTTCAGTGTTAATCAGCCCGCTAACTCTACTATCACTTCCGCCACTCCTCGTCGTACCAATTAAAGGTATCATGTCAGACCCACGCGACGTTTTGTTTTTCTTTTCTGTTTCATTTTCATTTGTGTTGTAAAATCGGGTGAAATCTCGATTTCACCCTAAGTACTGTTTAATTGTTATGTTTCTGTTGTAATCCGTGTCAAAGAGTAGTGATTTTGATATGATGCAGTTATATCGCATCATTTTTGATTTTGATAGGAAATAATAAGATCAAGAAAGAATATCCATCCGAGAAATATCTGGCTGATGAGCTCCAATGTAAAAAATATAATGAGCGAACTCAATGAAGAAAGAAAGGTTCTGATTTCTATGGAAGTTCGAAGTTCACATTTTGTATAGCACATTTTGCAATGTCTGGGATAAGCTCTTAATGCATATTTGGAAGAGTTGTTTTGAGAAGATAATATAATAACAATTTGTTGCAAATGGATTCCAACTGGGCTTTTGAGTAGTATGTGTGCCTCTTCTGTATATTTGTTTAATTTTCTTATTTAGTTTCGCCAAATGTTTCTTTAATTATCGTGTGTTCGGAATGCTGGTCACTAGTGTTTAATAAATGAATTTACCTGGAAATGGTACTTATAAGTTAGTCACTTGGTCACCTTAATTAGGCTCGACATAGGATTTCTATTTCATAAACCTTATCATGACCGTTTTCTTATTTAAGTTTGCAAAGGGCAGGTTCTTACCTCTCAGTAAGCCCGCCTCCCTCTGACTCTCCTCCCCCGTTCATCCAAGCGTTCACCCTCTTTTATCTCTAAAGTCTGTTCACTAGTTTCATACCTGGCCCATTTACAACAATTGAGCTTCATAACAGCCTCAGGCCCATTCTAAGTTATATCGAACATATAATCAGATTTAACAACATTTCTTCGCTCCCGTTGTTATCTAGAACCACCAAGTAAATAAATCTCACAAAGGTTATATCTGGGGAGGTCCCCCCCAAAGTGAAAGTTAATCCAAGAAGACCTCCTATTCTTAAGATGTCCTAGGCACTGGCCTCCTGCAACTCAAGACTGTCTCTAGGAGTGATAACACCCCTAAACCCTAAACCTCTAAACCCCGAACCCATTTAACCCCTGACCCCTAAACCTCTAAACCCTTAACCCCTAACCCTAAACCCTAAACCCCTAACCCATTTAACCCCCTAAACCTCTAAAGCCTTAACCCCTAACCCCTTAAACCCTAATTCCCGACCCCTAACCCATTTAAACCCCTAAACCCTAACCCCATTAAACCCTAACCCCTAACCTCTAACCCCTAAAATCCTTAAATGCTAAATCCCCTAACCGCTAAACCTTGAAACCCCTAACCCATTTAACCCTGGCTTAAACCCTAAACCTCTAACCCCTTAACCCCGTAACCTGTAACCCATAACCCTAACCCCTAAAATCCTTAACTGCTAAATACCCTAACCCCCTAAACCTCTAAAATCCTAACCCATTTAACCCCCTAAACCCTAAACCTCTAACCCTTAACCCCTATCCCCTTAAACCCTAATTCCCAACCCCTAACCCATTTAACCCCCTAAACCCTAACCCCATTAAACCCTAACGACCCCTAACCCATAAAATCCTTAACTGCTAAATCCCCTAACCCCCTAACCCCCTAAACCTCTAAACCCCTAACCCATTTAACCCCCTAAACCCTAAACGTCTAACCCCTTAATCCCTAACCCTTTAAACCTTAATTCCCAACCCCTAACCCATTGAACCCCTATACCCCTAAACCCCTAACCCATTTAACCCCCTAAACTCTAAACCTTTAAACCCTTAACCCCTAACCCCTTAAACCCTAATTCCCAACCCCTAACCCATTTAACCCCTTAAACCCCTAAACCCCCAACCCATTTAACCCCCTACACGCTAAACCTCTATAACCTTAAACCTCTAAACCATTAACACCTAAAACCCTAACCCCTTAACCCCTAAACCCCTAAACCGTTAACGCTTAACCCATAACCCATTAACCCCTCACCCCTAACCCCTAAAATCATTAACTGCTAAATCCCCTAACCCCTAAGCCCCTATTCCCTAATCCCTTAACCACTAACTCATTATTCAACTAACCCCTAACTGCACCTAAATCCCCTAACCCCTAAGCCCCCAATCCCTAATCCCTTAACCACTAACTCATTATTCCCCTAACCCTAAATGCACATAAATCCCTAACCCCTAACCCCCTAATCCCTAACCCCTTAACCACTAACTCATTATTCCCCTAACCCGAATCCATAATCTGTTAACCACTAACTCATTGTTCCCCTAACCCCTAAATGCACCTAAATCCCCTAACTCCTAATTATACCAGGCTTGTGGTGCTTTCTTGAGGCCATACAAGGATTTTACACGCTTTCATGCTTTATGTTCCTAACCCTTCATAAAAAATCCTTCTGGTTGGGACACAAAAACATTCTCTTTCATATCTCCATTCAAGAAAGCAGTTTTTACATCCATTTGATGGACTTTCCAACTTTTTGAGTTTATAGGGAAAAGAGTGCCCAGATGGTAGCCCATTTTGCTATGGGAGAAAAAAGTCTCCTCATAATCGACCCCTCCTTTTTTGTGCAAAAACTTTTGACACAAGCCTAGCTTTATTATTGTCAAGTGAGCCATTTGATTTATACTTGTTTTTTGAAAAATGTTAACGCTTAATTTAGCAAGGGTCCTAGGAGGGGTTCCAAAGGGACTACTACTAGATGAAGTGGAAACAATGCGACAAGGACCCACTGTCACCTCATTCAATGTCCCCCTGCTCGTTATGAAATTTCATTGATGGGAGGAGTCTCGGTATAAGGAAATCACTAGAATGATGAGATCAATAACGATGCACACTCGTGATTTCAAATGCCCATTCAAAGTAGAGGCTCAGATAATAGGCTGCTTGTTTTAGAAGCAAAATAAGGACTCTCCAAGAAAGACTTGAGGGAAGGATGACCTCGGGTTTAGGAATATTCAAAATGATGAATGCCTAAGATCAAAACTTTCGAAATCCCTCACTTGTGATTGATGTGTTTATACTAGGCTTCAAAGTGAGGCAAGGATGACTTAGTCGATGGAAAGATTCAATTAAAGTGTGATCTTTGGGAGAAGCTAGGGTGAATTTCCATGAGAAATTTTTTGAGAGAAATGCTATAAGAGACTTAGGGTTGGGAGATATACCATGGTAAAGGCTCATCCAATTATCATTGATATTTAAGATAACGGGTTTTGAATGATAAACCGCAAAGTGAAAACCTTCAAGAAATCCCCAAGTCAAAGGAGATTCAAGGGTTCCCTCTTGGTGTGATAGTTAGGGCATCAATTTATTTGAAATTCCACCATCGTATTTCGTTCAAAATTGGAGGATGCCTAGAGCTCTAATCTAGCCTAGGAAGTGATGCCTTGCTTGAGGGCCTTTTGCTATTTTTACACACCTTATCCTTTTTTTATTTTTTTTCTCTAGGCATCATACTATTTTAGAGAAAATAAACCTTTATTCCCACACCTTGCATATGAGCCTCTTCTTGGAAACTCCTCATGATGCAATTTAACCTAACCATATATGCATGGTTTATTTTCTTCATGAAGTCGAATTAGACCTAGTTTCATCCACACATGTTAATTATTACAATGATAAAGGTAAATATTGAGAGGTGATGTAGTCAAAAGGGATTATTATTGGCAGATTTCGTGTTTCAACCATGCAAACAATGAACAGTAGTGGAGAGGGTGTGCTCAAGGAGGATCATTCTAGGCAATGTTTGTATTTCATCCATACAAACAACAATCAATAGATATATATGGTTACTAAAGGAAAAAAAA
This sequence comes from Pinus albicaulis, assembly GCA_034641835.2. Classification (NCBI taxonomy): domain Eukaryota; kingdom Viridiplantae; phylum Streptophyta; class Pinopsida; order Pinales; family Pinaceae; genus Pinus; species Pinus albicaulis. The sequence goes on from CM076573.1 coordinate 18,240,496, forward strand.
CAAGTTATTACAAAGGGGGGCACCATACTTGAACTATTTCCGTAGGTTGGAACTTCATAATAAGAAAAAAAATAAATATCATGGAGAAGTAGTGCCATAGTGTTGTGTTGAATTGTTGCTCATACATTTAATGCACTATCCCGAGTATTACATGCTAAAATAACACATGTTTTAGAAGACGTGCCTCACTAAAGATACTTTAAACACATTTGTCAATTAAAGGGAAAACATTAGCTACAAAGTGTTTTGAGCATATCCGTGCTTTTAACAAACCTAGTTTTGAAATATAAATGTGCCCCCTTTGTAATAACTTGTTGTTTTCCTTTAGTAACCCATTTAACCCCCCTATACCCCCTTAACCCCTAACCCCTTAAACCCTAATTCCCGACCCATTTTGGCACCTTGTAAGAAGATTGTCTTCACAAAACCCGAGTCATAAGCTCTTCTTGAAGCATAATTTGGTTCATTTTGGGTTGCCAAAGACCATATTTCTTGATAGGGATAGTAGGTTCCTCAATATTTTATGGTTTAATCTTTGGTCCACGATGGACATCAAGTTTGAGCAAATCCATTGCCTTCCATCCCTAGATTGATAAAAAATAGAAAGTAGTCAATAGGATTATTGTAGATGTCCCTAGAGTATACAATTGTGAGCATCCATATACACGTGTTGAAAGCCTTCCATATTTTCAACATAAATTTAACATAACTCTTCATATTTCTATTAGCCACAAGCCATTTTAGGTGTGCTCGTGGTCCCAACAATTGGCACAAATTGATGTACCTATATTCATGGAATAACACATGAAGATACCTCCCATACTTTGAATGAGGTAAGCAAAGCAACCAATTTTGAGGAACGTATCAAACAAATTCAACACCGAGTTAATGATATTTTGTAGAAAGTTGCCAACTCCAAGTACAAGTAGATACACAATCCATTGGGTTCCATATAAGTCTCAGAGTTGGTGACAAATTATGGTTGGACTTGCATAAAGAGAAATTGACAAACTCACATAAGAAGCTCATACCACTTTGATATGATCCTTACACCATCACCAAGGTTATGGGTGATAATTCTTTTGAGGATAATCATAGGATGATTTATATTATTTCAAAGGTATATGTTAGGATGATTTATGCTTGATGGGGTGCATGTCTAGAAAGAGTTCCTTTAAGAGAACAAAAAATATGATCGCACCATTACTGACATAAGAAATTGTGATATTATATTTGAATGGCATCAAGTAACTACACAAGAGAGTTTAAGAATGGAATTTTTAGGGTGTTAGGGTCCAATAATAATAGGATTCATAATTTTGAGTTTACTCTGATTAGTTTTGTAATATGTACATACTTTGCTTTCTACAAATTGTTTTCCCATATTAGAAAAATAAAAAATTGTAAAGAGGGTAAAAGTCCTAAAATAAAAATCAAAGGACTTGAAAGAAAAAAGATAAAAAAGAATATGAAAATGAACCCCAAACAAAAAATAGATAAAATAAAACATGAAAGTGATGCAAATTCAAATGCCACTATTATTTACTTTTACTGCGAAATAAATATTGTGTGCAACTTGTTAAAAATGCCACAATCCATGAAGGTTAAACAACTTAATCTTGACCTTTCATGCTTCAAATTTCATGCTGTTAGATACATAATAAAGATCTAGCCAAACAGTTTAATCTTGGCAGATCAGTAGTTAGGCAGAGAATAATAAGGAGCTCAACAGTTTAATCTGAGCCCTTGGAAGAAATAATGATAGAATTAGTTAGTTTGTTGTTTAAAAGAAAAATGAATGAGGGTCTGCAAGCTCAGATGCACCCATGTAAATGAAGAAAAAATGTTAGGATAGCAAATGGGTAGGTAGAAGCAGTTTTCACAAGCATGGAGATCAGAAAATTGGTTATTTTATTCACTGACTTCCTTACAAAATCATTCCCCTTGTAAAAATACCCCCTCCCCTTCATTTTTCCCTTTTTTCCCATTATCGCTCATTTTTCCTTACAAATGCCCCTTTTCCTAAGTTAAAACACATTTTTCCTTTGGAAAAGTAAAATCCCTTTAGCTAATTTCCATTTATTCAAAAATATATTAAAAACCCAAAAATACCTTTATTCTAAGTATTTCTTTAAAAATGTGTTATGTCGGGTCCCACAGTGAAGAAATCCATTCTCGATAGCAGTTTTAAAGTTAAACTCAGTGTATTATACAAATCCTGCACTTATTTACATTTGTACATATTAACATTAAACATAATGTATTAAATCCCATTATACCTTTTATCCCGTTATATATTAAATCCTTACTATATTATTCCCAATCCTTATTTTATTTTAACATATGGTATACAATTCCCCAAATGTTATATGTCCTGAACCCACATTTTATTCTTAAACTATCGTTTATATTATCCCCGCCTGTTATAAAGCCCCACTTACAAAAAACCCATTGTCTATATTGTTTTAAAACCCCGATCATATACAATATAACCCTGCCACACAACTTTAAGTACCGGGCCCCACACCTTTTAAAACCCCAATACTCCGTCGCATCCTCCCAGCCGTAAGATTTTCACTGATTAGATCCGACGGCCATTACCACCTATCGTGCATTCCTTTGCCCAACTTTTAACTACACCCCAACCATGCGAAATGCGTGGTTTGCGTGTCTTTCCTCCCTGCTACGTGGCGCCATTTTATTTGATCACATCAATCAGAACTGTAGTGTAAAAATTTATAGTTTCCCACCCCGGTTTTCGCTTTTTCACCTTATTACTCCAAAATAGTTAAATGCCCTTTCCCATAACCATACATTCAACAACTGGAAAATAAATTTTGTCGAAAACACAAATTCGGAAATTTTTCTGAATCGTCGGAAAATGCGTAAATAAAAAACAAGAAGAATAAAACGTACCATTCAACACATCATAACACGTAATTTTTGGTCAAGGTGACCACCGGAAAAACTCCCCTACAACTCTTGGGGAAAACCAAGCTCAAAGGCTCCTTCTTATTTCTGAAAATACTTTTACAGAGAGGCAGAAATTACAACAAAAATTTCAGCAACTAAACAACAGTACTTATCTCGATTTCCGTGCATTCACTCCGCCTTGGAAAACGTGCAAAACAGGAAAAACCCAAAACAGAAATTTTACAGCATTTATGACAGCATTAAATGCTGAATGAGCTTCTCGATTTTTGTACCCAGCTGTACGGCCGTACTGCTGTACGGACTGTACGGAAAACCCAGCTGCTGCTTCTCCTCAAAATCTGCGCTCCTTTGCCTCGAAATCTGTGCCGAAACTGACTGTACGGCTGCTGTACGGATTTCCAGAAATCTGTACCACCAAGAAGCAGTCTCTCTCCTCGATTTCTGTGCCCAGAATCTGCCCAGAATTAAATGCTGAAGCTGCTGTACGGTTCTCCTTGAAAACTGTGCCTCTTTCCCTCGAAAAATGTGCCCAACACTTGCTGTACGGATTTCTGCCTTGGAATCCGTGCCTCCTTGCTGCTGTACGGACTTTGCTGAAGTTTCTATCAGCTGTTCTCTTTCTCCTCTCTGCTCAGAAATCTCCCTTGCTCTCCTTCTCCTGCTCTCTCAATCTGCTCATGAAAGAATGAATGACCTTTTCCTCCTTTTCCTCCTTTAACCTAACCCTAAGTGACTTTTGGGGAATCCCTAAATCCAATGGCCGAGATAGATTGAGATCTAGGGCTGAGATTAAATGCTCATTTAAATCTCACTTTTCATTTTTTAATTCACCCCACTTTAATAAAGACCCACTTAGTCTTTTATTTCCAAAGTCACTTTTCCCTTTCTAATTTTATATTGACTTTATTTAAAGTCACTTTAACTTTAATAACTTTATCACTTAAAGTCACTTTAAAATTAGATTTGACTTTATAACTTTATAAAGTCACTTTAGTAACTTTATCACTTAAGTCACTTTTAAATTAGATTTAACTTTATAAAATTTATAAAGTTACTTTAGGAGAAAAATTAAATTCTTTTGGACACTTTTCCCTAGGCCAAAGATCAAAGCCTTAGGGAACCACCTGTCCTCCGGTAACCAAATTTCAACACTCCCTCTTACCGAGGAAGGTGTTCCTCACCACACCCATCTTGTCTCCAAAGTAGACATGCTTGCCCCGTGGTAAGGCTTTGGTAAGAATATCTGCAACTTGCTCATCAGTGGGAATATACTCAAGCTTCACAGCTCCTTTCCGAACATAGTCTCTGATGAAATGATATTTGATCCCGATATGCTTTGACCTGTCATGAAATACTGGATTCTCCGTGAGTTTAATGCAACTCTGATTATCACAGTAAATCACTGAAGGTCTCAACGGCTGACCAAATAAGCCAAACAACATCTTGCGAAGCCAGATGGCCCCACAACTAGCTAGACTGGCTGCCATATACTCTGCTTCCGCTGAACTCAATGCTACTGACTGCTGCTTCCGGCTGAACCATGACACCACTGCCGAACCCAACCCAAAACAACACCCTGAAGTGCTCTTCCTATCAGAAGCACAACCTGCGCAATCAGAATCAGTGTAACCTGCCAATCTCACTCCATCCCCCTGCCTGTAGTCCAGACCATAATCCACTGTCCCCTGCAAGTACCGCAAAATGTGTTTTGCAGCCACCCAGTGAACCTTCCTAGGCTCACACATAACCTGACTCATCGTGTTGACTGCAAAACAAATATCTGGTCTAGTGTTGACCAAATACATCAAGGAACCAATCAGCTGTCTGTACAATGTGGGATCCACCAACTCGGAATCCGAAGCATGAAGCTTCTTCCAGTTGGTGATCATCGGTGTCGACATGGGTCTACAATCCTCCATGTGGAATCTCCCAAGGATGTCCACAATATACTTCCCCTGTCCCAGGAAGAAATGCCCCTCCTCCTGCCACACCTCCAAACCCAAAAAGTAATGCATCAAGCCGATGTCCTTCATCTCAAACTCCGTCGCAAGATCTCTCTTGTAGTGCTCTATGAGTCTCTCTGCACCTGTAATGACTAAGTCATCCACATACAGCACCAGAATGAGAGGCTCCTCACCTATCACAATATAGTAAAGGTTCGGATCCGCCTCACTCTTTGTGAAACCCATCTTCTGCAAGTAAGTATCTATCCTGGAGTACCAAGCTCTGGGAGCTTGCTTCAGGCCATAAAGGGCCTTCTTCAGTCTGCACACATGGGACTCCTTCCCATGTACCTCAAAGCCCTGTGGCTGCTCAATGTACACCTCCTCCTGTATGAAGCCATTGAGAAATGCGGTCTTCACATCCATCTGGTGGATCTTCCAACCCATCTCTGCTGTTATCGATATAATGGAGTGGATCGAAGTATATCGAGCCACTGGAGCGAAGGTCTCCTCATAATCAACTCCCTCTACCTGGGAGAACCCTCTAGCCACAAACCTCGCTTTGAATTTCTCAATGCTGCCATCTGCAGCATGCTTTACCTTGTAAAGCCATCTGGAAGTAACCACGGATTTGCCCTCAGGCCTCGGCACCACCTCCCAAACATCATTCTTCATGATAGAAGAATACTCCTCCCGCATGGCCTCTCTCCAGACCTACTGGCTAGCTGCCTCCTCATAGCTAGAAGGCTCAGAGTCAAGGATGCTGGTAGCCATTGCCATATAGCTACAAAACCTCTCAGGTGGTCTGCTCTCTCTGACCGGCCTCTTAGGCTCAGCAACAGATGTGGCATCTCTCAAGGTGTCCCGAAGCCACTTGGGCTTCCTCTTCGCTGAGCACACTTCTCCTGCTGGAGAATAAAACTCCTCCTCCTCAACATCAGGAGCCTGAACTCCTGACTGTCTGTCTGTTGTCCTCCTGCCTGCACCTGAACCTGTAGATGCTGAGGTACCGTGTGAACTGTCCATCAGTGGACTCCCCAGTGAACTTCTCTGTGGACTGCTCTGCGTGCTGCCCATAGCACCACCCCTCTGACTCTGCGAGCCACTCCCCACTGATGGACCTGACATCGTCATAGATGTACCTCCGGATCCTCCTGATCCCTGCCCACTGGATCCTTGCGACTGACTCAACTGCTGCTGAGGGTCTGGCTGATCCAGATACTCTAACTCCCGTGACCTCCTAAAGGCCCTGTCCTCCTCGAACTTTACATCCCGCCTGACAACAACTTTCCTCTGCGCAGGAATGTAAATCCGAAAGGCCTTGGAGGTCTCACCGTAGCCCACAAAGATACCCTTCTCTGCGGTGGGCTCTAGTTTGGTCCTCTTCTCCTTGGGTATGTAGGAGTATGTCATGCACCCAAAGATACGAAGATGACCCATATCAGGCTTCTTCCCAAAAAAAGCCTCCTCCGGATTCATGTGCCCCAAGGCACGATGCGGACTCCTGTTCTGCAAGTAAACAGCTGTGTTGCAGGCCTCTGCCCACAAAAACAATGGCAACCCCTGATCATGTAACATGGCTTTGGCAGCCCCTCCGATGGATCTGCTCTTCCTCTCCGCAACCCCGTTCTGCTGGGGGTTGTAAGGAACAGTGAGCTCCCTCCTAATGCCTGCCTCCGCACAATAGTCAACAAACTCTCCAAGGGTGTACTCTCCCCCATTGTCCGACCTCAGGGACTTGATCTTCCGACTTGTCTGTGTCTCCACAAAACCCCTGATCATGTAACATGGCTTTGGCAGCCCCTTCGATGGATCTGTTCTTCCTCTCCGCAACCCCGTTCTGCTGGGGGTTGTAAGGAATAGTGAACTCCCTCCTAATGCCTGCCTCCGCACAATAGTCAACAAACTCTCCAAGGGTGTACTCTCCTCCATTGTCCGACCTCAGGGACTTGATCTTCCGACTTGTCTGTGTCTCCACAAGAGCTCTAAACTCCTGAAACCGCTTGAAGACCTCACTCTTGGTCTTCAAGAAATAAATCCAGGTCCTCCTAGAGTGATCATCAATGAATAACACATAGTACTCATATCCACTCAAGGAAACATGAGACATCCGACCGCTCACATCGGAATGAATCACATCAAGTATCCCAGTCGCTCTGCTGTCACTGCTGGGAAAAGGGGATTTGGCAAACTTGCCCATCGCACATCCTCTGCAAGTATCAAAGTGATCAGTACTGAAATCTGGCACACCTGTAGTGATCTCCCGCAAAGTCCTCAAGGCTCCATGATACATGTGCCCCATCCAGCGGTGCCAAATCTCACACTGCTCAGAACTGCTAGCTCTGCTGTCGGTACTACTGCTCAATGCCAAAAGGGACTGAATGCAAACTTGTACACCTTTGCATGGCGTACACCTATCACTCTAGCTGAATCAGCTGGAGTGCCCCTGGGATACATCAACACTTGTCCTCCCCTGAACAGTACCTCATATCCTCTATCCTCCAAAGCTGAGACGGATATGAGGTTCTTCCTCATCCTTGGCACATAAAGAACATCTGACACCTTCAAGGGAGGTTTGGACTCCCTCTGAAATGTCAATGTTCCCACACCGATTGCTCTAACAACTCTGTCATCACCGAGTACTACCTCTACATCAGTGCCACTCTCTGAAAGCTCTGAGAAGTACTCACAGACTCCTGTCATGTGACGTGAAGCCCCACTGTCCACATACCAGATACTCGAAGATGCTCCGCTAATCGAGGGAAATGCATGCTCCCTCTGAACCTCTATGGCAGATAATCCTGCACTAGAAGACTCACACGCAATGAACCCAAACTCCCGGTCAAAGCGATCTGCAAAGTCCTCAACCTCTGCTGAAGCTGCCATGCTCTGGTTCTTCCCCTTCTTCTTCTTCTCCGGACACACAACTGCATAGTGTCCCATCTTCTGACAATTCCAACACTTCACTTTGGAATAGTCCTTCTGTGAGTTATCCTGTTTACCTTTACCTTTGCCTTTGCCCCCACCATTGCTTGTGGAAGCCTGCTTCTTCCCTTTGCCTTTCTTGCGTCCCGCCAACAGTGCTACATCCTCATCCTGCTCAACTGGCTTGGCTGCCCCAAGCTGACCTTTCCTGATCTCTGTCTGAATGCAATCATCCCAAAACCTCTCCCATGTGGGAAGGGTCTCACGTGCACAAACCCCATCAGCAAAGTTCATCCATGAACGGGGAGGCCATTCACTGCAATCCGCACCAACTCAGTGGGTGGAATGGCCTCTCCAATCGCTGCCAACTCATCTTTCACATTAGTAATCTTTGTGAGATATCCAGCTGCACTATCATTACCCATCTTAATGGTTTTCATTTTCTCCTTCAGGACCATTTTCCGGTTCTCATTGGTACTCTGGTAGAGATTGGACAATGTTGTCCACATCTCATGAGCATTTCTCTTCCCTCTCACATGAGGAATGCAATGGTCTTTGATTCTGTCTAGAATCAATCTCTTACCCTTGTTGTTCTTTTTATTATATGCTGCCAACTGAGTAGCATCAGTAGGCACATTTACAGGGTTCTGTGTGGTATGCACCAAAATGTCCCAGACTTCTGCCTCCTCAAAGATACTCTGCATTCTCTCCTTCCAAATGCTGTAATTGGAATGCCCATCCAACCTATCCTCCACCCTCAGTCCCAAAGACATCCTGCTGTCCTAAAACTGAAAAATAGCACTGCTGTAGTAAAGGTAAAACTGCTGTTTGTAAAAAATCAGCTTGCTGGAATTTTCCGAGTGAAAAATCAGCAGGCTGTAATTTTCCTCCTTGCTGTCCCAAACTGCCCTTCAGCACTCAAGCTCTGATACCATGTAAAAATTTATAGTTTCCCACCCCGGTTTTCAGTTTTCACCTTATTACTCCAAAATAGTTAAATGCCCTTTCCCATAACCATACATTCAACAACTGGAAAATAAATTTTGCTGAAAACACAAATTCTGGAAATTTTTCAGAATGCTGGAAAATGTAGAAATAAAAAACAGCAGTAACAAACAGCCATTCAACACATCATAACACAGTAATTTTTGGTCAAGGTGACCCCGGAAAAACCCCCTACAACTCTTGGGGAAAACCAGTTCGAAAGCTCCTTCTTATTTCTGGAAAAATGCTTTTTACAGTGAGAGAAATATTCAGCAAAATAAAAATCAGCAAACAGACTTTTACAACTTATCTCTTTTTCCGTGCTTAACCACCGCCTCGGAAAATTTACAAACAGCAAAAACAGAACATCAATAAATGTTGTACGTTCTCCTCGATTTGCGTGCCCAGAAATCTGCAATAAATGCAGCTGTACGGCCTCCTCAAAATCTGTGCAAACATCAATTAATGTTGCTGTCCAAAACCTCGATTTGCGTGCCAAATCTGCTGCAAAACTCTGCTGTACGGTACAGCCCCTTGCTGCCTCGATTTTCGTGCCCAATATTGCTGTACGGCTTGCTGTACGGCCTGCTGTACGGCCTGCTGTACGGCCCTCGCTGTACGGCCCCGCCGTACGGCCTCCCCCGCCTAGAAAACCGTGCCAAAAATCTCACCGTTTACAACCGCACTTGTCTTGTCGAAATGTTCTGGTCGAAATGCCGCCTTGGAATGCGTGTTTTCGTCGCTCCTTCTCCTCAACGCGGCGGAAATCCCTTGCTCTCTTGCTCTCCTTCTCTCAATCTGCTCATGAAAGAATGAATGACCTTTTCCTCCTTTTCCTCCTTTAACCTAACCCTAAGTGACTTTTGGGGAATCCCTAAATCCAATGGCTGAGATAGATTGAGATCTAGGGCTGAGATTAAATGCTCATTTAAATCTCACTTTCTATTTTTTAATTCACCCCACTTTAATAAAGACCCACTTAGTCATTTATTTCCAAAGTCACTTTTCTCTTTCTAATTTTACATTGACTTTATTAAAAGTCACTTTAAAATTAGACTTTAGTAATTTTATCACTTAAGTCACTTTTAAATTAGATTTGACTTTATAAAAATTATAAAGTCACTTTAGTAATTTTATCACTTAAGTCACTTTTAAATTAGATTTGACTTTATAAAAATTATAAAGTCACTTTAGGAGAAAAATTAAATTCTTTTGGACACTTTTCCCTAGGCCAAAGATCAAAGCCTTAGGGAACCACCTGTCCTCCGGTACCAAATTTCAACATGTAGCACCCGACCACTTTGGCCAGTGCGAAAATCTCTTAGCGGTTTCGTCTAACCGTTGTCAAACCACCTGCTCATTTGAAATGACAGCGCATTAATGCACAACACTGTTGGTTTAAATTGCATATATGCTGCCCTTTGTTAGCCTTTTTTACCATTTTAGTTACAGTTTTCTGCAGAAGAGCATTGCCGATCATTTTTTAAGCCAAAGACCACGCTTCCGACCTCATTCTAAGCTCAATTCAACCAAAATTCAACCATTTTCTGTGAAAAGGCATTGCAGAAACATAAAGAAGCACCATAAAGACCTTTGAAGCCTTAGAGAAGCCTTCTGCAACCCCAAAACCCTTCTGCAAAGCAACTCTTCTTTTTGCCCAGGTATTCTTCAAAGAAAAGGCCCGTTCTTGATCAAAAAAGAAAGTAATCAATAATTGGATCAAATTAGGAGTATTAGCAGGCCAAGAAAGCCTTCTTGCCTTCCAAAATCCTTTTGTTATGTATATTTTATTAGTTATTAATTAGATATAGTTATCTTAAGTTTTATTAAGTGAAAGGGCATGATCAAAGATCATGTCTCTTCATCAAGGGACACCATGAGGCTGTATTTAAGGCCTCGGTGATTCCCCATTGTAATCATCTCATCTTTTATCAATAATAATATATACTTATAAAGTTTACCAGAGTTTTTACATTCCATTGGTATCGGAGCGGTCGCTCTTCAAGATCTGTGTGATCCCCATGAATTAAGGAATTACAAGAAAATTCCTTATGTGCAGATTTTTTAAATCGAGTGCTTGTGGGCAGCAATTGTTTAATAATTTTTTTTACAGATTTTGTAGATTTTCCCCCAACCCCCCTCACTCCCACTCTGCGTTTCTCCGTTACGTTTATCACTCCCACTCTGCGTTTCTCCATTCCATTTCCCATTCCCACTCTACGTTTTTTTTTTTAATTTTTAATTTTTTTCCCTCCAGTACATAACCTATGCTACCCCTCTACCCCCTCACCACCCAACGCTCAACAATGCCCTGTTGTTCCCATTGTCCCATTCCCCTCACACTCACCATCCCACCCCTCGCACTCACCACCCCACGGTTCCTCACCCCTTTCCCATGACCCTCGTACAACAACCCCACCTCCAACCCACCCTACCCTCTCACTGCACTCACGCTCACCGCCCCACTTACTGCTCCTCGTTCCCACCCTTCCCCGCCCCCCTGTACCCTCCCTTGACCATCCCGTCACCCTTCCTCACCGTCCTGACACCCTCCTTTCCGCCTTCCCTGCTGTCCCACTCCCACCATTTGTCTCCCTCTTCCCTCAGTCTTCCTCCCGCCGTCAACCTCCCCCCGTCAACCTCGTTGCACCCTTCTGCCGTTCCTCGTGTCACCCCCCGCTGTTGCAGCATCCTTCCCCGCCGCAGTCACCTCCCGCCCCCTACTGCCGCTGTCTTCCGCCCCTGTCAGCCGTCCTTCCCGCCTCCCCCGATACCTCTCCTCCCCTCCGCGTCTTCCCCCGTCTTCCCCACCGTCAATCCCCCATCCGTTGCTATTTTCCCTTCTTGCTGTTGCCTAGCTCTGCGACGCCACCACCGCCTCTGCTAGCACCCTCGTCCCTTCTGTCGTCCATATCGTTGACCCCGTTTAAAATAGATTTTTTTTTTCAATTCAAAAAGTCACAAGGTTGTTTATGCCCCACCGTTTCGTATTAACATATTATATAGTGTTAATTAAATTATAATTATAATTAACCTTATATAATTAAATTATTAATTATTAATTATATAATTAATTAAATTATATAATTATACAATAAAATAATAATAATAAATAAATAAAAAATTATTATTATTATTTGAAAAAAATTATTTTAATTAATTAATTAATTCCCAAAAAAAGAAGAAGCTTCGAGGACAAAGCTTTTAAGGAAAAGGGGATAAGCCCTAACAAGGAGTATGAGGAGTATGTCGTCATCAATGTCGATGGCCGGATTCCAAAAAGAATTGCTGCATCTCGAAAAACAGATCAATAATAATTCAGATGACTTTGGGAAAAGATTAGTCGGTCTAGAAGGTACAGTTGCAAGAAACTCCAACAATATCAAAAAGGTTCATGATACGAAAAATCGAATAGAAAGACAAATGTGGCTAAACTATAACGAGGCCACATAAAATCATAGCGAAGCAATGAAAAAGATGACAGAACTGTTCGATAAGTTAAATGATAAGATAGATAAGATAAGTCAGACACAAGAACCAATATTCCCGAATGTTGAACATAATCAACTAAACAATGCAGCTAATTCAGATCATAATCATGAATTTAACATGTTTGGAAAAGAGCAATTAAATGAGGTTGAATTGGAAGTCAGCTCACATGAAAGCTATAGTGTTGAACCACCTAGAAGTAGAGACTTTGAGATCAACCATGAAAATTATAGAGCTGAGAAACCAAGAGAAGAAAATGCAACTCAATCCACTAATAAAGCCAGTGATGCAGCAATAGAAGTTATTGAGAACTTTTATATAATTGAAAATCCAATGGCAGAAAAAGAATTCAACGTGACTGCTATCACAAATGCAACAACAGACATAGTCATTGAAAATGAAAGAAACCATGAAAATGCAGATGCTAATAAACAACAAAATGTTTCATCCCTAGATTTGAAAGAAAAATGTGAAGAGACACACACATCCAAAGCCACTAATACAACGCTAGAAGCTGTTGAGGCCTTCAATGATGAAGCAGATATGGTTGTTAAGAAGGAAGCATCTGATGAGGGCGAGAAGTTGCATCGGATGACAATTGTTGGTAACTTACCTCTGAATCTAAAAAGGAACCACGAAGAATCACCAACAGTACAAGGAATAGTTTAGACACATGCAAAAGTATTTAAAAACCTGCTAGTGAAAATACCTCCTAATAAGGAACATGAACATCTAATAGAAGTCAAGAAAGGACCCGACCCTGTCAATATCAAATCTTGTCGCTATCCACATCACCAAAAGATTGAACTCGAGAAGATGCTCCACGATCTTTTTAAAATGTGGGAAGCAAGAGCTCGCCGCTCAAGGAACCTAGGCATTCATCAACATTGTCCATCATTACGTATGCTTTGAGGACAAAGAATCTTCAAGAGAGGGGCAATGTTATGTATATTTTATTAGTTATTAATTAGATATAGTTATCTTAGGTTTTATTAAGTGAAAGGGCATGATCAAAGATCATGCCTCTTCACCAAGGGACACCACGAGGCTTTTTTTAAGGCCTCGGTAATTCCCCATTGTAATCATCTCATCTTTTATCAATAATAATATATACTTATAAAGTTTACCAGAGTTTTTACACTCCACCTTTTCTGCATACCCTAAGCACTCTTTTACAAAAATCTGAGGTCCTAAAGAATGTTTTTAATCATAGAGAATACAATTTTATTGGTCTAAACCTTTGCAGACTTGAAGAAATCCTCGAAGCTTCCCAAATCCCTTTTTCTGCAAACCCAGGACTTGTTTTCACAGGATTCCCAAAACCTAAGACTGTTTTAATTACAAAGAGTAATAAATTGACCAATTAGCTTCTTAAAACAGTCTGCAAACTGTTATAATTTGTCAGAGGTGCTCATAAAGGCCTAAATCAGTTGTTTCGTAGTCAAAAGATTAATTAATTGTAAAATCAAACAAAACAATGGCTTCCAAAGCAGTAGTATCAGTCAATCCTCTACAACCTCCTATTGTAGATAAAGAACACACTCCCCTGGCTAATAAAGATTTCAAGATTAATGACACAACCACAAAATTTAAGCTTCTTGAGCTCCACTGTTGGAGCCATGAAAAATCCATAGATCAGGCTGATGAAGTTTTTATTTGGGAGTCTAATTTTCCAAAATATGTTGTCCTACAGACTTTCCAATGCCCAAAAGTGATAAGACTATGTCAATCTTGCTATTTCCCTGATCATAGAGCCATAATAAACTCTGAAAAAGAAATTATTTTTACCATTACTGATGAGTCAATCAATCAAATGCTCCAAATCCAATCCAAACCAGATGAAGTTCCTTTGTCCATTGAGGCTCTCACACAATTATACCTGAATCTGGACTTCCCCAAGAGGTTCCAGAGATTCCAGACTTTCATGCCTTCTTCTGTAGAAATTCCCAGGATAAATCCTCCATACCCTTTTGCAAACTTTTCTGAAAGGACAAGACATATCATCTCCATGTTGTCTTTTATTCTTGGATATTTCGCAGATGAGCATGCTAATGTTGCAGTACTAGGTTTTTTATCTACTTTCACACCTGGTCAACCCCCTGCTACCATTTTTATTTTTTCCCAATACCTTGCTGACAATATTCATGAACAATTGGTGAAAATTCCTTCTGAAGGTGTTTTCAAGTATTCCTCATTCTTATTCCATATGTTTATATACTTTCAGTCTGAGAAATTTGCTATAAACCTTCAAAAGCTTGATGGTGAAGGAAACCCACAATCAGTCATATTTTGGACTCCCCTTATCAAAAAAGATTCATCATAGTCCACCTATACAGAGTTTATAGATTCCTTCATTCATCCTATGGTCAATTTGCTAAATAGCAGCAGGCAACCCAGAATTAGTGAAGAGATTAAGAAGGTCCTACAATTGTCAGAGCATAATAGGACAGGTGATTGTTACTTGTACCAAAACCATACTGAGATAAGATTATATGGATCAAGTCTTGTTCCATATAAACTGCTTAAATACCTCCCTATGAGGTTATTTTCCCTTGAGTACATAAGGAAAATTCTTAATTTAGATGCAATTAATTTATTGGCAGCAAAGAAAAAGACACAGTTCGAATTGAAAAATCAGGTTGGTCCTTTTATCTGTAACAATAGAGATGCAGCTCCAGAGGCTGAAAAGTGTTTACAGGAGTTCAAATTCAGTAAATTTTTTCTATGGTACTATGATCCTCTAGGAGTAATAAGTAAAATGAGAGTTAAATGCAAACTCACTCCTTATATGCATGAGAAGAAACCATACATTGGAAAATTCTCCAATCAACCTGAATGGTTGGAAAAAACTTGGTAGAGGCTGAGAAGCAAGGTGATACTAGTCAAACCTTGCAGACTCCAGCCCAAGAAGATAGGAATACAAAGAGAAACAGAGAGGAAGGATCATACACTGCAAAGACAACTACTGAAACTAAATTTAAATTGATGTACAAGAAGAAACCTAAGTTAAATCGTGTCAATGAAGGAGTAGAAACAATAGAAGTGGTTGATACAGAAACAACAACAAAGGATAATGCACCTCCTACAGTTATTGAAGAAGAAAAACAACCTTCAACTTCTTAAACTCAGCTTATTCAGAAGCAAGACAGTGTTGACATGTCCTCTTCCAGCAAACCAACAAAGAAGGAGAGAGATATCATGCAGAAATACAGGAGATAAAGATGAAAAATGAAGCATTGAAGACTGATACATACAATTGGTATTGGAAGCAATCACCCAGTGACCAAAGTAGATTGATTTCTGCTTTTGACTATAAAACAAGGAAAATGCAGATGAATTTTCTGCAACCTAAAGTCAAGCATCCTAAAACCCCAGTAGATTACAAAAAGTTCTCATATGAATTTCAAGCAGATGACCTTCATCCCATTGATCAGATTGAATTTCACAAACAAGATTGTGAAATGCTTTACTCAACAACGACAAACAAGACAATGAGTGTGCAAAAGCTTCAAAACACTCTTGCAAACATTAGAGATCAAATCAGATTAGAAAAATCATTCTCAGAGGCAAAAGACAATAGAATTGAATATTTGGAAGATTTAGTAATTGAAGTAGGATTTGATCCTAGTAATGTAAAAGTTGCAGATGAAATAATAAAAAATAAAAATACAAACATTGCTGCATTAAAGAAGTAACTCAAGTTGCCTCCTACAGAACACCCTTAAGCAAAGGAAGTACTACAGGATACAAATCAGAAAGATGAGATGACGAGTCTCATTCTATAGTTGACTGCACAGATAAAAGAAATGGAGAATGAAATGGACAAGTTGGTCCAAGAGAAAAAGGATAGAGAAGCAGAAGTTCCAGTCACAGTTATTCCTGTAGTCACCACAGTTATATCTTCCACATTGGCAGAATCATTAGCTCCTACTGTTCCAATGGCTACAACACTTCTAATCACTTCATCAACAACTTCTGCAACCGAGTCTTCAACAACAGCAACACAACATACAAATGAAGCAAGAAAGTTAGTAAAAGCTATGCAAGACATGTCTATTCAGACCAATGAGATTAATAGACTTAAAGAACAACTTAAAAGTCTTGAATATGAAAAGAAATTTGCTAAAATAATGCATAAGAATGAAGAAAAAATGGCAAACAGGTTGAATGAGCAATTGAAGAAGTTAGAAAAAGATCTAACATTAAAAGAACCCATGGCACAAGTCAGAAAACAACTATGGGCCAATATCATTGAAGCAGAGAATGATATTTGGCCATTAATCCAACTTATATATGAACAAAAAGACTTAGTCAAATCAACAAGAGAAGCTATACAAAAGATCAAAGAAGAACTTGACAAGATACTCGAAGAAGCTCTTGAAATCATCAAATTTCTAAATTCTAAGAACATGCAAGTGTTAGAAGAAATTGGTATTAATGACAGAACATAAACCATGCTAGAAGTTAGGAAGGTAACTTCTAAAAAGAATTTGATGATATAGTTAGAGGAGAAATGCAAGAACATGGGGGTTTCCATCACAAGGTTTATGATGAAATTTGATGTCCTAAGATAGAAAGGCCTTCCAAATCCATTAGTTATTCATGATAAACTAATGAAGCAGGATGATTATGATAAGAAGATGAGAGAAGTTGCCAAGGATTAGGCTAATCTACCTTCTTCACAAGGAATTCCAACAAGGAAGGTGCTCTACAAGAATTTTGAGATCTTTTCTACTTACAGTATGAGGTTAAACACATATCTGTCAATAAGCCTACATTTTCAAAATATACTGAAGCAGATTAAATATTCAGGAGAATGATGAAGATAAAATTTTCAGAGGAAGAATTTTGGGAAAAGATGACTGATTTACTATAAAAACAGTTTGCAGTAAAACATAGCAGTAAAGATAAAACACAATAGTCACAATTTACAGTGAAAGAGTATTAGTTATAGTTTAAAGTATATCAGTTGAAAGGTTAAAGTAAAAGTCAAAACAGAGATAAATCTGCCAGTGTGAAAGACACTCAACCACAGCCTTTGTTGAGCAACAATCAAGAGATAAATCAGGAACAAAATATCAACAAGTGAAGACAACGAACAATAATTTCAATAAAAACAGGGACAACTAGCATTAGTTAGAAAGCTGTCACTATCTTCTTGCATGAAGATATTGATTTTTCCATGAATAATTCCTAAGTTTGCTTTATGATATTTTGTAAAGAGTTTTTGTATAAATACTTCTCATTTGGAAGTAATGAGGGTGGATGAATTGCTAAACATTTCTATAGTTTTACTATTCAGAATGTAAGGGTGATTGTACCAATTTCAAGTCAGCAGACTGGATTACAACAATAAAGCATCATATTACAAGATTCATGCGTTGGGCCACTTTAGTGAAGTATTTTCACTTGTTCTTTGTTAAATTGTTATGTTTTTCACATGCTCATATGTTTGCTTAAATCTAAATGATAAATCAAGAATGTTATTTTAGAATATGTCAAAAGCACTCTGTTTTGAACTGTTTATCATTTATATGTTTTTATTCTGATATTCAGATAAATGAATTCTTAATTGCTCCCTTATTTCGATTGACCTCTTCCTTTTCATTCATTATCCAGATTTGAGAACCCTTAATTTATCTCTTATCCCGATTAAAACCATTTTCACCATCAACCTTGAAGATCTGAAGTAACTCAACTATCTTTCCCTGCAAACATTTCCCTTTATACCTCGATCCTGATCTCACTGCTTGACACACTGACTCCATTATCCCAATGGAATACAGACCTACATCTATCCATCTGAGTAAGTGATTTCACCACCAAACCAAATCAAAATCCAAAACCAAGTAACCCTACATAACTAGCCTATAATCAAATACAATCAACAAATTTAAATCATATAGAGAGAGCCCTCTCTGAGCATTAGGAAGGCTAGATCCTAAGGCTTAAAAGTAGGTTTGTGGTTACCTCTAATATGATTTAAAACACAAAAATAATAACAACTCTTGAGAATTATTGGAGTGATAACATATTGGCGACTCCACTGGGGAACTAACCCATCCTCAGTGTTTAAAATAGATCTTAAAGGAAATATTTTTACTTATCTTTTCACCTTAAGATTGTTTTGAAGAGTTGTTAGTAATTTTTCAATAAAAAACTGTAATTCTGGTTTCCAGAAGAGTCTACTATATGAGGTCCAATGCAAATCTAGAACCTGCTGTCATAGTAGATAACCCTGACAGAATTGTAAAGAAAAGAAAAAATGTAGAAAGTTTAGGTAATAAGAATTCATTGACAAAAGCAAATTCTCTTCCAAATAAATTATCAAGTTTACAAGACATTGAATTTGATCTAGCTTTTGAACAAACTTTGTTTAGAACTAAATCAGAAAGGGACATACATAATAGTGTAATAGATCTTGATTTCATTTCATTCATTGAAAGTAAGAAGGAAACTGTTTCACTAGATTCAGATGAAAAAGTCCTAGAAGTTTATGATAAACTTGATGCTATAATTGCAACTTTGATTAAGGAAATTGATGAAGCTTATTTACAACATTCAGTTGAATTGACTACTTTATCAGCCTATACCCCTAAGCCTTCTACCAGTCATTTAGAATCTGTAGGTTCATCCTTGTTTACTACCAGCTCATCTATTATTTCCACCACACTTCAGTCCACAAAATCATTCTTTCCTAAGCTTCCACTTCAACTTAGAGTTTTATTTCCATCCCAAAATACTGCAAGTTCATCCTCTAGCACTGCTGCTGCATTTTCAAATACTTCAACCACATTTCCCAGCACCTCTTCTAACATACCAATTACATCTTCAAGTGTTCCTACCTCATCAATAAGTACTTCAAGGTCATCTGCAAGTATTTCAACTTCATCACCAAGTACTTCAAACTTACCTCCTAGCCAAGCTAAAATCCAAGCCATGGCTACCAGATATGCCCCATTGTTCATTCAAGCCCCTCTAAATGCCATGCCCCAAGATTATCAAAGCAAAATCCCTCAATTTGATGGAACAACTCACTACACTGCACAACAACATGTTAATAAAATGACAGACTACTTTGAATTGCATGAATTAGATGATGCTGATGTTCAAATGAGACTTTTTGCTCAAACTTTAGTTGGTGATGTTAAGAAGTGGTTTAAAGGTTTTCCTGCTGGTAGTATTGCAGATTTAGCTTCTTTCCATAGGATGTTTCTTAATAGATGGGAGAGAAAGAAGAATCCATTACAAATTTTGTCCGAATTTGAAAACATAAAAAGAGCACCAAATGAAACAGTTCAAGACTATTGTACAAGATATAACAGTGTTTACAATGCAATCCATGCTAATATTAAACCTCCTCCAGACTCTGCCCTTATCAAATTCCCTGATGGATTTGATCCAAATATGGCTTACCAACTGAGAGAGAGAAACCCAAAAACCTTAGAGCAGATGCAAAGTAATGCTGTAAGTGTAGAGGAAAATTTGTTAGCCAAGAAAGCTAGATTAAGAAATGAAATAAGAGTGACAATAAAAGAGGAAACATCAACCTCAGATTTGAAAATAGATAACTTAGCAAAAACATTATAAAGAATGATGGATAGGTTAGATAACATGGAAAGGAAGCCACAATGGGATAACCAACAACAAGGACCTCAATTAAGAAATCCCAATTTCAGGAAAAACACCAACACTGGTAAATCTAGAGAATCAACACTTGATCAAACAATAAGACCACCTTTCCAAGAGAACTATGCTGAAAGTTCTCACCAAAATGAAGATGATGAAGACACTTAGATCAATCTAATGGGAATTAGTGATGATAATACCATTTTTATTACATAAGAAGAACATGAGTTATATGAATTACAACAGCCACAATTAGATTCTGGTGAGTCTTTTGACTACAAGCAAGGTTATGAGTTTGCAATTAATGAAGTTCATAAGTAATATAACCTTAGGAGTAAGAAAAATGTAGATATCCCTACTAATAAATCTGCCCAAACTCAAACAAAGAAAACAATAGAGGCTCCTACAACTAAAGTTCTGCAAATTCTTCCTAAGGAAACCCAAAAAAACTCTAGTTCAAAACATAAAATTTCAAGTCCCAAAATTACACCCAGTCCTAAGATTGTTGACATTACAGATATTGATGTTCAAACTTCAGCTGATCCTCAAAAATTTGCTGCTGCTAAGACAAAAACTTCTGCTAAAACAACAATTTCAGATCCAAAAACATCTGTTGTTGATCCAAAATCAGTAGATCCTAAAACAACTGATGCCAAAATAGTTGCTGAAACCTCAAAACATGCCAAAACTTTCACTGCATCTCAAACTGTCCCTGAAAACAAAATTAAAAGCAGTAAAGCAGTAGAAACACAAAGAGAAAATGAAAGACCAACTGTAGAAAAAGAAGATAAACATATCCAAACTGCAGTTACAAAAGAAGAAATAATTCAGTTAGAAAAATCACAAGCACCATTCAACATCCAAGTTGAAATTGCCAAACTGAAGATACCAATTCCTTTAACAGAATTGGTTAAACATGATCTATACAAATCACATATCATTGAGACTTTAAATATGAATGATGGAGAAGACTCTGCAAATTTAAGTGATGACCAACCATAACTAATATTTGGTCCTGAAGTTAATGGAAAACACCAAGAGAGAGGAGTTCCTCCTTTCTACATTAGCTTGACTGTTCATGATCAGATTTTACATAATGCAATGCTAGATTCAGGTGCCTCACATAATTTAATGCCAAAGGCAATAATGGAAACCTTGAATTTAGACATCACTAGACCTTATAAAAATCTCTTCTCATTTGATTCTAGTAAAGTGAAATGTCTAGGTTTAATCAAATATTTATGTGTTACTTTAGTTCAATACCTTGGAAAAAGCATAGTCATGGATATTGTAGTAGCTGACATCCCTTTTAAGTATGGAATGCTGTTATCTCACTCATGGGGAGCTAAACTAAAGGGATATCTACAACTAGACATGTCTTACGCAACAATATCAGTTTTTGGCCAACCCAAGAAACTTAACAGAGAAACACATGAAATACATGGTTAGTGGTGTAGAAAAACCTTGAAACTATCCTATTTATTATACACCTACTAATATGGACTCCATTTTATGTAATTCTAAAACTGGTATAGAGAACAAAACTGAGTTAAAAAAGAAAGAGAAATACCCAGACAGTGAAAACATATTTCATGAATCAATCTGGCATTTAGATTTTGATGGACCAATGAACAAATTAGGAGCAAGAGTAGGAGTTTGGATACACAACATGGAAAACAATCATGCAAAAGGTCATGCATTTAGATTAAATTTCAAATGTACAAACAACATTTCTGAATATGAAGCTTTGATTTTAGGACTGCAGATTGTTAGAAATATAGAAGGCAAAAGAGTTTCTATCATGTGAGACTCTGATTTAATTGTAAAATAGATTAGAGGAGAATATTATGTGTATAATCCTAGATTAAGCCAATATAGAGAAACAATTTTAGATCTGATGAAAGAATTGCTTGAAAGTGACTTTGCTGTAATTCCTAGAAAACAAAATATACAAACACACAATTTAGCAACTTTTGCTAGTACATGTAATCTGCCTTTTCAACCAAATCATCAATATACAACCATAGTTATTAAAACCGGCCGGTTTGAACCGGTAACTAGTCAAACCGGCTGGTCAGATCAGCTTCCGGTCACAACTGCCCTTGCAACCCGGTTTTGAGGGGTGTCTAACTTGAATTGGCTGGTTAACTGGACCGAATCGGTCGGTTAATGTATAAACCGGCTAATTCCATACCTAACCGGCCAGTTAGGTGTCCCTTCCTTGCACGGACCCATCGGCGGCTAGCAACACAACCCTAGGGCATATGTGGAGGTAAGGGGAGGGTTGTTTCCCTCCAAAAACACCCTCCCCAATCTTTTATAAGCAGGGGTAGACTCTCCTTTGTCTCACACCAACTCATTTGCTGTTTGTGAGTTTGATTGAGAGCTTGGAGAGTGTTGAGTGTTTGCCGGAGCAGTGATCTTGGAGGCTTGGAGTTGGAGTTGGAGCTATCAATAGCGTTGGCATCTTCAAGAGGATGCTAAGGAAGCTAGTTTGCATTGCCAGGTAAGAATTTTCACTTGAAAAATCCATCATTTCATTGTTGTTCATGTATTTATTTTCTCATGTGTTTAGCTATTTTATTGCTCTCAAATCTCTAGTCCTATGCTATCAAATTTTGTATGTTTGAATGTGCATTTTGTTTCATAAATTTAGCCTCAGTTGTTCATTTATCTTAGCTGCAATTTTTTTTAAATGGCAGATTTATTTCCAAATTTCAATTATTTCAAGTCAAGATGCCTCCAAAAGCCAAGGATAGTGCATGGGCCCATTGTGATATGGTTGAGGGAAAGATGGTATGCAAACTTTGTCAAAAATGTATTGGAGGTGGGGGTGTTCTTAGATTGAAACATCGCTTGGTTGGGATAAGAGGCAATGTAACGCCATGTGATGCACCTAAAGCAGTGTTAGGTCCGGTTAGGGAAGAATACCTTGCCAAGATTGAAAAGTTTGAGGAGACTAAGGCTAGGGAGAAGGCCATCCAAGATGAAATTTCAAGGAAGAGGGAAATAGTAGAAATGCTGAGAGAGAGTGGGTATGAAAATGATGAGTATGATATTCAAGACTCCACTTCTATCCCTTCCACCAATAACCCCTTTCACTATGTTCCTCCTGTTGGAAAAAGATCAAACCCAACAAAGAAACCCAACCTCATGAGTTATTTCTCATCCATTGCTAATCCCATAGCCATTGCCTCCATGTCCCAGCGAACTCCAAGTTGTCAACCCACTTTGGATCAACATTGGAAAAAACAATGCAAAGAAGCTTCTTATCAGTACATTGCTAGATGGTGGTATGATTTAGATATCCCATTTAATGCTGCTCGCTCACCTTATTACCAAGCTATGTGGGACTCTGTTTTTGTTGCAGGAAAGGGCTTCAAAGGCCCTACTACGCATGACTTACGGGGAGCTATTTTGCAACAAGAGATTTGTAATATTGATGAGTATTTGGCTGAATATAAAGAGTCATGGCTCAAAACAAGTTGTTCCATCATGTCAGATGGATGGATTGATGGAAAGAACCGCACTATCATTAACTTCCTTGTTGCCTGCCCTCGAGGAACAATGTTTTTGAGATCAGTTGATGCATCTAATAAGGTGAAGGATGCAACCCTTCTATTTGAGCTTTTGGATGAGATTATTCAAGAAGTGGGAGAGAGGAATGTTGTGCAGGTCATCACAGATAATGCCTCAAACTATGTTCTTGTTGGAAATATGCTTGAGTCCAAGTATAATACCATATTTTGGACTCCATGTGCTGCACATTGCATAGTCCTCATGCTTGAGGACATAAGCAAAGTGGAATGGGTAAAAAACACTGTAGAGCATGGCAAGTGCATTACACAATACATTTACAACCACTCATGGGTATTGAGCCTAATGAGAAAAATACTGGGGGAAAGAGCTTGTTAGGCCTGCCATTACGAGATTTTCAATTCACTTCCTCACGTTGCAATGTCTCAATTCTCAACAGAAAAACCTTCAGAAAATGTTTTCTTATGATGATTGGACTGAATCCCGGTGGGCTCATAGACAAGATGGAAAAGCACCAAAAAGAAAGTCTTTGACATTAATTTTTGGAAAAGGTCTTCAGAGCTGGTAAAAATTACTAAGCCCCTTGTTAAGGTGCTAAGGATGGTGGATGGGGAGAAGATGGCAATGGGATACATTTATGAGGCTATGGATCAGGCCAAGGAGCAGATACGGGCAGCTTACAGGGACAGGTTAGCTAAATATGGCCGGATATGGGAGATCATTGATAACAGATGGAACAATCAACTCCATCGTTCTATACATGCAGCTGGGTATTTTTTGAACCCAAAGTATCATTATAGAGCTCGGCTAGGAGATCAGTAGGATGGGGAGGTCATATCTGGATTGATTGATTGCTTGGAGCGCATGGTCCCTAACCGTGCAGACCTTTTGGAAACACATAAACAACTTACTCATTTCAGTATGGCAGCTGGTACCTTTGGAAAGAACTTGGCAAAAATGGCAAGAGATGTGGATCAACCAGGTAAGCAATTCCAATTTGTTTTTCTTTTCAAGTTAAATTGTTTGTAAATAAGTAATGAAATGAACTATGTTACTAATGAATGTCTTTTTATTTGCAGCACATTGGTGGAAGTCATTTGGCGGCCAATGTCCTCAATTGAAAAAGTTTGCAATTAGAATCCTCAGCCAAACTTGCAGTGCTTCAGGTTGTGAGCGCAATTGGTCTGTTTTTCAGCGCATACACACAAAGAAGAGAAACCGTTTAGAACAGAAACAATTAAATGATCTTGTGTTTGTGCAATACACCTTCGCTTGAGGCAGAACCAACTGATGAGCAAAACACCTGATCTAGATGCCATTGTGTTGGATGATATTGATCCAACATCAGAATGGGTGGAGGACACTGAAGATCCAGTGTTTGAGGTTGATTTTGATTTTGATGCAGCAGTAGCGGGGGGTGAATTTGAAGCAGATTTGGTGGCGCCATCAGACGCAGACCTAGGATTGGTAGCTACATCAAGAAAAGGCAAACAACCAATGGACGACACTAGTGATGCACCTCGAGTCACTCGTGCTTCCATTAGGTCCACTTCTATTGTTATTGGTGGCAGGGGTACTGAGGTTGCAAATGAGCCTGACGCTGAGGCATCCTCAGACTCTGATCTAGATGATGTCTATGTAGCAGCCGATGTTGATCCTGTGTCTAGTAGCGGTGATGAATTTGATGATTGATCATGATTCATGTGTATTCTTGTATTAGGCCAATGGCCTCATAGCTTGTAGCATTGTTTTTGGACTTTATGGGCCATTTGGAGCCTCATTTCTTATGTATTTTTCGATGATATGTATTGCAATCGGTGTCATTTTGATATATTCACCTTTGCATGGTATATAAATGAGTAAACTTTGCATATTTTGTCTCTATTGGCTTGGAATCATGGTTGCAAATCTTAAAAATAGTTTTTTTTATTAAAAAATAATTATTTAATGTATTTTTTTAAAACCGTTTCATTGAGATCTGACCGTTACTGGTTAGACCGGTTCCGGTTCGAAACCTGGTTCATTAGGTCCATTGGTCTGGTCACTGGTTCCGGTTTTAATAACTATGTATACAACAGAAGTTAAGCACAGGCCTACAATACTAGATAATCTAAAATATTGGTAAATTTTTTCACAGGATGAACAAATCTATCATTTCATGAATGTTGAAGGAGAATTTCAGAATTGTAACATAGATACACGTTGTATAGTAGTTGATAAAATAGACAGTTAGATAGATGTAAATAACTTAGATTTCACTAAACCCATTAAATTCACTCAAGTAGAAATAGACAATTTAGAAAAACTAGAGATTGAAGAATTAGCAGATGATGATTCTGACATTTTAAACCTTAAAAACAACTTTTTACCTAAGGGATTAGCCCCTTTAGAAGATCTTTTTGATTCAAATTATGTTGCAAGAAAACCAAAGATGGAACCATTAAGATCAAATATTGAAGAAGGCAATATAGGAACAGAACAAAGGCGTAAACTAATCAAACTTTCAAAATCTTTACCCAAAGAAGAAAAATTGAAATACATAGCTCTTTTTAAGGAATTTCAGGATGTATTTGCATGGAGTTATGAGGACTTAAAATCTTATGACACTAGCATAATACAACACAAAATACCTATAAAAGAAGATCAAAAACCTTTCAACAAAAGCTTAGAAGAATCAATCCAGTTTTAATGCCTTTAATTGAAAAAGAGGTTAAGAAAATGCATGAAGCCCAGATAATTGCACCTATCAGATATTTTGATTAGGTTTCAAACCTAGTTCTCACTAGGAAAAAGACAGGGGAAATCAGACTGTGTGTTGATTTCCAAAATTTAAATAAAGTGTCCTTAAAAGATAACTACCCTCTCGCCAAGATGGATCACATTTTACAGAGGGTGGTTGGTTCTTCTAGGATTTCATTGCTTGGTGGATTCTCTGGATATAACCAGATTTTAGTTCAACTAGAAGATCAACGAAAAATTTCATTTACTACTCCTTGGGGTACTTTCATGTATGCAAAAATGCCTTTTGGATTAATGAATGCATGAACTACTTTTCAGAGAGCTATGGATATTACTTTTGGTAAAGAAATTTATGTTTTTCTTGTGATCTATCTAGATGATATAACTGTATTTTCAAAAACTGATAATGAACATCTAGATCACCTAAGACAAGTGTTTATCAAATGCAGGAAATTTGACATTTCTTTAATTCCTAAAAAGAATATTTTTGGACTTGAAGAAGGCAAACTATTAGGGCATATTATATCAAAAGAGGGAATTATGATAGACCCAGCTAGAATAGAGGCCATTCTGAACATAAGCCATCCTAGGAATATTAAAGAATTGTAGGCTTTCTTAGGTAAAATCAATTTTCTCAGAAGATTCATTTCAAACTTAGTAGAAATAATTAGAGAAATCAATAACATGTTGAAAAAAGACTTAGTACTTAAATGGACCGTGGAGGCCAAACAATCATTTGAATCAATAAACAAGACTTGACAAAAACACCAGTCCTAATAAGTCCTGATTTCAAAAAAGATTTCAATTTTTTTTTTTTTTTTTGCTTCAAAACATACTATTGCTGCAGTCTTACTACAGAAGAATGATAACGGCTATGAGCAACCCATTGATTTTTTCAGCAAATCACTTAGAGATGTCACTTTAAAGTATAACATAATGGAAAAACAAACACTAGCTTTAGTGAAGGCTATCAAAGACTTTAGAGTGTACATCTTATATTCACATATCATTACTTACCCATTGCTTTTTTCAACAAATCACTTAGAGATGTCACTTTAAAGTATAACATAATGGAAAAGCAAACACTAGCTTTAGTGAAGGCTATCAAAGACTTTAGAGTGTACATCTTATATTCACATATCATTACTTATGTTCCAAATTCAGTTGTGAAGGAAATTCTAACTCAGAATGCGCTTGATGGTAAAAGAGGCAAATGGATTGCCACCATTTTGGAATATGACATAGAAATTAAACCCGCCAAACTCATTAAAGGTCAAGGTTTAGCCAAACTCATGGCTGAATTAAATTGTCATTCTTTAGATATAAATTTTATTGCCCAATTAGATGATCAGGAAGAGATGGCGACTCCATAGATCAGTGAAGACTTTTCAGATTCACCATGGTATGCAGATATCATATTTGTATTACTAAATTTACAAGCTCCTCCTGAATTATCAAGAACTAAAGCTAGATTTTAAAAGTTAAAGGCAATGAAATTTTATATCATAGGCAATGTACTGTTTTGGAAATATCATGGTGGCATTTTATTGAATTGTTTGCTTAAAGATGACGCTGATAAATTTATGGAAGAGTTTCTGATGCAAAGATTCTGCATAAATCAGAGTAAAGAGCATAGAAGGGTATATATGTCGTTCAACATGAAAATCATTAGCTAAATCTTCAGAAAAACCAATTTTAATTCAACACAAAATATATATAAAGGAGAGAACTGAACATAAGCAAGATACTGGAATATAATAACAATAATAAAATTATAGACTCAAACCATTTTGGCTGAATATTTCATTTGTTGGCCTCTCAGCTCTCAGCCCTTTACATAAACTCCCACACCATTTCTCTCTATCTCTCTCTATATTCCTCTTTGTCCTCCATCCTCACACAATCCTCATATTTATACATAATTATGGATTAATTCCAATCCATGATTTCCTCCCCAAATATCTCAACCAAACTCTAAAATAGATTTATCCCTTTTTTTACTCAACTAAGTTCCATTTAAGGAATTCCCAATCCCTAAATTATCTATCCAACTCAACTCCACTCATATCCTCAATTTACTAAGAGAATATTTACAATAATCCTCACAGAGATTTTTCTCTCAATTTATTTTTTAAAATGTACATAATTTATAAATTAATTACAAAAACATCACCCCCTAAATCAGACAAATGAATAATGAAAATTTAGCTCGATGCTCCTGAATCAGACTCCCCATGTAGATAAGTTTTTATAGACTCCTGTCTATGAGGTCTGTCACTTTTCTATAATAATGCGACAACCACAAGTCTCAATGAATTGCTCCCTCCAAGATTCCAAACTCTGTTTTGCTGCTGGTCTTTTAAAGTATCAACTCTATTTTATAAATTTGCACAAAATTCCCAGAATAGTATTTTCAGAATACTACTGAATGTAACTCTCGCTTTTCCATACCACATCATATTTATTTCGTGAATTACATACTTGTGTAGAATCACTGATACCCATTCTTCTGGTCTCCAAACTCTGAAAGAATCTCGAATTGGCTGTACATCAACATCACTCATTCTATCAACCACATTCCATTGGCCTCTCCAAAAATTTATGTCACCAATTCCTAAGAGTAATTCCTCTTTGTCTAATGCTTCCGTCTCCAATTGCGCTGAAGTCTCAACTTTTTGAAGTGAAAAATAATCAAGAATTTCTCCTTGATCACAACTATAGTCATTGATTGCCCCTATAGTAACAAATTTCTCATCTGGTGCTGTACCTACATTCATCAACAAATTATTAGTTTTAAAAAGATAAGACCTTTCGGCCTCTTTTGATGCTTCAAGCACCAATCTTCCATCATAGACCTTCTGGATTTCAGTAGATCCTGTTTTGAATTGTTGGCTGCTTCCATCTTTATCCTGCTGGTTCAATACTTCTGTTTCCTTTATGTCTCTAAGGACATAACTTTCTTGTTGCTCCTGATATTTCATCTCATCTCCAAATACTTTCTGCTCAATTTCTCTGATTTCAACATCATATTTATTAATGTCGTCTTCTGTACTAGGTTCTGCAAGCTTCATTTCTCCTTCAAGTTTCTGGAGCCATTTTTCCAAGAGCTCTATTTCCATGTGAAATATTTCCAGCATTTCATCACAACCTTCATTCTCAGTTTCATTCTTCCTCTGGCAATCCTCCTGAGTTATCCTGTTTTCTGTATCATCACATTGCAAAATTCTGTCATCAATTTCATTCAACAAATTCATTTGTTTACCTCCTTGGAATATCACTACGCCATTTTCATTATGTTTCTGCTCCATAACAGCTTCAACTGGCTGTCTTACACCAAACAAGAATTCATCTATGAATTCTTTCTGCTGCAACAAATCAGTACCTTCCTCCTCTGAAAGGCATTCTCCATCATACTTCACCTTAAGAGTTTCATTCATCTTTGTGACAGTTTCACCAGACTGTCCATCATCTTCTGCACATCTTGCAAACATACACAAACTGTGAGATTTAAAAATACAAGGCTTCATAGCCTCATCTGCTTCTCTCATCAACATATCTTCCAATTCTTCTGAACTATTCCTATAGTCCATGAGATATTTCTCATTGATCTCTTCACCCAGAATTTCACCTTGTTCTGGGCCACAAAAGGAAACTTCCATTTTCAACTCAGCCTCTCCGAGTTCTTCACATCTCAATTGCACACTCATCATCTGCTCGAGCTTCCTCAACGCTTCTGTCAACTGTATATTTACCTGCTGTTCCCTCTTTGCGTGTAGCCTCTGCCATTTCACTTTCTTCCTCATGGTCCATCCATGTCTCTGGTCTTTCGTATTTCTCTGCAACAATTCCATCAATAACTCAAGGTGAACTTCTATCTCAGCTTTCTCCCTCTCATACTCTTCATCAGTCAACTGCTTACATATGCCATTTTCCTTGGCATCTTCCTTCTTCTTTCTTCTGTTGCGGTATTTCTCAGAACCTCTGAAATGACTCTCAACATCATCTTCTCCTCCTTTGTGAACTTCATTTGTTCACTTGTGGATTTCATTCAAATCCCATTTTCAGAAAGTCTTCATACTTGCCTTTCCACAATACAAGCTCTCTTCCTAAGTTCGATATCTTTTGTTCTCTGTCTTGGAATCATTTATGGCAACTTTCTTTCTCCTCTTTGCTGCAAAAACAACGACAATAATTCTTGCGTTACAATGACCAACTCTTTGGGTGTCGGGCTCCGCTGATCATGCACCCAATTACATTCAAACCTTTGACTTGGCTTACGACTTCTTTGACTCCAGACTTGACATCACTCTTCATCTTGGATGAAAAATACACCCTCTTGTACAATAACTCAATGGTTTAACTTGACTCAAGCTATCCAAATTTTCATTTGACCTTAACATCTGATTTGACTTCCAAGCTTGAACCAATAATTACAATAGTGGATATTTTTACTCTAATTCAAGTTATATAATATACCAATGAACATCCACCCTTAATACATTTTCAAGATGTAAAATATTCACTCTACCAATTCTCTTTCATACTCCATTTTTATGATAATATCATAAGTCAGTAATTACATCATGATACTTTGGCCTTTAAATTGAAATGCGATCCACTTTTCCCAAGATTTATTTTATGATGAAAATAAATAAACCATTTAATTTTCAACATTTAAATATCTCTTTGAAATGAATTTTCATACCTTATGCTCCCTTCAATAAACCTTTTCTTTGCAATTTCAATTCTCCGGATTTCACTCTTTTGTGTCATTCTTATCACTGTGAATATTCGCATTCCCTTCATACCATAACCTCTTCAACACACTCATCATCTTAGTGCAGACAATTTTCCTACACTTCCATGTAGCTTCTTCTTTGCAGTGACGGTTCTCATGCAACACCGTCTCTCTTCGGTGACAAAACAATTCCCTCATAGGAAATTGCCAAAACTTTCTTTTAATATGGTGGCATCAACATATTGCTCCAGCAACAACAAACACAAACCACACTCGAACCATATTTGCACATCAATTCTGAGATGGATTCCAATTCCATTCCTTAAACTTTGGATTGATTTCACTCTTTCATAACATTTACAAACAAATTAAATTATCGAGTATGGCAAGGGAAATTAAATCATCCAATTTTTAAGAACACCTTTAATCAATGAACATTGACCTTGGAGTCTCTTTGCGTTCTGCACACGACCAACACAACCCTCAACAATCACCACCGATCTTCACGTATTTCCAATACGATTTCTCAACCAGCAACGCTTAGCGGATTCTCTGCGGTATAAAACTATGAAAACAAAAGCTTCCACAAGCAAAGAAATGCTAGGTTTCTCGGCATGGACAAGGATACAGTCCACACTAACGCGCACTTCGAATTCCGTTTTCCATTCAATATGTTATTCACCGACAGTTAGGAGTAACAATTTATGTTATACATAAAACCAAAACCATCGAACTCTCCATATGTGACAAAGTTCACACTCTCTAAAATTGGTTCATGAATAGACTATACATCTATTACTTTGATTTTTTTAGTGCGCAACTCAACTCTTTTTTTTTTCCTCTAACATATTATTTTGTTACCATATGATCTCTTCATTCCATTTAAATATGTGATCTTTTTTGTTGACCAAAAACACTTTAATATTAAAAAGTGAAATATCCTTTCCATCGTGATGTTCTGCGCAGTTTCTTTCACGATGTTGCAACAAAGTTTCTCCTAACAATATCATAATGTAAATCAATGAAAATGAATTTTGATACCATGCCTCTGCTGCTCTCAAACGATCCTTAGCTTCGATTACAATACGAAGAGCAGCACGCTTAGTTCGTCGGTTCCACGCTTAGAGAGTTCCATGCTCAAATTTATGCTGCACACAATTCCAGTCCAAACGCTCCACACAAACTCTCTTAGACGCTTCCACGAATCTTCACACAACACTTACACAATGCAACAAACTCAACAACGCTTCACAGATCTCGAGTCTTCAATAGGGGTCTTCCACGCTTGCTTATATTCTTGGTATGGAATTTTCAAGAGGGAGCCACAAACATATGGATTTTGTTACGTTCATCCCATATTACTGGATGCTCTTTTGCTTCAGGCACAGGTTGAAAGTAGTGATTGATTCAAAATGAAGTAGGTTTCCTAGAACTTGAAGCTATAACTCACCTACAATCTACTCTTCTCTTCGCTGCAAAGAGATTTAGCTCGATTCCTCCTCCGCTCCAGAATACGTTATCGAAGATCAAAATAATATGGTGAATCTTGGATAGAACTCCACGGAAAAGTGTACTAGTCAACGTCCCACGTTGCAGAGACTTTAAGGATGTTTACAACTCTTGTAGGGATGGGACACAAGTAATATAAGCGAAATCCATTCTACAACCAGATATAATTTCCTTTTCCAACTTAAACAATGCTTTCAACCTACTGGGCTCTTAAAAGATAGAGATATGCACGCAGAACACCTGACACATATAAATATGCATTCTTCACAACCAATCCTCACAAATCTTACACAGTTTTCACATAGAAAAATATCTTTGCCTATCTTCTCCACTTGAAATGGCTGCCAATCTGCTTTCCACAAAATTTAACAGGACGATCTCTAGTGATTATATTTATGTAGGGATCTTCATCGGCAACATTATAAATTCACATGAAGCAGTCCTTAAATTTGTAAATTAGTAGAGCTCCTTCAAGGAAGAGACACAACCCTCCGTCACGAGGCCAAGAAATGACACTCCATCAGAGATGAGCATCAACCCCTAGTCAAAGATTCACAACGATCAATGTGATAAGATTCTCAATGAAATATAACATTAGACCAACATACTCTTCGCATTTCCACCATTAACACAACTGCAATCATTAACACAATGATTTTGTCGGTCTTCATCATCCGCAGGAAAGTTCCGCTCTGATACCAAATGATGCAGAGATTCTACATAAATCAAAGTAAAGCACATAGAAGGGTGTATATGTCCTTTAGCATGAAAATCCTCAGCTAAATATTTAGAAAAACCACTTTCAATTCAACACAAAATATATATAAAGAAGAGAGAACCGAACATAAACAAGATACTGGCATATAATAACAATAATGAAATTACAGACTCAAACCATTTTGGCCGAATATTTCATTTGTTGGCCTCTCGACTCTCGACCCTTTACATAAACTCTCACACCATTTCTCTCTATCTCTCTCTATATTCCTCTCTGTCCTCCATCCTCACACAATCCTCAAATTTATACATAATTATGGATTAATTCAAATCCATGATTTCCTCCCCAAATATCTCAACGAAACTCTAAAATAGATTTATCCCTTTTTTGACTCAACTAAGTTCTATTTAAGAAATTCCTAATCCCTAAATTATTTATCCAACTCAACTCCACTCATATCCTCAATTTATTAAGAGAATATTTACAATAATCCTCACACTCAAATTTTTCTCTCAATTTATTTTTTAAGATGTACATAATTTATAAATTAATTACAAAAAACATCACCCCCTAAATCACACAAAAAAAAATGAAAATTTAGCTCGATGCTCCTGCATCAATTTCATGCAGGTGACTGTGGAGGACATCTTTATTGGAAGTCAACTGCAGATAAAATCTTGAGAGCTGGTTTTCACTGGCCTACACTGTTTGCAAATGTGAAAAAGTATGTGACCTCCTATCACAAATGCCAAATCTTTGAAGGGAAGAAAAAGTTTCTACCTTTACCCATTAAACCCATCTCCAAAAAAAATCCATTTCAGCAATGGGGCTTAGAATTCATTGGTGAAATCCACCCTCCCTCATCAGCCCAACACAAATGAATTTTGACAGCCACAAACTATTTCACTAAGTGGATAGAATCCATTCTTTCTAGGCAAGCCACTGATACTGTCATAATCTCATTCTTAGAAAATAATATACTGTCTAGATTTGGATGCCACCAGAAGCTCATTATTGATAATGCATCTGCTTTCAAGTCCAAAAAGATGATTGAATTCTGTAATAAATACCACATTACCCTTGGCTCTTCCACTGCTTATTACCCTCAAGGTAATGGTCTTGCTGAATCCTCCAAAAAAAGGCTTGTGAATATCATTAAGAAAATACTAGAAGACAATAAGAAAACCTGGAACAAAAGGTTAGTGAATGCCTTATGGGCAGATAGACTTACCACAAAGAAGTCCATTGGTACATCCCCTTATCAGCTGGTTTATGATATGGGTACTGTTTTTCCATCTTCTTTAGGAGTACTAGTAATGAAAATAATACAAGAACTGTACGTAGAAACCAATGATATCCAAAGAAGGATAAATCAAAGCATACACTTGCAGCAAACCAGGGAGGAAGTATATCTCAATTCTCAAGTTGTTCAAGAAAAAATCAAAAAGATATTTGACAAGAAGACTAAGGAAGATGATTTTTATATAGGTGAAAAATTTCTAAAGTGGGATTCTAGGAGAGAAGAGAAAGGTAAACATGGGAAATTTGATTTCTTATAGAAAGGCCCTTGTGTCATTTATGGTTATAAAGGTAACAATGCATTCTTTTTGAAGGAGTTGGATGGATCAAATCTGCCAGGTCGACCTATTAATGGTAGAATGCTGATTCATCATTACTATTCCCCAGAATAACAATAGTTTACTTTGCTTATTGTACATAACATTGCAGATTTTAGAGTGGATTGGATGTTTTTCTAGCAAAGTTGAAGCCCGGAGAGAAGGCCCTAAGCTTTGAAAGACAAAATATCATAAGTATGAATAATGTAGAGATCAAAAAACAGTTTCAAGGCCATCACGGTCAAAATTCAAAGGCTAATAGTCTCAAAGTTCTTGATATTTCAACAGGAAATGCCATCCCCATGTGGAGCCAATGTTAGGGTCCTATAATAATAGGATTCATAATTTTGAATTTACTCTGATTAGTCTTGTAATATGTACACAATTTTCTTTCTATAAATTGTTTTCCCATATTAGAAAAATAAAAAATGCAAAGAGGGTAAAATTCCTAAAAGAAAAATCAAAGGAATGGAAAGAAAAAAGATAAAAAAGAATATGAAAATGAACCCCAAACAAAAAAGAGATAAAATAAAACATGAAAGTGATGCAAATTCAAATGCCACTACTATTTACTTTTACTGCAAAATAAATATTGTGTGCAACTTGTTAAAAATGCCACAATACATGAAGGTTAAACAACTTAATATTGACCTTTCATGATTTAAATTTCATGCTGTTAGATAGATAATAAAGATATAGCCAAACAGTTTCGTCTAACCATTGTCAAACCACCTGCTCATTTGAAATGGCCGCGCATTAATGCAAAACACTGTTGGTTTAAAATTCATATATGCCGCCCTTTGTTAGCCTTTTTTACCATTTCTGTTACAGTTTTCCGCAGAAGAGCATTGCCGATCGTTTTTTAAGCCAAAGACCACATTTCCGACCTCATTTTAAGCTCAATTCAACCAAAATTGAACCATTTTCTGCCAAAAGACACTGCAGAAATAGGTAGAAGCACCATAAAGACCTCTGAAGCCTCAGAGAAGCCTTATGCAACCCTAGAACCCTTCTGCAAAGAAAATCTTCTTTTTTCCCAGGTATTCTTCAAAGAAAAGGCCTGTTCTTGATCAAAAAAGGAAGTAATCAATAATTGAATCAAATTAGGAGCATTAGTAGACCAACAAAGCCTTCTTGCCTTCCAAAATCCTTTTCTGCATACCCTAAGCATTCTTTTACAAAAATCTGAGGTCCTAACGAATTTTTTTAATCATAGAGAATAAAATTTGATTGGTCTAAACCTTTGCAGACTTGAAGAAATCCCTGAAGCTTCCCAAATCCCTTTTTTTGCAAACCCTAGACCTATTTTCATAGGATTCCCAAAACCTAAGACTGTTTTAATTACGGAGAGTAATAAATTGACCAATTAGCTTCTTAAAACATACTGCAAATTGTTATAATTTGTCAGAGGTGCTCCTAAAAGACTAAATAAGTTGTTTCTAAGACAAAAGATTAATTAATTGTAAAATCAAACAGAACAATGGCTTCCAAAGCAGTAGTATCAGTTAATCCTCTACAACCTCCTGTTGTAGATGTAGAACACACTCCCCTGGTTGATAAAGATCTCAAGATTAATGACACAACCACATAATTTATCCTTCTTGAGCTCCACTACCAGAGCCATGAAAAATCCATAGATCAGGCTGATGAAGTTTTTATTTGGGACTCTTAATTTGCCAAAATATGTTGTCCCACAGACTTTCCAATGCCCAGAATTGATAAGACTATGTCAATCTTTCTATTTCCCTGATCAGAGATCCATAATAAAATCTGAAAAATAAATTCTTTTTACCATTACTGATAAGTCAATCAATCAAATGCTCCAAATCTAATCCAAACCAGATGAAGTTCCTTTGTCCATTGAGGCTCTCACACAATTATACCTGAATCTGGACTTCCCCAAGAGGTTCCAGATATTCCATACTTTCATGCCTTCTTATGTAGAAATTCCCAAGAAAATCCTCCATACCCTTCTGCAAAATTTTCTGAAAGGACAAGACATATCATCTCCATGCTGTCTTTTATTCTTGGATATTACGCAGATGAGCATGCTGATGTTGCAGTACTATGTTTTTTATCTACTTTCGCACCTAGTCAGCCTCCTGCTACCATTTTTATTTTTTCCCAATACCTTGCTGACAATTTTCATGAACAGTTGGTCAAAATGCCTTTTGAAGGTGTTTTCAAGTATTCCTCATTCTTATTCCATATCTTTTTATACATGTAGTCTGAGAAATTTTCTATAAACCTTCAAAAGCTTGATGTTGAAGGAAACCCACAGTCAGTCATATTTGGACTCCTCTTATCAGAAAATATTCATCACAGTCCACCTATACAGAGTTTATAGATTCCTTCATTCATCCTATGGTCAATTTGCTGAACAACAACATGCAACCCAAAATTAGTGAAGAGATTAAGAAGGTCTTACAGTTGTGAGAGCATAATAGGACAGGTGATTGGTACTTGCACCAAAACCATATTGATATAAGAGTATATGGATCAAGTCTTGTTCCATATAAACTGCCCAAATATCTCCCTATGAGGCTATTTTCCCTTGAGTACATAAGGCAGATTCTTAATTCAGATGCAATTAATTTCCTAGCAGCAAAGAGGAAGACACATTTCAAATTGAAAAATCAGGTTGGCCCTTTTATCTGTAACAATAGAGATGCAGGTCTAGAGGCTGAAAAGTGGTTACATGAGTTCAAATTCAGTAAAATTTTTCTATGGTACTATGATCCTCTAGGAGTAATAAGTAAAATGGGAGTTAAATGCAAACTCACCCCTTATGTGCATGAGAAGGAACCAGACATTGAAAAATTCTCCAATCAATATGAATGGTTGGAAAACACCTTGGTAGAGGCAGAGAAGCAAGGTGATACTAGTAAAACCTTGCAGACTTCAACCCAAGAAGACATGCATACAAAGAGAAATAGAGTGGAAGGATCATACACTGCAGAGACA
The DNA here is from genome assembly GCA_034641835.2 of Pinus albicaulis. Classification (NCBI taxonomy): domain Eukaryota; kingdom Viridiplantae; phylum Streptophyta; class Pinopsida; order Pinales; family Pinaceae; genus Pinus; species Pinus albicaulis. The sequence goes on from CM076573.1 coordinate 18,278,221, forward strand.
ACTACTGAAACTAAATTTAAATTGATGTACAGGAAGAACCTAAGTTCAATCTTGTCAATGAAGGAGTAGAAACAATAGAAGTGGTTGATACAGAAACAACAACAAAGGATAATGGACCTCCTACAGTGATTGAAGAAGAATAACAACTTTCAACTTCTAAAATTCAGCTTATTCAGAAGCAACACAATGTTGACATGTCCTCTTCCAGCAAACCAGCAGAGAAGGAGATAGATATCATGCAAAAATATAGGGAGATAAATATGAAAAATAAAGCATTGAAGACTGATACATACAATCAATATTGGAAGAAGTCACCTAATGACCAAAGCAGATTTCTTTCTGATTTTGACTATAAAAAAAGGAAAATGCAGATGAATTTTCTGCAACCTAAAGTCAAGCATCCTAAAACACCAACAAATTATAAAAAGTCCTCATATGAAGTTCAAGCAGATGACCTTCATCCCATTGATTAGATTGAATTTCACAAATAGGATGGTGAAATGCTTTACTCAACAATGAAAAACAAGGCAATGAGTGTGCAGAAGCTTCAAAACACTCTTGCATACATTAGAGATCAACTGATATTAGAAAAAGCATCCTCACAGGAAAAAGACAATAGAATTAAATATTTGGAAGATTTAGTAATTGAAGTAGGATTTGATCCTAGTAATGTAAAAGTTGTAGATGAACTAATCAAAAAGAAAAATGCAGACATTGTTGCATTAAAGAAGCAACTCAAGCTGGCTCCTACAGAACACCCTTAAGCAAAGGAAGTACTATAGGATAAAAATAAAAAAGATGAGATGACGAGTCTCATTCTACAGTTGACTGCCCAAATAAAATAAATGGAGAATGAAATGGAAAAGTTGGTCTAAGAGAAAAAGGATACAGAAGCATAAGTTCCAGTCATAGTTATTCTTATAGTCATCATAGCTGTACCTTCCACATTGGCATAATCATTAGCTCCTATAGTTCCAATGGCTACAACACTTCCAGTCACTTCATCAACAACTTCTGCAACAGAGTCTTCAACAACAACAACACAACATACAGATGGAGCAAGCAAGTTAGTAAAAGCTATGCAAGACATGTCTATTCAGACCAATGAGATTAACATACTTAAAGAATAGCTTAAAAGTCTTGAAGATGAAAATAAACTTTCTAAAATAATGCATAAGAATGAAGAAAAAAGGGCAAACAGGTTGAATGAGCAATTGAAGAAGTTAGAAAAATCTCTAACATTAAAAGAACCCATGGCACAAGTCAGACAATAGCTATGGGCCAATATCATTGAAGCAGTCAATGATATTTGGCCATCAATCCAGGTTATATATGAATAGAAAGACTTAGTCAAATCAGCAAGAGAAGCTATACAAAAGATCAAAGAAGAACTTGGGAAAGAAACCTGAAGAAGCTTTTGAAATCATCAAATTTCTAAATTCTAAGAACATGCAAGAGCTAGAAGAAATTGGTATTAATGACCGAATAGAAACCATCCTAGAAGTTAGGAAGGTAACCTCTAAAAATAATTTGATGATACAATTAGAGGAGAAATGCTAGAACATGGAGGTTTCCATCACAAGGTTTATGATGAAATTTGATGTCCTAAGACAGAAAGGCCTTCAAAATCCATTAGTTATTTATGATAAACTAATGAAGCAGGATGATTATGATAAGAAGATGAGAGAATTTTCCAAGGATCAGGCTAATCTGCCTTCTTCACAAGGAATTGCAACAAGGAAGGTGCTCTACAAGAATTTTGAGAATCTTTTCTACTTACATCATGAGGTTAAACACATATCTATCAATAAGCCTACATTTTCAAAATATACTGAAGCAGATGAAATATTCAGGAGAATGATGAAAATAAAATTGCCAGAGGCAGAATTTTTGGAAAAGGTGACTGATTTACTGTAAAAATAGTTTTCATTAAAACATAACAGTAAATATAAAACACAACAGTCACAATTTATAATGAAGAAGAGACCGTGAAAGAGTATCAGTTACAGTTTAAAGTGTATAAGTTGAAAGGTTGAAGTAAAATTTAAAACAGAGATAAAGCTGCCAGTGTGAAAGACACTCAACCATAACCTTCGTTGAGCAACAATCAAGAGACAAATCAGCAAGTGAAGACAACAAACAATAATTTCAATGAAAACAGGGAAAACTAGCATTAGTTAGAAAGATGTCACTATCTTCTTGCATTAAGATATTTATTTTTCCATGAATTATTCATAAGTTTGCTTTAGGATATTTTGTAAAGATTTTTTGTATTAATACTTCTCATTTGGAAGTATTGGGGGTGGATGAATTGCCAAACATTTCTATAGTTGTACTATTATGAACCTAAGGGTGATTGTACCAATTTCAAGTCAGCAGATTGGATAACATCAATAAAGCATCATATTACAGGATTCATGTGTTGGGCCACTTTAGTGAAGTATTTTCACTTGTTCTTTGTTAAATTCTTATGTTTTTCACATGCTCATATGTTTTCTTAAATCTAAATGATAAATCATGAATGTTATTTCAAAATATGTTAAAAGCACTCTGTTTTGAACTATTTATCATTTATATGTTTTTCTTCTGATATCCAGATAAATGAATTCTTAATTGCTCTCTTATTTCGATTTACCTCTTCCTTTTCATTCATTATTCTGATTTGAGAACCCTTAATTTCTCTCTTACCCCGATTAAAACAATTTCACCATCAACCTTGAAGATCTGAAGTAACTCAGCTATCTTTCCCTATAAACATTTCCCTTTAGACCTTGATCCTGATCTGACTGCTTGGCACATTGAATCCATTATCCCAATGGAATACAGACCTACATATATCCATTTTCTTAAGTGATTTCACCACCAAACCAAATCAAAATCCAAAACCAAGTAACCCTACCTAACTAGCCTAAAATCAAATACAATCAACAAAGTTAAATCATATTGAGAGAGCCCTCTTTGAGCATTAGGAAGGCTAGTTCCTAAGGCTTAAAAGTAGGTTTGTGGTTACCTCTAATATTCTTTAAAACACAAAAGTAATAACAACTGTTGAGCATTATTGGATTGATAACATAGGGTTTGTTTTATATCGAGGTATGAAAATCATTATGTTTTTTTCCAAAGCATTTACATATGACTAAATTTTTTAAATATTACATCAATCTAAGATTATTTCTCTTACAAGCTCCTAGGTTATAATTCAAAGCATCATATGTACTAAAACTCATGAAACTTTTGTTTTTTTCTCTAAATAACTAAAACTCACAATTTTTCTACTCCTAATATTCAAACTTGCACTATTGTTAAGACAACTTCTGTTGTGAAATCAGCTCCAAAAAGAGAAGAAAAGAGATATAAACGCCTTAGAAATAAGCCACTTTGAAGGGAAACCTCCAATACATTACATGAATGAACAATCCTTGGATGATACAAATGACCAAAACCTCCTTCTATATATAGGAGTCCATGGGGCCACAATATAATCCTAGTGGGGCCACAATGTAATCCTAGCCGACCTAACAGTAATAATGTAAGGGCACAATAATAACAATATGGGGGTTACATGGGTACAACAATAAAAATAAGGGGGGCTACACTAACATAATAAGGGACTACACTATTAATATAGGGACTTAACATGCCCTCTCCTTCAAACAAGTGTTGTCCTCAACGCTTGATTATTTCTTGATGCTTCTGTATAAAATTCTCATCCTCCCATGTGGAATCTTCTATAGGAAAGTTCTTCCACTTGTTGAGATACTCTGAAATTGATCGTACTTGTCGAGTTCTTGTTTCTGTGACGGCTTCAGAAATTCTTTCGATGTGATGTTGATCTTCCTATTGTTTCATTAGATTCTACACCAAAGTTAGGTTATCCTTTGAGAGTTGGAGAACTTGTTGTTGATGTTCGATGTGATTTTCCACTAATTTATCATCTATATTAGCTATTATTTGATCCTTCAAACCATCCAACTTAGCCTTCATTTCTGCTTTTAAACCATCTATGTCATCTTCAGTTGCTCTTTGTAATATCAAAATTTGTTGCACTTGGTACCATAAATTTGATATCTCATACTGCAATTCTTCCTCTTCATGCATCATAGTATAGATTTTTGAGGGCTTAATGGGTATGGAATTATTTTTTGGAGGAATTATAGAACCCAATATGATAAAAATTCTAAAATATTCCCTTGGAATCACTTCAAACTACTTTTTCAAACAAACATTATGCAATTTTAAAAACCAAATACACACCTTTTTCTTGATTTTGAGGAGCTCGATATTGAAACTGAATTAACTTTGTGATTTCATATATTCAATATCTGAAATTTGGCACTGAGGTAGCCCTCTGAATTCTCTTTAGAATTCCACAGGTTTGACCTAATTTTGATTCTTTAAGACAAAGTTGTGCCCAATCTTCTACGATGACTTAATTATGGACTAGTTCAGTAGAGCGAACTTGTACGACTTGCCACGTGTCACTGTTTCCTCCTTTGGCTCTAAAATTTATAGACCAAAAACTACAGTCCGTGTACTTGCGGCCACTTTTTACAGCATTCCAATCTAATTCTTAGAGAGAGAGCTATGAAGATTTTCCCACAATCACCTCTTTGAGATGAAATTCAGAAGCCTGAAAAAGCCCTAACTTCCACAAATCATATCTCCGAAAATATTGCGAACAAATATATGAAATTTTGCAGCAATGTTCCTCAGGATTTCAGCTTCTGAACCTTCGTAGAAAAAATATTATTACGAAAATACCACGATGACCTGTTTAGGTTAAATTCAGGAGCCTGCAAAATGACCTAACTTGCATAGATCATATCTCCGAAAATATTGCGAACCAAGCTCTGAAATTGTGCAACGATGTTCCTCAGGATTTCGGCTTCGCACTCTAAAAATTTTAGATTATGAACCTTCGTAGAAAAAAAGTTATAGAGAAAATTCCATGATGACCTGTTTGGAGCAGGGAAACCCTAGAATCTCAAAGCTCTGATACCAAATGTTGTGAAACCAACTCAAAAAAGAGAAGAAAAGAGATATCAACGCCTTAGAAATAAGCCACTTCGAGGGGGCAACCTCCAATACATTACATGAATGAACAATTCCTGGATGATACAAATGACCAAAACCTCCTTCTATATATAGGAGTCCATGGGGCCACAATATAATCCTAGTGGGGCCACAATGTAATCATAGCCGACCTAACAATAATAATGTAAGGGCACAATAATAACAATATGGGGGTTACAGGGGTACAACAATAACAATAAGGGGGGCTACACTAACATAATAAGAGACTACATTATTAATATAGGGACTTAACAACTTCCTCTAATCCTTATTGTTCCTCCATCAATAAGCTAACTACTAGGTGGGATTGAACCATCATTAACAAGCTACTGTGGTGTTACCTAATTGTATTTAAGAGGCATAAGGGTTTGGGTTGGTACAATGGCAACTTTGCTATTGTCTAGTGCCATGCCCACTACTAGGTTCTTGTCCTCCCTTAATAGTTGGGACACATCTGTTGGCCTTAGGATATGGTTTCCCATTAGTTCATTTGATTCTTTCTCATCCACAATCTAATTCTACATTGCATCCAACTTGTCACTTTGTAATCACATACCTCTTGTAAACCCACTCTAGTGTGTTCATCATACCTCATTGAGGAGCCTTGACTATTACTCCTTATTGAGCTATATTTTATCATCAACCGTTTGTTTCAAAACCATTCTATGACCAACTCACCTTTCCCATTCAAATTCTCCAACTCTCTCATCCTCACTTCACTACTCCCTTCCTCGCTAATATATTTTTGCAACTCTTCATTTCCTTCTTCATTTTCTCACATCCAGCTCAACCACCATTGGTTAGTTATCACTACTTCCTGAAAGCTTGTTCAACTTGCTGTTTAGATTTTTTGTCCTCCATGGTCTTTTGGTTCTTTGAGCTCGCATATTTTCCAACCCCATTGTAATCCATTCCTTAATGCAAAGTCTTACACCACCATGGTCATTGAGTTAGTAGAAAAGTACCTTTCCTTCACCAACAACATTTCTATCCTTGTAAAGTTTGTGCTCACCAATATTGAATCAATAAATCTTAATTAACACATTAAATTAAATAATTATTAATTATTAAATCAACAAATCATAATTAACAGGTTATATTAAGATTATATTATCATTATTACTTATTGGGAGAGTCATTTTCCCATAATGACGATGCACTTTTCAAATTTAAAAGGCTTCTAAAACAATTTTGTGGGAACTTTTTCAAATTTCAAGCATTTTTCAAACAATTTTGTCTTGAAGCATTTCATAACACTTAGCATTTCGGAATAGAATGATATCGAGTCAAGAGAGGCATGAAGTATTCGAGGCGGTGCTGCATATGTATTTAGGTTCAAGCATAACGAAGTCAAGGCTAACTCCTAGGCTCTGGCTCCCGATCTCATCCCATTTGTGGGATTCGATCGCCGAAACTCGACTTCGAATAGATGTGTGCATTCCCCATCGACTAGATCACTGAATCTTGAAAAATATTAGGGTATTTCCATGTCTTTATTTTTAGGTTTCCAGAGAAGATTAGTGTTAGGGTTTGGGATATACCAAACCGTTCTTTGACGAGAGTTATCCTTGAATCTGGAAAAACAATAGGGTATTGCCGTGTATTTATTTTGAAGTTTCCAGAGAATATTAATGTTAGGGTTTGAGATATACCAAGACATTCTTTGATGAGAGTTAGCCCTCATAGACATTTATAGATAGATTATTAAATCCACTACCTTCGAGGAGCACGCTAGAGCCCTCTCTTCCTCTGAATTGCATCGCATCAGCAGATCATTGGGTTCTGTTCGAATCAACAGATCACTCGTCTCCCTTCAGAGGACATGGCTTCAAAGTTTGTTCAACTGGAGAACAAGGAAACTGTGGCTTCACAATTTGTAGCAAAACATGGTAGTACCTATTACAAGCAACTATTGGTGCAAAAAAAGAAATATATCTAGGAACCGACTACTGTGGAGAAAGGAAATGAGATTTCAAAGCATTCCTGGCCGATATGAATCATTCTGGAAGGAAGTGGACCTTCTGAAGCAGAAATTGAAAAACACGCAGGAGTTGAAAGTACAGGATGTTGGAGTAGGAGTTCTATTTGCACTAGAATGTTATGCATGGGGTTGCGTTGGTGAGATTTTCGGGGCGAGGCTTCACAGTTATATATGAAAATGGTTACATATTAGAAAATGGGTTCTTCAGAAGCTTCTTAGACACCAACTACATCGTGTAGCAATGAAGGATTGTTTGCTGTCTACATTTCATCAAGTATGTTGGATAAACCTTACTATCTGTTTATACATGTTCATAATATATGTGTGAACTTTTGTTATATTGTTTTTTCATCATTGGAGAGAATATGGAATAGGCTTAAGTATGATGGAATTTTGGTTACTACCCAGAAAAATATTTGTACGCTTGAGTTTTTCAAAAGTAACGAATATCATAATTTGGGACCTCAGAGCCTTAGTTAAGGATGGAGTTGGTCAATCAACAAGTGAACATATTTTACCTATTAGGGGAGGTGGTAAGGGGTGAGAGAACCCAATCTTTCTTCGGTCTCCAAAAGAGACTGAGGGGCGATGCCCTATAGAAAAAAATGGGAATACCGTCGATGATCATGTTTGGGGCATGCCCCGAAGAAATGTAGGTCATATTAGGACCGGAACCATACCATCCATCCCTCATCGTATCAAGAAAATTCAATCCATAATTTTCAAATCCAGTACAATCACATCCATCTGAATGAAAATGTATATTAAAATGAAAATACAAAAAATATAGGAACTCATTGAAAGTCAAGTTCAGGTTCAAAGATCCCCTTCATAGCTTGAATTAGGCCTTATGTGAGGCATTCTTCAAGTGCTCCCGGGACCTTCAAAGTTGTGAAGCCGCGAAGTCTGACCAATCATACCACTTTCACTTTAATTTTTTCTCACCCCCCCTGTATGAGAATCACCCCCCTTGTATGAGAATCTGTACCAATGGCCATGCTGTATTCACTTGAATTGTGTTCAACCTGTTGTGAGCGTACCTAAGCCGTTGAAGCTTGTCCAACATGCCTGGATTGTGAGGTTTAGGAGTCAAAGTGCATCCACTACTGCCTATGTGTGTAGGTTTGGTTCCTAGTGCCCATATCGTGGTCTCTATGGGCTTTGAGGGGTGCATGTGGGTTTCTTGAGGGTTTGAACAATAAGTTAGAGTGTCATGGTTAGGCTAGGCTATTCTTGAGTTTGTTTCACTGCTTACAATCTCCCTGTCCTAGGTTAGATGTTCAAGCAATAAGGCTGCTGGATTGGGGTGCCTTCATTTTCTTGAGAGTCCACCTTATGTTTATTTATTTTTTTATGTTCTCTAGTATTTTCCTCCTGGAAGTAATTAGGATCATTTTTATAGAAATATTTAAAGGATCAACATTCTTGGTTTCCATTTCTTTCTAGCTTATTGCCTTTCTTTTTTGGTTCTGCGTGCTTTTGTTGCTCTCAAGGGATTATGCATTTATGTACCTATGTATTTCAGTGAAGTTTTTAAAATTTTTGATGGTTTTCAAGCTTAAATTTGTCACCTCATTTTATAAATTTTACATAATTTCCTGTAGGAAAAAATGCTAATGGTGTGAATCATGTTGAGTACAAGGATGTAAACAAAGCACTCAAATTTCTGTTAGAAAAAATATCTCTTTGACCACATCCTATTGAGCCTGGGTTGTATTAGCCCTAGTTCACTTCGAATTGTACCTCAAAATCATTAAACCAAGATTTCCCTGAGCCTAGCTTGCACCATGCCTAGAACACTTGCAATGATCTGTTTTATTTTGAGGGACGTCTTTTACAACAAAAGAGTGGCTACTGCAGGGGGACATAATATGGTTTTAAAATTTTGTGAGGGTTGGCAATGCATGTGTCAAAGAAAATAATGAATTGTCTTATGCTCGCGGATTAGGGACATTATCCAACAATCAAGTAGAATATTATTCACTACTACAAGAGTTGAGGTTAGTGGTGTAAGAAAACACTCATTTATTAACAATAGCAGGATACTCTAGTAAATATAATTATCAAGTTGATCAACAAGAAATTATTTCCAATTGATTATAAACTCGTCTCTATCCTGGTTTGAGCTCAATTGGGGACACCAAAATCCAAACAACCTACTTGCTTCAAGTCCTAATGGATTACATTCACCAACTTAATTCATTAGCCAATAAGGAAACAAGTTTCAAAATGGGATATATTTGGGATAATGGTCAATTAACCACCTATGTCATATCTTAATCACCAATCTAAAATTAATCACAAGTACCTCAGATTTACTAGCACACATCTCTCATGCACCAATCCCTTCCTTAAGGAAAAGAAATAAAATGGCATGACCCAAGTATCCCTTACACAATTGAGGTCTCAAGGATGCAGGTTAAGGCACGAGTTTATTATAGCCTAGGAAAGGTGGGATAATGGAGTACTCAACCTTGACATGTTGGGAAAATTGTAGGCAGTTCTATCAAACTTGTGTTCACTCATAATTCTCTCTATTTCTTAGTGTGGAATTGATTCCAATCATATGTGAAAAGGTGTATTGGGTGCTAAATTTTGAGTGCTTTGCTTCATAATATGTTATCTCATTAGGGACATTGTCATCTCCAAGATTCAACCAAGTGGCTTCCTCTTTTTATTTTAAAGGAATGATTCTAGTGCGGGAAACTTGTAGTTGAGTAAAATTTATCCCTTTATATATTGTTGTTCCTAGATGACACGAGAGGACTATCATAAAATTAGTCATGATGTTGTTTGCTGTTCAGTCATATTTCAGAAGTGTCAACAAGGCATCAAGGGAATAGTTTCATTTTTGGTTAAATCCCTAACTACTATTATATTGCTCTTTAACAATACAAATATGTATAGTTTATGACTGGGTAAATGGTTTTCCTTTGCATGCTTTAAGGAGGGTAACCTTGTTGTAGGATATTTGACCTTTTTGTTGTCATATATTTGTCAAAATAAAGGGTCGAAGAGTTTCATTCTGTTGTTTCTTTAAAGTATAGTGCCAAATGTCAAATGCTTGGTCAGTTTTGATCCTCAAAATTCTTCCAAATTTCTGAAGTGGATTACCTTGTAGTCACTACTAGATAAAGGTTTCCAAACCATTGTTTCCAAGAGTAAATATTGCATGAAATTAGGCCACCCATTGCCTCTAATATTGTTGATATATAGTGGGTTCTGAATGTATCCTTACCCACTCTCAATAAGGAAAAAAACAATCCAAATTTACTATCCACAATCCAAAAGGGCACTGCCCAAATTTTGTGACATGACAATAGTGTAATTTTCAATATGTTCAACCCATTTTCAATGCACTGTAAGGATTAGGAACCTTGCTGTCATAAATTTTTCCAGAATATGTTGCGTAGTTTCCTCCAAATTATGCCTCAAGTCAATTCTAGAAAGCTTTAAAGGATCAAAATTCTTAGTTGCTATTGCTTTCTAGCTTATTTCCTTTCTTGTTTGGTTTTGCGTGCTTTGGTTGCTCTCAAGGGATTCTGCATTTATGCACCAACATATTTCAGTGAAGTTTTAATTTTTTTTTTTATGGTTTTCAAGCTTAAATTTGTCACTTCATTTTATAAATTTTGCATAATTTTCTGTTGGAAATAATGCTAAAGGTGTGAATCATGTTGAGTATAGTGATGTAATACAAAGCACTCAAATTTCTGTTAGAACTAATGTCGCATTGACCACATCCTATTGAGCGTGGGTTGTATTAGCCCTAGTGCACTTCGAATTGTACCTCGAAATCATTAAACCAAGATTTCCCTGAGCCTGGCTTGCACCAGGCCTAGAACACTTGCAATGCTCTGTTTTATTTTGAGGGACGTCTTTTACAACAAAAGAGTGGCTATTGCAGGGGGACATAATATGGTTTTAAAAGTTTGTGAGGGTTGGAAATGCATAAGGGAGATTAATGTGTCAAAGGAAATATTGAATTTTCTTATGCTCAGGGATTAGGGACATTATCCAACAATCAAGTAGAATATTATTCACTACAACAAGACTTGAGGTTAGTGGTGTAAGAACACACTCGATCATTAACAATAGCAGGATAATCTAGTAAATATAATTATCAAGTTGATGGACAAGAAACTATTTCCAATTGATTATAAACTTGCCTCTATCCTGGTTTGAGCTCAATTTAGGCCACCAAAATCCAAACAACCTATTTGCATCAAGTCCTAATGAGTTACATTCACCAACTTAATTCATTAGCCAATAAGGAAACAAGTTTCAAAATGGGATATCTTTGGGATAATTTTGAATTAATCACCTGTATCATATCTTAATCACCCCTCTAAAATTAATCACAAGTACCTCATATTTACTAGCACACATCTCTCATGCACCAATCCCTTCCCTAAGGAAAAACAATAAAATGGAATGACCCAAGTATCCCTTCCAAAATTGAGGTCTCAAGGATGCAGGTTATTAAAGGCATGAGTTTATTATAGCCTAGGAAAGGTGGGATAATGGAGCACTCAACCTCGACATGTTGGGAAAATTATAGGTAGTTCTATCAAACTTGTGTTCACTCATAATTATCTCTATTTCTCAGTGTGGAATTAATTCCAATCATATTTGAAAAGGTGTATTGGGTGCTAAATTTTCAGTGCTTTGATTCATAATATGTTCTCTCGTTAGGGACATTGTCATCTCCACGTTTCAACCAAGTGGATTCCTCTTTTTATTTTTAGGGAATGATTCTAGTGTGGGAAACTTGTAGTTGAGTTGTAATATTCCGAATAGGAAATAAAAATCAATACAAAGAAACATAAACAAAAACTACAACAAATAGAGAGACACCATAAAAAGCACCGCAAACATTGAGAAAAGCTGAGCCATTTTATTATAAATTTGAAAGAGGGAATGAGTACAAGAGGTGATTAGAATGATGGCACCTTGGCTTGCTCAAGGAAAGCTGAAATAAATCTCAAAACCCTGTTGGGAATGACTGCTTTCTCTCTGGACTGTGTAACTCAATGAGATGCTGCTGTTGTTGGAAAATGCTACTTCTGGTTGGAATAGAGCTGCTCTTTGGGGCTGCTCCCCTACTCAGAAAATTGTGAAACTCCAGCTATGAACTCTCCTCCAAAAACCAAGAAAAACCCAGGAAGGAATTCTGGAAAGGCTGACCTCGAAATTTGGCCCCCATGAGAAAATTATGCACTTATGGTGAGTACGCTGGCCCCTGAACGGTGTGACTGGAAATGCTGGCCTCCTACTAATCGAAAATATGACTTGTGAGGGGATGATCCCCTCACACTTCTCCCGGACTGAAACTACTGATCTCCCTTCACTCCCGGTGCTGCCCTCCTCCAAGACTGCATAATATCTGAGTGTGACTGCGCTGCCTTAGTGACTATGTATCTCCTGGATGAAAGGCTCAACGTTCTATGCTCTAAAAATCGATGGTGAAGCTCCTCACCTGAGCGAGCACTCAAAGTCCCCTGAGGTTGAGGTTGGGATCTCTGCTCTGAGACACCTGTGTGCTAAAAAGCACTTGCAGACTTAGCTAAACAACGTAAGTGTGCTCAATATCTGTTAGACAAAAATTTTGAATATGCATAATAGAATGAATGGGTAGCTAGCCTCTCCCTCCTTTTATGCTTGAGACCCTAGATCTCCCTTGCACCCCACTATGCTGCGTTGTCTCCTCATGCCATGCTGCCCTGCCTACACTGCGCTATCCTGGCCCACACTGCCACTGTGGTGCCTGGCCCACGCTTCCTCTACACTATCCCGCTCCCTGCACTGTCACTTGGATCCCATGGGCCCCACACTGAAATCAGAATAATGTCTAAGTGAATTTAGGGAGTTTATTTCTCCTAAGTTGGGTTATGGGTCCCATCACCCCTTTATTTTATGTCTGAAAATTAGAAAAACAAAATCTGAGCAAAAATTAATATTGCCAATTCACTGTTGCTAATTGGGAATATTGCAGTCCTCCCCACCAAAATGTTGCTTGTCCTCAAGCAACTGCAAAGACGGGTGTTAAAAAATATTCTCGCTCTCCCAAGTGGCATCCTCATCCAACAGATTTCTCCATCTCACCAAATACTCCTTAACTGTCCTGCTCCGTAGCTGTCTCTCCCGGGTGTCTAAGATGGCTTCGGGTTGTAACACTAAATGCCCCTCATCATATGTAGGTGGAAGCTCCTCCGTTGCAGTCACCTGCTGCCCCAATGCATTTTTCAGGCATGATACATGTAAAATGTTATGTATCCTACTACTTGCTGGCAGCTCAAACTCATAAGCAACCTCTCTTACCCAGCGGATCACCCTGTATGGGCCATAGAGGCGGGGCTTGAGATTCTCGACCCCCTTCTGCTTCAGCGTAGACTGCCGGTAAGGCTGTAGTCGGAGGTAGACCAAGTCACCTACCTCAAAATTTCTCTCTACCTGCCCTCTATCGGCATATAAATTCTGATGATTATGCTCTGTGGCTAAGTTATCCTTAAGATCCCAGAGTATATTTTGGCTCTCTTGGATCCAGTCCTTGCCCCTGGGGGACTTGCTAGCTCCAAACATAACATCGGAAAAAGTCAGAGCATGATATCCATACAAAGCATAAAATGGAGACATACTGATAGACATGTGGAAAGTGGTGTTGTAGCAGTATTCTTCCAAATGTAGCCAACACAACCATTCCTTCTGCTACCTCGTGGCATAGTTCTGCAAGTAGCCTTCCAGCCACTTGTTCACTATCTCCATCTGCCCATCTATTTGAGGGTGATAGCTGGTACTAGGAGTTAACTATGTACCCATGAAACGAAAGAGCTCCTGCCAAAAGCCGCCCTTGAAACGACTGTCCCTGTCACTGGCTATGGTCCTTGGAAGGCCATGCAATCTGAAAACATCACGGAAGAATAAATCTGCCACTTGTGTAGATGTGTACCGTGCTGATATGGCAAAGAAGTGAGAATAGTTTGTTAGTCAATCAATGACCACAAAGACGAAATCCTTGCCCTGCACCGCGGGCAACCCAATAATGAAATCCATAGAAATGATTTCCCACTGTCCTTATGGAATGGGAAGCGACTGTAGTAATCTGGTTGGGTGGCTCATCTCCCCCTTGTTCCTCTGACACACCTCGCACTCCCTGACATGCCGGAGTACGTCCTCCTTGATGCCTTTCCAAGAGAACCTCTCCTTGATGGCACTGTAGGTATTCGTGAATCCTTGATGGCCTGATAATGGTGAATTGTGGGATGCACGCAATATCTTCTCCTTGAGCTAAGATTCCCTAGTCAAGAAGATCCTATCTCTGTAGTAGATGACCTCATCCATCACCCTGTATCTATCATCTGCAACCTAAATATCCAACACCTCACAAGAAAAGTGGTCCTTGGAGTACTCCACCAGCAATTGAGCCCTACAGTCTGCATCTATGCTCATCAAGGACATCGTTGCCGACTTGTGTGATAGAGCATCGGCCACTACATTGTTCTTCTCTTTGACATACTCAATGTCAAATTCGCAAGCTTGGATCTTATTGACCCACTTCTGCTGCCTCTCCTGCAACTGCTTCTGCTCAAGGAAAAATCAGAGGTTGTTGTGGCCAATCCTCACCCGAAACCTGTTGCCTACCAAATACTACCGAAATTTGTCCAGTGCATGCATAATGGCCAACATGTCCTTGTCATATATCAAATAGAACCTCTCATGTAGTAGTAGCTTCGTTCTCTAGAAAGCTATAGGGTGGCCCCCTGCATCAATACTGTGCCTATTCACTTCACCGAGGCATCACACTCTAGGATGAAGGGTTGCGTGAAATTCGAAAAATCCAACACCGGACAACTGATCATCATCTCCTTGAGCATGTCAAAGGCCCTCTGCGCAGTATCAGTACAACCAAATGCACCCTTCTTGGTGAGTTCTGTGAGGGGTGCAGCAATTTGGGAAAACCCCTTGACAAAATTCCGGTAGTAGTTGCAGATGCCTAAAAATCCCCAGAGCTCTTTCACGTTCTTCGGTTTTGGCCATTCCTAGATGGCCCGGATCTTCTACTCGTGGACTCTCACTTCATCCACCCCAATGATATGCCCTAAGTAGAGCATCTCTATCAACCCGAACTTTCACTTGGAGAGCTTAGCATTGAAATCCTGCTTCTCCAAAATATGCAGTACAACCCTAATGTGATGCAAGTGCTACTCCCAAGTGCGGTTGTATATAAGAATGTCATCAAAGAACACCAACAAAAACTTCCACAATTGACCACAGAATTTGTGGTTCATACAATACTGGAAGGTGGCTGGTGCATTGGTTAGCCCGAAGGGCATCACCAAAAATTCGAAGTTAGCGTAATGGCACTTGAATGCAGTCTTGGGGACATCCTGGTCCCTCACCCTAATATGATAGTACCCCGACCTCAGATCGATCTTGGAGAAGAATTTTGATCCCCTCAACTCATCCATCAGCTCATCTATCCTTGGAATGGGGTATTGGTTCTTCATCCTCTTTTTGTTGAGTGCCATGTAGTCGATGCACATCCGCAATGTGCCATCCTTCTTCTTTACCAAAACAATAGAAGAAGCAAACCGGCTAGTACTGGGTTGGATGTGTCCTAGTGCTAAGAGCTCATGGATAGCTGTCGTAATCTCATCCTTGTAGGCCTTGGGGTTCCTATAGGGTGTGGTGATCACTTCCTGGATCCCCTGCTCCAACTCAATGGTATGCTCAAACCCCCGGTCCAATGGCTGCCCTGGTGGTATGTCCCCAAAAATCGTGGAGTACCTAACCAATATCTACTGCACATCTGGGTGAACTACTTGCCCTATGGCCCTTGCCTCCGAAATACAAAGTTCTACTGCCCACTCTATGTCTCCCTTCCGAAAGTCTGCCTCCATCCAGTGCAATGAAGCTGTTTGTGGAGGGTATGTGTGCATGCCTATGATCATCACATGCTTTCCGCTCTTATTTTCTGTCCACTCCATCTCCAGTGTCTCCCAGTCTATGGTGACCTTACCCATCGTAATCAACCGCTGCACTAGAAATACCACATTGGTATCTGGGATGTCAACCACAAAGAAGTGGTCTGTCTTCATGTAGGTCCCCATAGTCACTGCTAATTCTGGAACATATCTCATACATTGCATGGTTCTAGCACCCGGTACTAGCATTGATAAGCCATCAAAACTCTCCGTCGGTATGCCCCTCCTCTCTACTAGCTGAGCATCAATAAAGTTGTGAGTGGCCTCACTATCTACCAGAATTGAAAAACGCTGTCCTTGCACAGTGCCTCAGACACACAGTGTCAAATACTTTAGAAATCCTTGCAGAGATGCAAGGACTCCTCTTGTGGATGAAAACACTGCCCCTCCTTCTCCTGGGGGAGGTGGTGTTGGATGATCTCCTATCTGTGCTACAACACTAGCCTCTCCCTCTATCTCCTCATAAGCATCCTTTTCTCCCTCACTGTCGGAGAAGACGTCACTGTAATGTGCCTTCCCTATGGCACATCGATGACCCGGTGCTGATGGGTCCTGACATGTTAAGCATAGCTTCCTCCATCTCAAGTCTCTCCGGGTATCATCGTCTAAAGGCCCTCGGCCCTTGTTCACCTTTTTTGGTGGAACTCTCGTGTCCTTCCCCTTCAGCTGAAATTTTGGTCTCTGGGGGAGAGGATCTCTAGTCTTGGTCAAGGAATCCTACAAGTCTCTTGTCCTCCCGACTGCATCTTGAAGTGTAGTAGGACTAGTGGACCTAACTAACCCATGCAGAGGTTCTGCCAACTCATCAATAAACATGCAGATCCTCCTGGCTGTTGACAAGTCTGGCATCATCACGGAAAGTCTCAAGAACTCATAAATGTAAGTTTATGGGCTCTCGGTCTGTTTGAGCTTGGTCAACTCGACAAAATTCTCCTTCGAATCCTTCCAGTCAAACCTCTCTACCAATCTCTGGGTGAACTCTGCATACGTTGTCACTGCTAAGTGACCTAGCGTGGCCATCCCGTGGAACCACCAATCATGGGCTTCCCCCTCAAGGTGCAACACTTCCACCTTGATGACCTCCATCTCTGTCGTTTGGTTTAGATGAAAGTAAATGTCCAACTTATCTACCTAAGCTTTTGTTGAACATTTTGATGACCCGTCATAAGTTGGCAAGGAAAATCTGCCCATGGCACGTTTCATCTCACCTCCCTGCGTGTACCCACTTCCTCTGTTCTGGTTGTGGGGTATGTTGTTGTTCTTGACCCAACAAAAATCATGGAAAGAGAGAGCTTCACCAAAATATCACCCATAAGACTGATACTCCACAAAATAGTCCCCGTAATGAGCCATCTCCGGCTCCTCGGGTCCTCCCATTCCTATACTTGCAGTCAAGAATGCGGGCATAATGGAATGTGGGGGAGTGCGTAGCACCACCTGTTGAGCTGTGTTATGCTCCTGTGTGTAATAAGAAGTGCCAGATCCCTCTCCGATGTGAAAACCCCTTAGGGTTTCATGTTGTCTATTATCCCCATCAATCTTTTGACCCATATCCTCTATATTCCTCGAGAGCTCCTGTACAGTCTTCAAGAGGAGATTCCTAAAATCCTTCTCGTCATCTATTTATTCTGCCATCAGTGCTTCCTCTTCTGCGTCCTTTACTGGAATGCAGCCCCCCTCTCCAAATGTGGCCTCAAGCCTCCGCTCTCGGCTCCTGTACTGCTGCTTTTGGTAAGTGATGTATTCTTTGTCTCCGGGTGTCATAGACTGATGTGCTCCATACGCTGAGCCAAGTATATGAGCTGTGATACCACTGTAATATTCCGAATAGGAAATAAACAACAATACAAAGCAACATAAACAAAAACTACAACAAATAGAGAGACACCATAAAAAGCACTGCAAAAATTGAGAAAAGTTGAGCCATTTTATTATAAATCTGAAATAGGGAATGAGTACAATAGGTAATCAGAATGATGGCACCTTGGCTTGCTCAAGTCAAGCTGAAATAAATCTCAAAAACCTACTGGGAATGACTGCTTTCTCTCTAGAATGCATAACTCCTTGAGCTGCTGCTGCTGCTGGAAAATGCTGCTTATCGCTGGAATAGAGCTTCTCTTTGGGGCTGTTCCCCTGCTTAGAAAATTGTGAAACTTCGGTTATGAAATATGTTCCAAAAACCCAGAAAAACCCAGGAAGGAATTCCGGAGAGGCTGACCCTAGAATTTGACCCCCTTGGGAAAATTACGCACTCCTGGTGAGTATGCTGGCCCCTGAACGATGTGACTGGAAATTTTGGCCTCATACTGCTCCAAAATATGACTTGTGAAGGGCTGATCCCCTCGCACTTATCCCGAACTAAAACTCATGATATCCCTTCACCCCCGATGTTTCCCTCCTCTAAGACTGCGTAATATCTGAGTGTGACTGCGTTGCCTTAGTGACTACATATCTCCTGGCTGAAAGGCTTTGCGTTCTCTACTCTGAAAATCGATGGTGAAGTTCCTCCCCTAAGCGGGCACTCGAAATCCTCCGAGCCTGAGGTTGGGATCTCCGCTCGGAGACACCCATGTGCTGAAAAGCACTTGTAGACATAACTAAACAGTGTAAGCATGCTCAATATCTGTTAGAAAAAATTTCTGAAGATGCATAATAGAATGAATGAGTATCTAGCCTCTCCCTCCTTTTATGCTTGAGACCCTAGCTCTCCCTTGGGCCCCACTATGCTGTGTTGTCTTCTCATGCCACGCTGCCCTGCCTACACTGCATTGTCCTAGCCCATGCTGCCACTGCACTGCCTGACCCACACTACCTCTGCACTGTCCCTCTCCCTACGTTGTGACTTGACTCCCTTGGGCCCCACGTTGAAATCATAATAATGTCTAAGTGAATTTAAGGAGTTTATTTCTCCTAAGTTGGGTTATGGGTCCCATCACCCCTTTATTTTATGGCTGAACATTAGAAAAGAAAAAATTGAGAAAAAATTAATATTGCCAGTTAGCTGCTGCTAATTGGGAATATTACATGAGAACAATTTATCCCTTTCTATATTGTTGTTCCTAGATGATACAAGAGGACTATCATAAAATTAGTCATGATGTTGTTCACTGTTCAGTCACATTTCAGAAGTGTCAAAAAGGCATCAAGGGAACAATTACATTTCTACTTTATATCCCTAACTATTGTTATATGGCTCTTTAACAATACAAATATGTATAGTTTATGACTGGGTAAATGGTTGTCCCTTGCATTCTTTAAGGAGGGTAACCTTGTTGTAGGATATTTGTCCTTTTTGTTGTCATATATTTGTCAAAATCAACGGTCAAAGAGTTTCATTCTGTTGTTGATTTAAAGTATAGTGCCAAATGTCAAATGCTTGGTCAGTTTCTATCCTCAAAATTCTTCCAAATTTATAAAGTGGATTACCTTGTAGTCACTACCAGATAAAGGTTTCCAAACCATTGTTTCCAGGAGTAAATATTCATGAAATTAGGCCACCCATTGCCTCTAATATTGTTGATGTATAGTGGGTTTTGCATGTATCCTTCCCCACTCTCAATGAGGCAAAAAACACTCGAAATTTAATTTCCACAATCCAAAAGGGCACTGCCCAGATTTTGTGACATGACAATAGTGTAATTTTCAAGCTATTTGACCCATTTTCAACGCACTATAAGGATTAGGAACCTTGCTGTCACAAATTAGGTTAGAATATGTTGCACAGTTTTTTTCAAATTATGTCTCAAGTCAATTAGTTTGTGATTGTTCTCGTTATGCATTAGAAACCCAACATCGCTGTTGGAAATAATGTACTACAAACCATTTCGTTTCATCTCTGATGCTCTTCTCTACGTATGACTGAATGTGGATTGAAACTACCTTAAAAATTGTAGCTACAATGCCCTTTAGGTTGTACCAAAAACAATTCTACTCTTGAAAATGTCATCCTTCAACAACTAGTCTTGTTGAGGCTGAATTTACTACTGTCAATAGAGATCATAGATTGGTTCAATGGGGCCACAAAACTGGCTTCTAATGTCATTTGAATTTGGGTAAAACGAAGCTCGTTGTTTTTAAGGATGGATTCAAGTCATCAAGTGTCACGTTTTAGGTGCAACGTTTCTTATTTCAGGGCTTCAAGAGCTGTCATAAATCTGATTGTTATTATTGTCGAAAGTCTCTTTAACTGAGTCACATTTTACCCATGGCCAACATATAATATTTTATCAAGGCATAACTCACATGCATGATAGCGATGGATTGGTCAGTGGACTAGCATTTGTTCCAAGTTTCAACTAGGGCCATTCGATGACACATGCAATTTTCTCAAAAAATTTAGGAGTACCCCATTGTTGGGGTCAACAGGCACTATGCATGTGTGGTGTCCAAGATGCAACAACAAAGAAAGGAATGTGAAGAGTAACCAAAAATGCCACAAGGTACCCTAAGTTAAGTAGGCACTAGGTTATCCAAGTGAATGATTCATGAGATGATGCTGGCATATGTGACTTCCAAAGCCTTCAAAACTAGTTGCCACTTTTAAAGGTCATAGATCCATGAAAAAGGGCTCCAAGTGGGGTGAAAGTTGAAGAGACACCTTGAGGAACACCCCCAAACCAAGGAAAAATCCATAAAAATGGTGGGTGCATAGGTCTCCAAATAAAAAATCCAGGTGTGGTCACCTCACGTTATGTGCCAACTCGATCTGTATATGTGTTGATGTTGAGCTAAAAGTGACATTTTGTTGGAGAAATTTGTTCGAAGCCCCAAAATGAGATATCTTCTTAACCCTTAGTTGTTTTGTTGTAATGTTCTGTGAGGTATTATATTCCACACAAATTCCCTCAAAATTCTGCTACAAGAACTCTTCTTTTCTTGCCCACAGTACAGTCCCTTTAACATTGAAAAGTGGTGTAATTCGCACATTTTTTTTTTCAAGTTGCATTTATATGGTTTGAACGAAGATTTCTACAGCTGTCAAAATTGCTTAGAAAATTACTATGGATGCTACAATGAATGGGTAATGTGGTCACCTCAGGGTTTTTAGTATACAAAGGTTTGTGTATTGGTTAAAATCTCTCCAAAATGGTTCTATAAAAGCCTTCCAAATCTATCTATCAGTTGAATGCTCTTATGCTGGTATAAGAGTCTCATTGGCCTGCAAACATAAAGCACCTTGACTGATTTTTTATGGATATTTACCTAGCATTCTAGAACATACTATTAGATGTTATTTGAAACAATGTGTTGCCACAAAATTGAGGCTACTTGTCATGCTAAAAAGGGTTTTCTGACTTCTACTACAGATTGGTTGAATCACCTAGGAATGTCACAGATTTTCCGACCCCTTACCTCATTGTTCCTACCTAGGAAAATATAACACACTGCGCTCAACGAGTTATAAAAGAGTAAGTGAAAAGGCCCTACTAATGTTGCTGTGTCCTAAAATTCTAATTGATGAACTGGATGTGTGCTTCTGTCATCAGCTAAGATAGAGAGGTGGGATTGGGGTTGTTGTAGTTCCAATAGAGAGTAGCTGGGAGTAATCCTTGTAGTTGAGTGGGAGGGAAGTAGTGTAGATCAATCCTTCTTCAACACTTATCCATGGTGGATTTCAGACTCCAAAATGTGTTAGATACACTAGTATACAATGCACACACACACACACACAGATATATATATATATATATATATATATATATATATATATATATATATATATATATATATATATATAGAGAGAGAGAGAGAGAGAGAGAGAGAGAGAGAGAGAGAGAGATTTGTTTCTCCATGTATACTATGGTAGGTTGGCTTTGTAACAAGTTTCTTTTGGGTAACCCCAACAAAAATTCTATTGTTGATGGTTCATTTACAATGTATACTTTGATGTGCTTGACATGTTGGTATAGAAGGTAAATGCATTGATACAAAATACACAAGAGTGACATACAGGAGTGCCCAAGCTATAAAAAATTGTTGCATTCCCCTTTTATAATTATTTCACAGAGACTTCCTTTAAGGGTGAATCTATCAAAATAAAAACTAAACTAGGTAGCACAATCAAACACATGAAGTTATGCATAAGGAAGCTCAATATCTTCATGTTACATTTTCGCATACAGCTATAAATTATCTTGCCTGTGATGAAATTAGTGGGCACAGTTGCTGACTTTAATGAAGCATTGAACAATATAATTTTGCCATGCTATGCACCAGCATGTTAAATGAACATGCCCTTGATCTTATAAAAAAGGTATCAAATTCTTACCGGAGACACCTCTGTAGGGGCAGAAGTAAGCCTGAGATGATCATCCAATTTAGGAAGGAACTCAACTTTCACATATGGCATGATTCCAATAGTTGATAAATGAGAAACGAAGATCGACGACCTCCCAAGCGAGCTAGGCTAGGATGCAAGACAACTGAGACAATTGTCTTGCATCCTAGCTCGCTTGGGAGGTCATACATCTTCCTTTCTCCTTTATCAACTACTGTTATCATGCCATAAGCCAAATGTGAGTTTTTTCTTAAAGTGGATGATCATCTTAAGGTTACTTCTACCCCCCAAAAAAAATTCTAGGAGGAGCGTCGCAATTCCGACGGTTGTTTCGTCGCAAGTTCGACGGTTGTGTTTCTCGCAATTTTGATGGTATCAACCAAATGTCGCTAAGACTAGTGTCAGAATAGCGACGAATAAGGTGGCACTACCAACAGTTGTTTCCGTCGCTGGAAAAATAATAGAGCCGGATGTGCAACGACAGGCCGTCAATATTCTGACACATTCTGGGAAGGCATCAGTGTCGTAATACCGACGTCTCCACGTGATGTCGGAATAGCGACTATAAAAAACACAATTGTAATATTGACTAAATGAAGACACGTGTCGTGTCTAGTGTCACTCCACCAATAGTTATTAGAAGTGTTGGAATTGTGATGGGACATGAAACAAAGTTTTTCCCAACCTCAAAGTGTCAATCTTGGGATGCCTATGTATCGCAATAGCAACATTTTGGTTGTCGGAAATTGCGCCAAATATGCTAGTGGGAGAAGCTGCGAACATTGCTATGTACATTCAAAATAGATTCCCACATTCCGCATTGGACTCCAAAACTCCTAAAGAAGTCTTCTTTGGTAAGAAGCTCGATGTCTCTCATTTTAGAGTTTTTAGAAGTCTCGTTTATTTTCATGTACCGAAAGAAAAGAGAATCAAGATGGATGCTTTTGGGAAGAAGGGAATATTTGTGGGCTGTTAGCAACCTATAATATAGGGGTCATAATTTTGACTTGACTATTAATAATCTTGCAAATCTGTACATACTTTGCCTTCTGCAAGTTGTATTCACATATTTTGTAAAAAAAAAAGAAGGGTAAAAAGTCCTAAAAGAATAATCAAAGGACTTAAAAAAAATAAAAGACCCCAAAAGAAAAATGAATAAAAGATGAAAGTGTGCAAGCATAAGTGCCACTACTTTTTATTTTTTGACTATGGCAGAGTGTCAATAAATGCCATAGTCCATGATGAGTTAAACAGTTTAATCTTGACTTGTCATGTTTCAATTTCACTTGTTGTAGATAGAGAATGATGAATTGTCATACAGTTTAATCATGATAATTCAGTATTTAGGTAGAGAAATAAAGTGAATCCAACAGTTTAATCTTGCTTCATGGATGAAATAAGTGTAGAATTAAATAGTTTTACTTGCTTTCAAAAAGAATAAATGCTGTAAAGGTTGCTAGCTCAAATGCACCTTACTAAAAAGGAAGAGAAAATGTTAGCATGGTAAGTTGGGTAGGTAGAAGAAGGCGAAAAGCATCAATGTAAATATCATTCATCATGGGCTGCAAAATAACTAACTTCCCCTTCCCATAGTCATGAAACATTCTAAACTATCAGTCAGAAAGGCTCAAGGCATTTCCTTGACTTCTGTTGGGACTAGACCCAAGGCTCTATGACTGATCAGTTGAAAGTGTAAAATGTCTATATTAATCCCCAAAACTCACATCATTATTCCATTTAATGCATTCATTCCCCTAAATAATCCTAAGTAAAACTCCATTTTTACTTAAAGACACTATAATTCCCATTTGACTAATTTCCATCATCACATAAGAAACATTAAACCCTCAAAATTACATTATATCTTAAGTTAAAGTGATAAGATTAATGCAAATTATCTTTTAAATTTCACTTTACTTGGTTATGTTTATGTATTTTGAGTATACCTTGTGCTTTAACTTATATATTATCTCCCTATTGAAATAATATTTTCCTATAGTATATGACTCCTTTTATATAATAACCCCAAAAAAACCCATATATTTTAATTTTAGCCAAAGTTAATAAATCCCACATGTTTAAATAAAAAACCCACATTACAACCCCCTTTGGCTAAAATATATATTTGTATAATTCCCGCCCCCTATGGTAAGTAAATAGCCTTGATTTAATTACTATATAATAAAAATATATGAATAAAACCTTTAAACATGTTTTATATGTGTTTAAAACAAAAATTTCCCGAAGTTTCATTTAAACTAAAATTCATTCGAACCCTATCTCCTTGTATATTTTCCCTTTCTCGACTCCCTAACCTAAGATTAAAACCATAATCTGAGTTAAAATCCACAATATATACCCCATATCCCCTAACTGCCAGTCCTAACCTTGGTTAAATCCCAGTTTAAAACCTCTCCCGATCGTTTTTTCCATTGAAAAGGTCTGTTTTCTGTATAAAACTTAACCAATTCCCTTTCATTATCAAGGTTAATGTCAGCCCTACGATCCCCTCCATTCATTTAATCCAACGGTTAAAAATCAACGTGACAGTTTAATACATGTTCATCCCTTCCCCTATCGCGTAGAATAATAATCGTCCGATCTTCTTTCATTTAAAGATCCTATGGCCCAAAATAAACCCGATGATGTCTTTTCCCTGCACCTTTTCAATTGATCTGGGCCCTTCGCTTTTAAAAACCAAATCCAACGGTGCCAGTTCATTTTCACACTTTTAAAATGCCTGACCGATGTTTTGTAAAATTCACGCGATATGGGTGGTTTTCCCAAACCACCCTGCGTTGACGTGTCACAAAATAATTCAATCGCGTTCGAAAAGTGATTTACCAATTACCGATTTGAAGTCACGCGAATACCACCCAGTGGTATTCCGAAACCTCTTTCGCCCAACCTATAGTTAAATATGATTTGACTATGGTTTAAAACGTGGTTCATGCATAAAACTTATAATTTTTCATTGAATTTTCACCTATTCGTGCTTGTAAAGCTTTGAAACCTCGCAGATTCTGGTTTTCATCACTGAGACACCCCTGAGAAAAAGCAAATTGATAGTTCCGAAACTGAGACACCCCTGAGAAGAGCTGATTCTTTACCCAAAGAATTGGTTATCTTATCAGACATTGATTTTGACTTAAAGTTTGAAATTTTTTTATTTAGAACAAAATCCGAATCTGATTTAAAAGAAATTGTTTTAGATCCAGTTTTTACTTCTTATGTGAGTGAAAAACACAAAATTATTTCAGTTCCTACTAAATCAAATCAAACTGTAAGTAAAAGTCCAGTAAAAAGGGTAAGTGTCTCGAAAATTAAAGACATTGAAGAAGCTGTTAAGTTAGAAAATTTTTTGTCTAAATTTAAACCCCCATTTTCTAAGCTATATACAACAGTCTTTCCAGCATCAGATTCTACTCTTATGCTACCACATCATTTACTGATTCTGCTGTTAGTTCACCTCAAGAGTCCATAAGCCCTGAGTTGCCTCTGCACCATAGAATCATCTATTCATCATATCCACAATCCACTGCCAGTAAATCAACTGATCCATTCATCCATGAGTTGCCCTTGCAACCCAAAGTTGTATATCCATCATTTACCCAGCCCATTACAACTACCATTAGCCATACTACTTCTTTTTCATCCCCTTTGCTGAGCTCTTCAAGTACATCCATTGCAGTAACCAACACTATCCCTATCACTACAACTGTACCTCCCAGTTCAGCTAAAATCCAAGCCATGGCAACCCGATATGCTCCCTTGGTCTTACCTCAGAATCTTCATGACATGCCCCAGAACTATCAAAAATATATTCCACTGTTTGATAATCTTTCACAGATTACTGCACAACAGCATATTACTAGAATGAATGATTTCTGGGAAGTCTATGAGATAGATGAAATTGATGTCCAAATGAGGTTATTTGCTCAAAGCTTAATTGGAGAAGTAAAAACCTAGTTTAAAAGTTTAGGAGCTGGTAGTATAGCAGACCTAGTTGCATTCCATAGAGCCTTCTTAAATAAATGGGAGAAAAAGAAGAACCCTATGCAAATACTATCTGAGTTTGATGCGGTTAAGAGAGCCCCAAATGAGTCTGTCCAAGACTTCTGCACAAGATATAACAACGTTTACAACGCCATTCCCACAGACCTTAAACCCAATTTGTATTCTGTGCTACTCAAATTCCCTGATTGCTTTGATGTAGACATGGCTTACCAACTTAGAGAAAGGGATGCAGATACTTTAGAAAAAATGCAACAAAACGCTGTAGGTGTAGAAATCAATATACTTGCAAAGAAGGCTAGACTGAGAAACGAAAGAAGAGTTACTATTAAAGAAGAAGCATATCACTTAGATGGTAAGTTTGATTTCATTACTAAAGCACTAGAAAAAGTAGTTGATAGACTGGATCAAATTGAAAGAAAACCACAATGGTAGAACCAATCCCAGATCCGGAATCCCAATTACAGAAAAAACAACCCTGGGAAAGGTAAAGAACCTTCCCCTGATCAAAATATAAGAACCCCATTCCAAGAAAACTTTGCAGAAAGTTCACAAAATAGTGTTGACGAGGAGGAAGACATCAACATTGTTATGGGGATTGATGAAAACAATACCATTTTCCTCACCCAGGAGGACCAGGAACTCTTTGAACTTCAACAGTTCAAAGTAGAATCTGGAGAATCCTATGATTATAAACAAGGTTATGATTTTGCAATAAACAAAATTCACAGTCAATACAACCTTAGGAGTAAGAAAAACCATGAACTTGCCATAAAGAATAATTCTCCAAACCAACAAGAACAAAACAAAAAGAAGACTGATACCTCTAAATCAAAATTCTTGCAAATTCTTCCTAGAGATAACAAACCGAGTTCCAACCCAACCAGTCCTAAAAAGCAGCAAGGTCCAAAGATTGTAGATATTACAGATGAGGTGGCACAATCTTCCAAAGATGTTCCAAAAGCTAATTCTCCCAAAGCTACCAATTCAACAACAGTCATTGAGCCAAGAAAGAATCCTACTGACTTTAAAATATCAGATCCTAAACCTTCTGTTGAGAATCCCAACTCTGATAGAATTTCTGCTAACTCTCAAAATATTCTTGAAAAAACAATTAAAGATAGCAGAAACCAAGAAACTCAGACAGAAGACAAGAGAAGAGCGCAGAACAAAGGAAAAACAGTAGAAACTCAAGAAAATTCATCACAAACCACAGTTCTCAAAGAAGAAGTGATTCAAGCCATTATATCTCAGCCAACATTTAACATGCAGTCTAAAATATCCAAGTTAAAAATAGCTGTTCCCTTAGTAGAACTAGCTAAAAATGATTTGTACAGATCTATGATTTCTGATGCATTAAATGTGAATGAGAATGAAGATACAATTAACATGAATGAAGATAGGCCTGAATTTATTTTTTGTCCCAATGTAGATGGAAAGCATTCAGATGGGTCGGTACCCCCATTTTATTTAAGTCTTAATGTACATGACCAAATATTACACAATACTATGCTAGATACTGGAGCTTCCCACAACTTAATGCCCATAGTTATAATGGAAACCCTAAATCTAGATATAACCAGACCGTATAAGGACCTATTCTCATTTGATTCATCCAAAGTCCAATGTATTGGTTTGATTAAAGATTTGTGTGTTAACCTAGTCCAATATCCTGGTAAGAGTATGATCATGGACATTGTAGTAGTTGATATCCCGCCAAAGTATGGCATGCTTCTTTCTCGCTCATGGGGAGAAAATTTGCAGGGATCTCTACAACTTGATATGAGTTATGCCACTATCTCGGTATTTGGACAGCCTAAAAAGCTTTACAGAGAAACCTTGATGAAGTACATGATCAGTAGTGCAGATAGACCTACCAATTATCCTATATATTCCACTCCTACTGATCTTGATTCCTTTATTCTCTGTAACTCTGACCAGAATGAAAATCCAACTGAACTCACTGATAAAAAACTTAAAATAATGGATGATTATATTGGTCATGAAGCTTTATGGCATTTAGATTTTGATGGATCTGTTAATAAATTTGGAGCTGGAGCTGGTGTATGGATTACAAACATTGAAACAAGCCATTCTGAAGGACATGCTTTTAGATTAAATTTCAAATGCACCAATAACATGGCTGAATATGAAGCTTTAATCTTAGGTTTGCAAATTATTAGAAAAATGGGAGGAAAAAGAATAATGGTCATGGGTGATTTTGAACTAGTTATAAAACAAATAAATGCAGAATATTCAGTTCATAATCCCAGACTTTCAAGATACAAAGAAACAATATTGGAATTACTTGATGAATTGTTAGAAGGTAATTTTGCTATCATCCCTCGAAATCAGAACATACAGGCCCATTGCTTAGAAACTTTTGCCAGCAGTTGTAAATTTCCTTTTTCACCATTACAAAAATACACTGT
Source organism: Pinus albicaulis (assembly GCA_034641835.2). NCBI lineage: Eukaryota > Viridiplantae > Streptophyta > Pinopsida > Pinales > Pinaceae > Pinus > Pinus albicaulis. The sequence continues at coordinate 18,306,982 of CM076573.1, forward strand.
TGAGATCAAACATAGGTCGATTGTTCCTGATAATGTGAAATATTGGCAGATTTTTTCAGAGGATGAGAAAATTTATCATTTTTTGAATAATGAGCAAGAATTTCAAAATTTTCAAATCGATAACGACTATAACATAGATTCACCTTGTGATATAGATTTAAATTTTTGTCAAATAAATGATTTAGATAATTTAGATGTACATAATTTTGAAAAGCCTACTATTTTTACTCGAAGTGACATTGATGAAATGGAAAAAGTAGACATAGAGGAATTGATTGAAGATGAAATAGATTTGATTGATTTAAAGAAAAATATTTTACCCAGAAGTTTAAATCCTCTAGAAGATTTATTTGACTCCAACGATGTGCCCAAAAGGCCAAAAATGGAGCCAGTTAAGTCTGATATAAAAGAGTATAATTTAGGGACAGATGAAAAACCAAGAATAATCAAACTATCCAAATCCTTATCATCAGATGAAAGGGCTAAATACATTGAACTTTTAAAAGAATTTCAAGATGTCTTTGCATGGAGCTATGAAGACTTAAAAACTTACAACACAGACATTATCCAACATAAAATTCCTTTAAAAGAAAATCAAAAACCTTTTCAACAGAAACTCAGAAGGATTAATCCGGTTTTGTTGCCATTAATCGAAAAAGAAGTCAAAAGAATGTTCGATGCATAGATAATTGCACCAGTCAGATTTTCTGACTGGGTATCTAATTTAGTGCCAACCAGAAAAAAGACAGGAGAAATTAGACTATGCATAGACTTTAGGAATCTTGATAAAGCATCCTTGAAGGATAACTACCCCTTGCCAAAAATGGACCATATTTTACAGAGGGTAGCAGGTTCTTCAAGAATCTCTTTATTAGATGGTTTCTCTGGTTACAATCAGATTCTAGTTCACAAAGATGACCAAACCAAAACTACATTTACTACTCCATGGGGCACTTTCATGTATGTGAAAATGCCTTTTGGGTTAAAAAATGCAGGAGCTACATTTCAAAGGGCCATGGATATTGCCTTTTCCAAGGATATCCATGAGTTTTTAGTCATTTATTTGGATGATATTACTATTTTTTCGAAAACAAATGATGAACACTTGGATCATCTCATACAAGTTTTTATTAAATGTAGAAAGTATGGTATATCTCTTAACCCTAAAAATACTCTTTTTGGGCTAGAAGAAGGCAAATTGTTAGGTCGCATCATCTCAAAAGAAGGCATTAGAATAGATCCTGCAAGAATTGAAGCAATTCTAAACATTCAACCACCTAGGAACATTAAAGAACTCCAAGCATTCTTGGGAAAGATCAATTTTCTAAGAATATTCATATCAAATCTGGCTGAGATTATAAAAGATCTTAATAACATGCTTAAAAATGACTCCTCAATTAAATGAACAATAAAGGCCAAACAATCTTTTGAATCTATCAAACAGGATTTAACTAAAGCACCAGTCCTTATCAGTCCAGATTACACAAAATATTTTATAATATTTTCCTTTGCATTCGAACACACCATAGCTGCAGTTCTTCTGCAGAAAAATGATCAAGGCTTTGAACAACCCATTTCATTTTTTAGTAAAGCTCTCAGAGATGCACCACTGAAATACAACATAATAGAAAAACGGGCTTTGGCTCTGGTTAAAGCTATCAAAGATTTCATAGTGCATATACTTCATTCACACATCATTGCATATGTCCCTAATGCAGTAGTTAAAGACATTTTGACTCAAGATGGACCAGACAGTAGGAGAGGAAAGTGGATAACCACAATCCTTGAATATGATCTGGAAATTAAACCAACTAAACTCATTAAAGGACAGGGTTTAGCTAGACTGATGGCTGAATCAAATTGAAATGCCTTAGATATTAAGTTCATTGCACAAGTAGATGAACAGGAGGAGATGGCGACTCCATTGATCAGTGAGGCCTATATAGACTCACCCTGGTACTCTGATATAATCTTTGTACTAACAAATTTATAAGCTCCTCCTGGACTGACAAAAACCAAGGCAAGATTCATCAAGCAAAAGGCAATGAGGTTCTATATCTTAAATAATGCACTGTATTGGAAAGAAAGCACTGGAATTTTACTTAATTTTTTATTAAAATCTGAGGCTGACAAGATCCTTGAGGAATTTCATGCAGGTGACTGTGGAGGCCATCTATACTGGAAAAGCACATCTGATAAAATACTTAGAGCTGGTTTTTACTAGCCATCTTTATTTTCTGATGTTAAAAAGTTTGTTACCTCTTGCCATAAATGCCAAATTTTCGAAGGTAAAAAGAAACTGTTACCATTACCTCTGAAACCAATATCCACTGAAAAACCATTTCAACTACGCGGGTTAGACTTCATAGGTGAAATTCATTCTCCATATTCAAGTCAACACAAATGGATTCTAACTGCTACTGATTACTTAATAAGTGGATAGAAGCAATTCCCACTAGGCAAGCTACAGACTCAGTTATAATCTCATTCATAGAAATTAATATTTTGTCTAGATTTGGATGCCGCCATAAAATCATTATTGACAATGCAACAACATTCAAATCCAAAAAAATGATTTCTTTCTGCCATAAATACCATATTACCTTAGGTCATTCCACAACATACTATCCTCAAGGTAATGGTTTGGCCGAATCCTCAAATAAATTTTTTATCAACATCATCAAAAAACTACTCCAAGACAATAAAAAGACATGGAACAAGAAGCTGGTCTATGCCCTTTGGGCTGATAGACTTACTACAAAAAAGTCTATAGGAACTTCACCATATCAGATTGTTTATGGTACAGATGCAATTTTCCCTTTTTCCTTGGGTGTCCCAGTCATGAAGATTATCCAAGAATCACAGGTAGAAACTAATGATATTCAAAGAAGAATAAATGAAACCATACACATTCAACGAACCAGAGATGAAGTTTATGAAAAGTCACAAGTTTTATAGGACAAGATCAGAAATATTTTTGATAAAAGAGTTAAGGAAGATGACTTTTTCATAGGAGATCAAGTTTTAAGATGGGATTCAAGAAGAGAGGATAAAGGTAAACATGGGAAGTTTGATTTTCTATGGCAGGGACCCTATGTAATATATGGTTACAGAGGTAATAATTCCTTTTTGATCAGAAATTTGGATGGAATCGAACTTCAAGAAGGACCAGTAAATGGAAGAATGTTGAAACATTACTATTCCTCACAGGTCACTTAACAGTTAGATTTATTTACTTTATCATTGTAAATATTCATAGTCTGTGTGTAGATTGGATTGGATATTTTATCTACAGAGTTGAAGCCCGAAGAGAAGGCCCTAAGTTTTGCAGTATAATATGTCATAAATATGATTGTTGCAGAAAATAGAAGACATTTACAGGATCACCAAGGTCAATGGATAAGGCTACTGATCTCAGAGTTCTTGGCATTTCACAAGGAAAAGCCATCCCCAAGTGAAGCCGATGTTAGCAACCTATAATATAGGGGTCATAATTTTGACTTGACTGTTAATAATCTTGTAAATCTGTACATACTTTTCCTTCTGCAAGTTGTATTCACATATTTTGTAAAAAAATCAAAAAAATAAAAAAAATAAAAAAAAAGGGTAAAAAGTCCTAAAAGAATAATCAAAGGACTTAAAAAAAATAAAAGACCCCAAAAGAAATATGAATAAAAGATGAAAGTGTGCAAGCATAAGTGCCAATACTTTTTACTTTTTGACTATGGCAGAGTGTCAATAAATGCCATAGTCCATGATGAGTTAAACCGTTTAATCTTGACTTGTCATGTTTCAATTTCACTTGTTGTAGATAGAGAATGATGAATTGTCATACAGTTTAATCATGATAATTCAGTAGTTAGGTAGAGAAATAAAGTGAATCCAACAATTTAATCTGGATTCATGGATGAAATAAGTGTAGAATTAAATAGTTTTACTTGCTTTCAGAAAGAATAAATGCTGTAAAGGTTGCTAGCTCAAATGCACCTTACTAAAAAGGAAGAGAAAATGTTAGCATGGTAAGTTGGGTAGGTAGACCAGTAAACCAGTTACCTTTGAAAGACCATTTCCTCTGTAATAGAGCCGCCATACCCTCTGATAACCCAATTCAGCAGAATTGAAGACTGCGCGCAACCGTGAAACTTCTTCGACCATAATTATACCTTTTTAAAGGTATTTTTCGTCAAACTTATCCAGAAAAGCTTCAATTTTCAAAAGGAAAAACACAAATTTATCAGTTATTGCCTGTAATTATCCTAATTTCCCATACAAAGATTGCAAAAAACATTCAAAGTACAGGGGAAACTCTGTCAAATTTTCCCAAGAAACCCTCATTTCTATTTTAGCAAGTTTATCCATTCCCTGATCATTTTTCACTGTTGAATTTGATCATAGCTTTCTTCTGAGCATTAAAACCCCTTTTTCATCCAAAACTCTTCTCAAAACCCTATTTTACCAGAGAAATTCTCCAAAAGTCCCTTGTTTCCAACAGAAGAACTCAACAAACAGTCTAAGCTTGCTCTGTTTAGTTAAAAAATGACAAAGAAACAAGTAACCCCCAAATCAGGAGGCCCAAAACCTCAGAAGAAAGCGTCTGCTAAAGTCCCTCAACCTGAGTCTTCTAAACTTGATAAACCCACTCCTGCACTCACTTCTGATTCCAAATAAGTTTTCAGGCCTGTCCAACCTCCAGTTACTTCACAAGAAAATAGTCCTCTGGTTGACCTTGACTACAGAATATTGGACCCTTCAGTAGAGTTCAATGTACTTGATGTATATAACTGGTGTTTTGGAAAATCTGTAGAGAAAAGTGATAAAGATATACCAGTTTGGGATTCCAATCTGCCAAAGTACATTGTTCCTCTTACTCATTTAGCCCCTGATTTTGTCAGATTGTGTCAGTCCTATTATCTTCCAGACCAAAAGTGCATTGTCAATAAAGATAGAGAGGTCATATTTTACATCAATGCAGAATCCATAAACTCTATGCTGTAATTAAACCCTGACCCCAATGTTGCTTCATTGTCAATAGAGGATTTAACTCAGCTTTACCTAGACCTAGATTTTGCTTCCAAGTTCAAAATCTTCCAGAATTTTTCTCCTAAATAGGTTGATATCCCTAAGCTCAATCCTCCATTTAATACATTTGATTTTCCAAATGAAACCAGACATATTGTCTCCATGCTATCATTCATACTGGGATATAACAGTGATGAATTCACTGATGTTGCAATCTTAGGTTTTCTATCTACTTTGAGTCCTGGCCAACCTCCATCCATTGTGTACAATTTTGCCAAGTTCATTGCAGAAAACATGCACTACCAATTGTGCAGATTACCAGAAGATGAAGTCTTTAGATATACTTCATATCTACTTCATCTCTTTTTGTATTATCAAGCAGAAAAATTTCCTATTGAATTTCAGAAGATAGATCCAGAAGGGAATGTACTTTCAGTTGTGTTTTGGTCATCAATTCCGAGAAAATGGAATAGGGAATACAACTATGCAGCCTTCAATGACTTGTTTTTAGTGCCTGCTATGAATTTGCTGAATAAAGAACAGACCCCTATAATTAATGAAGAAACAAAGAGAATCTTGCAGCTATCTAAGAGCTGTAAAACAGGGGATTGGTACTTATACAAGAATTAGACAGAGATTAGAGTATATGGTGCACTCTTGGCCCCATACAAATTGCCTAGATTTGTGACAACAAGGATATTTTCTTTGGAATATTTGAGGCAGCTGTTGAATGCAGATGAAGTCAATTTCATAGCCTCTAGAAAAAAGACTCAGTTCAAACTGAAAAATCAAGTTGGGCCATTCATTGTGAACAATAGAGAAGCAACAAATGAAATTAATGTCAAGTTGAAAGAATATAAATTCCCATACAGTTTTATGTGGATTTATGATCCTCAGGGTATTTAAGTCAAATTAGATTGAAATGCAAGTTGTCTTCCTTCTTGCATGATCCCAAGCCCCAAATTGAAAAATATGCCAATAAACTTGAGTGGGAGCCAAATAATTTATTTGATGATGACTCACAGAGCATGCAAGGAAACAGTGGAAAGGATAAACATGTGAATCAAACACAGGTGGTTACAGCGAACAAAGAAGCTGAAATTTTTCATAAAAGAAACAGAAAGGAAGATAGTTTCACAGCAGAAACTATTCTAGATAAGAGATTCAAAATTCCCTACAATAAGAAAAGTAAATTTACTGATGAAGAAAGGGATAAAGCTATTAATGTTGAAGATAACAATGGTCATGAAATTGATGATGAAGCAACACGGATAGTAACTGAAACACTCAAAGAGCTTCAAAATGTCAAACTTGGAGCACAACAAAAAGACACAGTCATGGTTGATAAACAAACCAAAGTTGATATGCCCTCTTCTTCTAAAGAACCTGACAACACAGAGTTAGATATTCAAATTAGGTTCAGATAAATCAAAGAAAAGAATGAAGAAATCAAAAGTGAAGTATATTCCAAGTTCCTTAAAGAAAATCCTGGGAATAAAGATAGACTCCTTTCAGCTTTTGATTATTCTTCAAACAAATTGGTGATGTCATTTCTCAAGCCCACAGTGGCTGATCCAAAAACAATTGCAGATTATTCAAAGACAGACCTGGAAGTTGATGCAGATGCTATCCATGAATTGGACCAAATAGAATTCCACAGGAGCAATACAGATATGCTGTATTCTAAAATAGTCAAGAAGACTATGAATTCTATCAGGCTTGAGAAAACACTGATAAACCTTCAAAATCAAATGAAATTGGATAAAGCCTCATTATATGCCAATAAATTAAGAATCAAAGCATTGGAGGATATAGTAATTGAAGCAGGAGCTGACCCAACAAACATTGAAGGGGAAATGGTTATAATCAAACAGAAAAATGAAGACATAGCTGCTCTCAGAAAGCAACTAAAATTGCCTCCAAGCGAAAATCCCTAGGCAAAAGAAATCCTTCAGCAAAGACATAAAATGATGAACTAAAAAAGCTTGTTCTAAAAATGACAATGCAGATAAAGGAAATGGAAAGAAAAATAGAAGTTTTCATGCAAGAAAATGAAAAACTGAAGAAATCTCAACATGTTTTCATTCCTACAGTTATCCCAACTGTAAGTACAACTATTCCATCTACATTGGCAGAACACTTGGCACCACAAGGATGATTGGCAACTGCAGTGTCAATCACTTCTAAAGACATCTCTGCCTCTTCTTCATCAACCTCACAGATAAACACAGTAGAGGAAAAAGCTGCAATGATCAGAGCCATGGAAGATTTGTCTATAAAAAATAAAGAAATACCCAGTTTAAAAGGCACCATTAAAAATATGGAAACATATAAAAGAGATGCCTAAATTACTTCCAAAGGGCATGAACAGAGGGCTGACAAATTACAGGAACAGGTGAAAATTCTTCAACAACAGGTAAATCTTACTGAACAGGTTGGCTACATAAATAATCATTTGTGGACAAAAATCACTGAAGGCATTCACTCACAATGGCCTTCTATCCAAATTATATATGAGTAAAAAGATCTGCTACAAGTTTCCTTAGCAGAAATTGATAAAACAAAGAAGGAACTTGGCAACAAACCACCTCAAGAATTTCAGCTCATATCATTCTTGAACAGTAAAAACATAGAAGAACTAGCTGAATTAAAAATTCCAGACAGGATAGAGGCTATCCTGGAAATAAAAAAGGTCCTAACAAAAAGAAACATCATGAATAATCTGGAAGAGAAGTGTGACAATATGAACATATCAATTACCAAATTCAAGACTAAGTATGACTTGCTACTTGAAGCAGGACTTCCATACATTCATGCATTGAATGAAAAATTAATGCCACAGAAGGACTATGACTAGAAAATCAGAGCTCATGCTAGGGAGCAAGCTAAAAAGCCTTTGGCACAAGGATCTCCAACTAGCAAAGTATTACTTCAATATTTTGAAAATTTGTTCTTTTTGGAAAATGAAATCAAGCATATGTTCATAGTAAAGCCAAACTTTGCTAAATATACAGAGGTTGATGAAAGCTACAGGAAACTAAAGAGTATAAAGATCCCAACAGCCCAAAAATGGCAAGAATTCACAGATCTGATGTGAATTTGACAGGTAAAAGAGTAGGAAAATCACATGAAAGATCATATTTTACTTTTATCTTAGGGTAAAAATTTAGGGTTAAAGTGTATCAGATTGTCAAAGAGTATCAACAAAAAAAATGTTACTACTGGTTATTTTTCAATTACAGCAGTAAAACCGTGAAAATCAAATGATAAAGAGTAATAGATTTGAAAGTCAAAGAAAGGAATGTTCTACAACCACCTTCCATGAGAAGATGCACCTAATGCCAGCAATGCTTACAGCACATCATAAAACCTTTTTAATTAGAATAATTAGTTCTATATTTCCTTGTAAAAGAGAATAGCTTGCAAACAGTTTTGCTGCTGTCCCTCTTCTTATGTTCTCTTTCCTATTTTTCCTTGAAACATTATCTCAAACTCTGAGATATTTTGTAAACAATGTATGTGTATAAATACTTCATTATTCGAAGTATTCAGTGTGGAATAAAATTTCTCAAGACTACTATAGTTATTTTGCTGGATATATTGAAGTTGGTGTAAGTCAATTAGCGAAGCAGCAGACTGGAAACGAGATTAGAGACATCATAACTAAGGATTCTTGTGGTGACAAGATAAGTCTCGTCTTCTTCCTGTTTTCAGCGTTTTTTCTTTAAAATTTTTACATACATTCATTTAATGTGTTTCTATTCTTTAATGATCAACTAAGGAGAATTTAAACATGATTAGTGATAATAAACTCTATGTTTTAAACTAGTTGGCATTTTTATGTTTTCTGCTTGATAACCGGACTATAAAATTCTTAATTGCTCTAGGTCCCAGTTTGATCCCCTCCTTCAATCTTATTTTCCGTAACTTAAGGATTCTTAAGTTCCATTTTGTTCAGATTTCGCCCATTCCATCAACAAAGCCTATTCAAATCCTTAGAAGGTCATCTATCCTGCCCTTAGTACATTTGCATCTTTCAGTCTTATTTCCTAGCTCTGCTTGCTTAGAAAGTTGACTCCATAGCCCAATGTTCTGGTATATCCTTATGGTTTACCTTGAAACACTTTTTATTCCCACCACTCTTACAAAACAAGTCCCACTATCCACTCATAGCTAGCCTAAAACCCAATTATAAAACAAAGTTAAATCTTTAGGAGAGATCCCTCTCCAGAACTCAGGAAGGCTAGATCCTGAATTCTAAAAGAGGTTCCTGGTTACCCCTGGTTTTCTGAAATACAAAAATCCCCATCCCACAACCTGAGAATTACTAGGGTGATAACATGGGCTACAGTGAAACCTCGAAGGAATATAGAATCTATGTGCTTGGTCAAAGAGAAGTGGAGATATTCCATGATGTCACCTTCGATGAAGATGCTACCCTCAGGAAAGTGAGGAATATTCCTAGCTCAAAGGAAGACAAAGAAGAAGAAGAAGAAGATGGAAGGAAGGAAGAACCGAAGGATGAACCGATGCCTGGTGTTGAATGTCCGATGTATCCTATAGATCCACCTCCTTCAAATAAAAGGAGACCCTCATGCCTTAGGGACACTCTCAAAGATGCTGAGAGACACATTTCTCCAAGAGGAACATTCCGTGAAAGCAAGAAGCCGAATAGGTACTAAGGGTACCTAGCAACCATGAGTAAAATTGTACAATCTGAGCCTTAATCATTTGAAGAAGCCGTAAAGAATCAAGTTTGGAAGGATGATACACACAAAGAATATGAGTCTATTATGAATAATGATGTTTAGGAAGTGGTCCTGAGACCGGAGGAAAAATCTATTGTCACCTTGAAATGGCTCTACAAGATCAAGCATGGAGCCAATGGAAGTGCTGAAAAGTACAACACAAGATTTTTTGCTCGAGGCTTCTCTCAAAGGGAAGGCATAGATTATGATGATATATTTGCACCTGTTTTCCGCTATACCACCATCCAATCGATCATTTTTCTTGCTGCAATGCAAGGGTGGAGTCTCCATTAGATGGATGTGAAGACTGCCTTTCTACATGGTTCAATCAAGGAATAGGTTTATGTGGAGCAACCTCTGGGGTTCAAAGTCCAAGATAGAGACACACATGTAGGAAGGTTGAATAAAGCCCTCTATGGGTTGAAGCAAGCCCCTAGGGCTTGGTATGAGAGGATCGATAGCTACTTGATGAAGCCGAGCTTCACTCAAAGTGATACTGATCCAAACCTTTATTTTAAGGTTGATAAAGAAAGGCATATCATTCTGGTTCTCTATGTGGATGATCTCTTCCTGATAGATGTTGACCCTCTCATTCATCAATGTAAGAGGGAGATAGATTCTGAGTTCGAGATGAATGACTAGGACTGATGCACTATTTCCTAGGCTTGGAGGTCTGGCAAAGGCCATGTGAGATTTTCATTTCTCAAGGAAAATATGTTGTGAAGATGCTGAAGAGATTTGGGATGGTGGACTGCAAGTTCGTGACGAATCCAATGGAACTCAACTTTAAGAAGTTGTGTGGAAGTACTGTTGGGCCTAAGTTGGGAAATCCCATCGAGTATCGTCAACTCGTGGGGGACTTGATGTTCTTAGTGAACTCACGTTCGAACATATGTTTTGCAGTGAACACATTGAGTCAATATATGGTTGACCCTCATCACATTCACTGGATTGGTGCCAACAATCTCTTGAGATATCTTCGGGGCACAATCAACCATGGGATGAGATACACTGTCGGGAGTATGAGGCTCCATGGATATACCGATACTGATTGGGTAGGAAATGTGGTGGATCATAAGAACACATATGGATGGTGCTTCACTCTTGGTTCTACTTTGAGATATTGGATGGGTAGGAAGCATAAATCCGTTACTTTGAGCACCGTCGAGGTCGAATACATTACAGAAAGTACATTGGCCTATTGTGAATTTTTTTGGTTGAGAAAGCTCTCCAGTGAGCTGTTTTTACATGTGCTAGATACCACCCTTATCCTTTGTGATAACCATAGTGGAATTCCTCTTTCTGAGAATCATGTGTTCCACGACTGATCCAAGCACATTGTTATCAGGTATCAATTTTTCCGGGACATGGTACAACGAGGCACTGTAAGGCTCCATCACAATGGGACTAATGAGCAGGTCGCAAATATTCTCATGAAGCCCCTGGGGAAGGTCAAATTATTAACCTTCCGTGATAATATTGGTATCGTGGACAGACCCTATTCTGAGTGTCCTGCTTGAGTTGGACTATGAGATCTAGGAGCTCCAAGGTGCTTGGGGATAGCTTCTTGGAGCTATAAGCAACCATAGGGTGAGGTTCGCCAAACCTTGTTGGTGTGCTTCTTCCCCACCATTGTGATATTGAGATGGTTCACCCTCTCTTTGATTTATGCCCCACATGCATCCTACCCATAGAGTTTCAGACTCATGGAAATACCTCTCATTTGGCCAATGAGGCGGGAAATGTGGATAGAGAGCGATAACATGACCGATGGACGCATCGAGGATTGTTGTACTCTCTATGTCTAGGATGGGATGTGTCCAACACCTTGATCTGAGATCAAGTATAATCAGGTTCTTACCTCTAAAATGACTTCGGGTCAGTAAACTAACTTCAGGTTAGTATGTGACTCTTTTGAGTTCGATTGAGGTTTTAACCTCTAAGCCAAATTCTGGTCAGCAAAGTGTGATGTATTTGTGACTCACTCTCGTTTTTTTGCCCCAAGATCCAACACAACATGTTACAACAGGATGACACAAGATTGCATGATGATGACGATGATAGTACATGATGGTACTGGTGACAGGATGGAACAGGTGGACAGATGGAGTTATCCCTAGTTGAGAGGGAGTGTTAATTTTGGGAAACTAGGTCCAAAATCCATGTTGCATTACTCATATGGTGATGATTATATATTTTTTGGATTCGTCTTTTAGAGAGGTGCAAGATTGATCTAAATATCATCTTGTTTGGATGAGAAAAACTTATATTTTGATTTTGTTTTCCACACGTGCAAATTGACAAGGTCGACCAAATTTGTAACGTAGGCTCACAAGCCCAACATATGTGTCACACACCCTCATTGATGTATATAAATAGGAGAGAGATGATGCTCATTTCATCATCATTCCATCACACATTCTTCTTGTGATATTATTGGTTCGTATAGCCTAGGAGAGACTTCTATTCCTCACATGTGTCAATCTAAAGCTGGAGAAATTGCGGACTGTTTTAGGGATTTTGCTGAAGCGTTGACCATGGGTCAAATCTTGGAGTTTGAATTTCATTCTTGGGCATAAATTCCGATTTCTTGAGGCTGTATTGGAGGGCACAAAGATCAAGGCTAGACATTGAATTTAACTATAGATCGTTGACTGCAACGTTGACCAATGTTGACTTATGCATTGACTGATTTTTGTTGACTTGCTTGACTTTTTGAGAGCTGTGTTTGAGGTGTGTGTGTGACACTTGGTGAAAGGCTGATCTGGTATGTTGAAGAAGTTGGTTTAACCAACTAAATCCTTGGCTGGCTAGGGCATCCTGTTGACTGCTGTAACAAACATACCTCTCTATATTTGCTGGACAAGAAGGATTACAAATTTTGATATATTATTTGGATTGTGCGTCTGTTGATCTATTATTATGTTCTATCAACATTTTACTTTCATGTTTATGTGATTGCTAAATTGAATTGGGCCTATAATAAATATTGAAGTAAAATTGTGTTTAGCATAGAACATACCATGGTTATCTAAAATTAACATAAATACATCAAGTGAATCCTACTCATCAAAGTATTAAACCATATTTGTAAGTTGGTGATTACTGAGCATGGGTTTCCTCATCTTCTTGACAAGTTGGAGCTTGCAATTTTTGTAAGTTGGTGCTTACAAAGGATTGGTGTCCTCACATATGGTTGTAATGAATTTGAATATTGTTGACAAGTATTGTTTTCTCAAGTTTTGACTTGCACTTTGATCTTCGTGTTCATACATTGTGAATTATTGATTATGTGATTCATGATTAACTAAGTGATCAATTTTTAAAAGTAATTAAATATTGATTCATTCCCCCTCTCAGCATTTCCAACAATGGGTATTATAGTTGGTTCCTTCAGACTCAGTGTAATAATTGGAAGGCAAACCTCAAAAACATAGATGGAAAAGTCAGGAAGCCGTGACTCCAAACCATTGAAATAAGTCTCCTCCATTTCCATGTATACAAATCCTTGTAAAAAATAAGGGAATTAGAGGAGATGGCCAAATATTGAAGAAGGTTACACCACTGATGTTGAAGCAGAATTTGTGAGGATAAAAAAAGAAAATGTAAGACTTAAAGAGAAGTTACAAAACCCTTGAAGAGAAGGATCATAACATTAATGAAACAAAACTTGTCCTCCTATGATGTCAAGCAAAGGAAGCATAAAAGAGAGAATAAATGTTGTCAATTCAGTTGAAGGAAAATGTTGAGGACTATGAAAACCTAGAAGCAGAAGTTGAACAAAGATAGAAATAACAAGAGAAAAAGTTTTAAGAAGTTATCTCCTTGAAAATATAGCTAGAAGAAGCTTAGAGGATGGAATAAGTGATGAAAATATAACTAAAAGAAAAAGAAGAAAATTGTGAGAGGATTGAAGTAGAGATTCTCTCTTTAAATAATGAAGTAGACAAGCTCAACAAGAACCTGAAAAGTTCTCAAATGTTGGATAACATTCTCAACAACCAAATATCACCACTCAACAAAACAATTCATCGTTATGTGAGTGAGACTTCAGGCAAAGAAGATGCAAGTATTTAGTAACCAGAAAATAAGATTGGAGAAAACCCTGAAGGCTATGTTCATATTCTTCAAATCCCTAATCACCGTGGAAGAAAGAGAAGAAACCCAGATGAGTTTGAAGGAGTTACTACACTTCGAAGCTACACCAATACCTTGAAGGGATCCATACACGACGCTAGCTACAGTATAATAAGAGATGAGGATCAACAACGAATTGAATTCTCTCCAAAGCAGAACAATTTTAAAAGAACTACATCAAGGGAATCTTACTCAACCAAGTATTAAACCATATTCCTTGGTTATTTTTTTTCATGTACAAAATTTGGACAAAACAAGAGATGATAAATCCTATGCCAAGGATGAATATGTAAGTAATAGAGGCCTTTTTTAGACCTTTAAAAGCAATATTGTTGACAACCAAATTAGATTTTTTAACTGTAACATAAATGAAAACTATATTTAATTTACTTTCCTACACAAGTATAGTACATAATGCTATAAATGCCACAACCTTGGGCATATAATACGTGATTGTATAAACAACTTGAGATGGTCTCCTAAGGAAATCAAGGAAGACATACCTTTTGAAATTTTGATAGATGATAGAATTTCTTATCATGGTAACTACTTTTGATAATATGTATTCTTTTCTTAGTTTTTACTTGTTTATTTATGTCATCAAGCAATTACACAATAGCAGAACATAATGCACAAAAGACAAAAAACACTAGAATTTAGGCTCCAAGCGACGAAAAAATTCCACAAGGGGGAAAACCCAAAAATCCTTCTCCTATATAATTAGATCAAAATGATAAGACCAAGACCATGAACAATAACAAGACCTAAAAATTCTACCAAAATGTCAATCCCAACCCTCCTCCAAGTCAACTCCAATGTCAAACTCAAATATGGTCAAATTGTCCCTTGAAATTTTGGCCCCTAAAATTTTGGGCCTGCAATGGTCATAGAAAAGATCATTTCTTCACCTTCTTTGTCCTTTTCTCCACTAATTGGGTGAAAAATATATGTGTGACGATGGTGAGTGAGTGTCCTCCAAAGTGATCGAATTTTCCTCTATCTGTCCAAGAGGTCAAATAGGTGGCTCTTGGGCGGTCTATGCCGTCTTGTTCCCAAGGAGGGATGACTTGAAAAATTTGGTGAACTTTGACTCAATAAAAAATTTCTTTTTATTTTCTTACAAAAATTCCAAATGGAACTCGACTCAAGTACATTTTATTTTGACTCAATAATTTTTCTTTGACTCTTTTGACTCTATAAGCATGAAGAACATGCTTTTGACCGGAGTGAAATAATAATAGTGAATATAATAAATAATAAAATTATACTTTATTGTAGGAATTTATAGGGTAAGTTCCGTAGATCAAGAACCAAAGGTCACCGCTCACAAATAGATCACAAATCAATACACCAGTATAATCATGTGGTTAAAACCCTCAAAGAGGGAAACAATCCACGGCCTGAGCCAACGCGGCCACTTCAGGCAATTTATTAATATAAAAAGAAAATTTACATATGTTTCTCTCATAAACGGTTACCAGACAAATGGCCCTCCATGCTCTTTAAATAGAGATCATGGACCAATCGGGTGTTAAGCCACGGATCAAGTGTCGTTAATATCGAGGTGAGAGATAACTGTCAGATCACTACAAATCGTGACCGTCAGATTATAAGTTACAAATGTACATGGTAAAGAAACACACTTTACCTAACTCTACACTAGACTAAGTTATTATTAACTATTTCCTATGTGTTGGAATATCCTAACATCCCCCCTTAAGAACAACTAGGGATAGGATTGAAGGATTTACAAAGGTGACAAAAAAGGAGCCTATTTCCTATGTGTCGAAATATCTTAACATCCCCCCTTAAGAACAAATTGGGATAGGATTGAAGGATTTACAAAAGTGACACAATTGGAGAAGGAAGGAGGCATTAGAGCCTATCCCCCCTTAATGTCAACATTCCTGAACTCCAAGCATGGATCGAAGTTTGGTAAACTTTGCTTTTGTGAGAGCCTTTGTAAAGATATCGGCTACTTGATCATTGGTTGGATAGTACTGCACTTCAAGAACACGATCATGAATGAGCTTTCTGATGAAGTGTATGTGGAGTTCAATGTGTTTCGTACGATGATGCTGAACTGGATCTTTACATAGCTGAATGGGACTCTGATTATCACACCAAAGTGTAGTTGGATGCTGCTGATGAAGACCAAATTTAGACAAGATCTGACGAAGCCACATGGCTTCCTTTCCGGCTTCAACTACACCACGATACTCTGCTTCTACTAAAGAAAGAGAGATGGCACTTTGTTTCTTACAAGACCATGCAATAGGTCTTGAACCAAGAGTGAACACATATCCTACAGTAGACTTTCGATCATCAGGGTCACCAGCCCAATCAGAATCAGTGAAACCAATCAACAATGGAGATGCTCCTGCACTGTAATGAATCCCGAACTGAACTGTACCTCAAATATATCGAAGTATTATTTTAGCTGATTTCCAGTGGCTTTCATGAGGTTGGCGCATAAACCGAGCGACAAGACCAATGACAAAGGAAAGGTCAAGATGGGTATGGGTTAGATACATAAGTTTACCAACAAGTTGACGATATAAGGCAGCATCAACTTCAGGGGTAGTACAAGTGACTGAAAGCTTGATGCCAGACTGAAAGGGAGAAGGGGCTGGCTTATAGTCTTCCATGTGAAAGTGGTGTAGAAGATCATAGGCATACTTGGATTGATAGAGGGTAATGCCTTCCTTGGATTGCAAGACTTGAAGACCAAGGAAATAATGCAAGTGTCCTAAGTTTGTCATTTCAAACTTCTTTTTGAGGCTAGAATTCATATGGTTTATATGGTTTGGATCACTACCAGTAAAGATAAGATCATCAACATAAAGAACAAGGATGGTGAAGGAATTACCCACTTTCTTGGTGTAGACAGTGTTGTCAGATGAAACCTAGAAAAGCCATTATCTAATAGAAATCTATCCATTTTGGCATACCAAGGTTGAGGAGCTTGTTTGAGACCATAGAGAGACTTCCTAAGGCGAAAAAAAAGGGTAGAGTCGTTTTGGATAAATCCAGGGGGTTTTTCCATGTATATTTCTTCATGTAAATCTCCATGTAAGAAGGCAGATTTAACATCCATCTGATGGAATTCCCATTTAAAGGAGGCAGCAAGGGAAAGAACAAGGCGGATAGAATTCATTTTTGGCAACATGGGAGAAGGTTTCAGTATAGTCAATTCCTTCAACTTGTGAAAATCCTTTAGCAACAAGACGAGCTTTATGTCTATCCACTTTTCCATCTGGTCCAAACTTGGTTTTGTAAACCCATCTGCATCTGACAAGTTTTTTTCCTTTTGGAAGAGGAACAAGATCCCAAGTATCGTTTTCCAATAAGGAACGATACTCTTCATTCATAGCTTCATCCTAATCTAGATGACTGGAGGCTTCTTCAAAGGTTTCTGGATCAATTTTTTCCAGAACTTGAGCCAATAAGGAAGAGGCTCTTTCGAACTGAGAACATGTACTTTGTTGATCGGTAGGGTCACCTGCAAGAGAACTTGCTGCATCTCGAGTAGAGCGGATCCATCTTGGAAGCGGTGGAGTATAAGGAACAATTTCAAGAGGTGGAGGAGGATTGTCATCCTCACTGTCATCATCTGAACTAGAAGGAATGCTATTAAAAATAGAAGAGAGAGAGAGAGAGAGGTGGCACATATGTCAAATCAGGCTTGCAGGCCAAAGGTGGTACACTCGCCAAACTAGGCTCGCAGGCCGATATATTTTCATCAAATTTTACACCTTTTCTAATGATTATATTTTTGGATTTTGGTTGAAGAAGTCTATATCCTTTGACATCTTCAGAATATCCAACAAAAATGCATTTTTCACTCTTAGTTTCTAAGGCTTTATGTTTCGCATCTGGAATATGGGCCCAAGCATCACTTCCAAAAACACGAAAGTGACTTACATCTGGTTTGATTGAGCTCCAAGATTCTTCTAGAGTTATATTCTTTAAAACCTTAGTAGGAGTGCGATTTACTATGTAATTTGCACAGTTAATGGCTTCTGCCCAAAAATTGAGACCAAGTCCTTTAGATTGAAGCATACAATTAGCCATTTCTTTTAAGGTGCGATTCTTCCATTCACCTACACCATTTTGCTGTGGAGTATATGGAATAGTATGTTGCAACTGAATGCCATGCTCAATGCAGAAGTTGATAAATTTGTTGTTAACATATTCTCCTCCATTTTCTGATCTTAACTTAAGAATTTGATGTCCATAGTGTTTCTCAACAAAGGCCTTAATGGCCAAGAACATACTCTTGAGTTTTAAGAAGTATACCCAAGTGCGTTTGGAAAAATCATCAATGAAAGTTAAGAAGTACTTGCAACCAGAGAAAGAAACAACAGGAACTGGGCCACATAAATCATTGTGCACAAGCTGCAAAGGGGCTGAAGCGTGCCGAGAGGCACGTTTGTCAAAACTATCCCGATGATATTTTCCGAGTACACATCCAGAGCAAACACCATCTCGGAAAGATATCATAGGAAGACCCGTCACTATATTTTCCTTACATAGTGTTTGAAGTGAGCGATAGTTTAAGTGACCAAATCGCTCATGCCAAAGTTTGCTCACTTCATCATTATGAGCAACAAAAACAGAGGGAAGACATGATGACCCAAATTTGCCAAACTTATACAACCTTGTGGAATCATCAACATTGCTAATAGCTAAAATATTTTTAGGATATTTGAGGTCCTTGATTCCAACATCATTAGGTGAGAATTATACTATTTTCCCTTCACCTGAATGAGTTATCTGATAAACAGATAGAAGGTTGCATGACAAGGTAGGAACACATAGTACATCATTAAACTGACCATTATCTAGATGAATGGTTCTAGATCCTACAACACTAAGAGATATATCATAACCAACATAAATATGTTTGGTGTTACAATCATTTAAAGAAGAAAACATGGATTTATTTTTAGCCATGTGGTAAGAAGCTCCAGAATCAATGAGCCACTCATGAGAATGACAAGAAGAAGATACATTTAATGCATAACCAGATCTTGATGCTTGAAAACCACAAGCAGAAAGTGCCATTCCTGAAGATGAAGGTGAAGAGTGCTCCAAATTGATGTTGTGCTTCTTCATTGCTGCTTCTAAGGCTTCCATGTTCTTAAAACATTTGGACTCTAAATGGACATCACGATTGCAAAAGTTGCAATGTATATCTGTCTTCTTTCCTTTTTTTTTATATGCCTTATCATTTTGGTGAGTTGCTTTTTCAGTTTGAGGTTGAAATTGCTTAGGACCCTTGTTTGGTTTCAGACCATACTTTTTCGGATACTGCTTCTTAGGATTATTTTAATATGATTGATGTTGGGCTGCTAAGGCTTTCTTAGAAGCGTTTCCAAAAGTGATAAGACCAAGGTGTAAGGGTTTTTATTGTTCTCTTATCAAAGAATCACAAAAGGAATCAAAAGATGGGTTCTTGTAGGTGGTTCCTGAAGAAATGGTGGCTTCTCTAGTGGAATGGAAGGCAGAAACAAATATAGAGTATGCAGGGCCAAGCTTAGAAAGAATGCAATAAATGAGGCTACCATCTTCCTTTTTGATCTTACAACCCTCTAAAAGAATTCGAATGGTCTTGAATTTGGAAAAAAAATCTTCAATGGAGGAGAAATTATTGGGGTCCAAAGTAAGCAACTCATTTTCAAGCTGGTGGGCCTTGATTTGATTTTTAATGCCAAAAACAGTTTTTAACTTTTCCAGGGCTTCATCAGGGGTGTCAATGTCAAGGATATGAAATCGAAGATCTTGAGCAATGGACATTCCTATCAACCCTCATGCTTGATCTTGTTTATTTTCCCATTTAGCGACTTTATCATCATCGAAAGGTTTAGTTTCTTTTCCTGTGGCTATTCTATAAAGCCCTTTACTTCTAAGTATATCTACCATGTGAGGTAGCCATTGGAAATAATTCATGTTGTTAAGAATAATCGGGCATGCACTTTCCATTTAAAAAAACAATGAAGCTGAGAAAAGCTAAAACTAACTACTCCAATGGAAATATCTCGAAAAATTAGGCTGTTTAAAAAAAAACGGCTTGAAAAACGGCTTCCAGATGAAGAAGTTATGCCTTTTTGAAAAAACGAGTTGAAGATGCCGAATAGTTACGAGAACAGGATGAAGTGCAATTTTTTAAAAAAAAATTCCGCCCCTTTCAACAAAAACTTTTTACAAAAGAAGCTGGAGAAGGAGACTTGAACCCAAGACCTCTATTCTCATAAACTAACCCCTCACCAAGTGATATAGTAAAAGGATCACGTTATTGTTGGAAAGGAGGAAGGGGTTTTTTTTTTTTACTTTTCGGTGTGCATGCCTTTCCCGGAAAAAAAAAAACAAAAAAACCAAGCAAAAAAAAAACGAAATGCAAGCCTTACGGCAGAATGTTAGATTTTCGTTAGCCTTACTGACAAATATCACTTTTTTCACTATTTCTGATTTCCCGAGATTGCACAAAGACGCGGGGAAAGAGTGTTGTGCCCCACTTTGGTTGATGGACACTGATCCTTCATAATTTATTCTTTGAGGACCTCAGGTTGAGGATCCAGACACATGACTCCATTATTAGTGAATTTGATGGTTATGTATGTTCTTTATTGATACTGTGATGTTGACATCATTGATGGATATGTATGTTCTCTATTGATATCATGATGATGATAGACTTGATGGATAGGTATGTTTTCTATTGATGTTACGATGATGATGGATAGGTATGTTTTCTATTGATGTTAAGATGATGATGGATTTGATGGATATGTTAATTTCCCATTGATGTTATGATTATGATAACCATGATGGATGTGTCCTATGGTAGCTAATACATTAGTTCGAATCAAAATGAACAACGATGTGAATGACGGCCATGTTGATGTTACACAGGGATAATGACTAACAATGAGAAACTTTGTTAATGATGATTATTGAGTATGACAGAAACCGCAGGCACTACATATGATGAGCCGAATAAACATCCGGTTTGATAGAAATTAATATTTTGTCTTTTGAAATTCTAAGTTCCGCTTTGAAAATTGATATATATATATATATATATATATATATATATATATATATATATATATACACTCTGATGATATGTGAGTGGTTGCAGAAACATGTTAGTTGCTTGGCCGAATGACTCACATATGGGTGATGGGGTTGTACAATTGGATGGAACAACATGGGAGGGGTGGGACAATGTCCCTGATCTCACCTGCTAGCACTCTCGCCATGACTTACGCTGGAAAGGTCAAAACTCCTTCGCCTTGAAGATCACGATGTCGTGGGGGCAGGTCCCAAATTTGAGTCGCTCACGAGGATTTTTTGGGAGGCGCTTATCAAGGCGGATTCCTTAATCCCCAACACCATTAGTCTCACTATAGCATGTGACATACGAGATGATAGCAGTTTCTATCATTGTGCATATACTTTCCCCTCGTAGACACTAGATGCTTGAAGGGCAAGTGGTGTGGCACCCTTGGGACTTCAAGAGAAGTTCTTGAAGGGCACGACCGACTTGACACCCTTGGCATCACAAATAAATTGTTAGGCATGGCACCCTTAGAACTTCGAAGGGAATTTCTTGAAGGGAATGACCAACTTGACACCCTCGACATCAGTAAAAATAAACTAATAAATATTATCAAGATATGAAAATCCTATGAATTCATGTCAAGTGGTAAATGATGTTAGAACCAAGGAAATTAAATCAAGAATTAAACTTAGGGTAAGGGAAGAATAGGAAGAAATAAAATATTTTACCCTGAGAGCTCTACCCCTTTCGATCTTGAAAAATATTAAGTTGATAATGTACATAAGTAACTTAATTTGGCAAAGGAGGGAAAGAGGAACATAGAGTTAAGTATAAAAATTAATCATAAAATGGTTAAAAATTCATTAAGAGAAGAGGGTGGTGATTTAAAATAATATTAATAAGTTAAAATTGGAGAAATTTAGAGAACCTCCATGTGGCAAGAGCCAACATAAGAATATCCATCTAAGAGACAAATTGAGTTAAATTAGGAGGTAGTTAGGGGACCAAATCTGAGACTCATCAGTTAACTTCAGTAATAAACACAAATTAAGGAGTAGGAAAAGGGGGAGATAAAGAGACAATTAGGAGAAGAAATAGGAAGCCTTGTTGTCGTGAGGAAAATACTATTTTAAATTAATATTTAAGTAAATGATTTTAGAGAGTCTGGGTGAGAGGGTGACACATGGGTGAGTGTATAATCAAACTTTTGGATTAATAAAAATAATTAATTATGCATGAAAATCCAAGTGTCCAATATGAAGCCTCTTATAAAATAAGGGGGAAACCATGGGAGAAAGGACCTTTTGGCTTACCCTATGGTTGGATGGAGGAGACTATGTTTTGGTGAGTGGTTACGAGCTAAAATAAGGGGGAAACCATGGGAGAAAGGACCTTTTGGCTTACCCTATGGTTGGATGGAGGAGAATATGTTTTGGTGAGTGGTTACGAGCTATAGTTGAGTTTGGTGAGTTAGAGGACTTTAGAGAGGGGACTCTTGAGCCAAGGAGTGCTCACCTCTATCAGCTAGCACATTTCCTTCATTGTACAGCCCCATTGCAGCTCGGGGGTCCACGGGGAAGGAGAGTACCCAAGGAGTAGGCTGGGAGGTCAAACGGTGGGTCATTATATTCGGATTAAGCATGAAAACATTCACGCTTGGAGGTAGAAGACAACAAGGGAGCGCAACTAGCGGCAAGTCAAGAATGAATCTTGTCTCCTGGTGAATGGTACCTATGTTATTTATAATTTTTTCTTTATATGACTACATTCTGCTTATAATTAAAATGTAAAATATATGTATGTGAAATGAAGTTAAATTCATGGATGTTGATATAAGTAATTAATATTTCTGAGTTTCCAAAGTTGTATGCTTATGGTTTTATTCCTAGTTTACTATAAAAAAAAAAAAAAAAAAGAAAAGAAAAGAAAAGAAAAGAAAAAAGCCTAGGGTTGGTCCCTACTTTTGGTATCAGAGCGAGTTTCAAACTCTAGGACCTATGGACCCTTTGAAACTTACTCTCCATAGGTGCCACTATGAATTCTCGTAAAAAAAAAAAACCAATGAATCCTTATGAAAATAATGTGTTGTAAGAGCCATTCCCCAATTGCCCAGGATATGCTTTCATTGGTGTCCAACTACAAGGGCTTATGTGTGGCGTTTCCAACTACAATGGCATTGAGAAGTGTATTGTAACACAATGTATCAGGCTTGCAGCGCCTCTCCTTCATTTCTGCGAACATCCTCACTATTTTTACCATCCCGACCTAGTTGTAAATCTTCATTGAGTCAGTGTAGTGTAAGCGGCAGGATTGCAACGAATTGGCTTAGAATTCGCATAGCATACTTCTCGGCCTGTTGAGTTGCATTTAAGAGGATACAAAGGTTTAAAGTTTCAATCATAGTGCCTGAATACAAGGATAACATCTCTTCGAAGGACTCTTTCCTCTTGAGTTTTTGCCAATCCCCAATGAATGAGGGATTTTAAAATCACTATAAATACTATCCAAAACAATTTGATTAAATTTTCTTTGAATCCCATCTCAATGAGTATGGTTGAGTTCATTCCAATTCCTTCTACTTAGGAGTTATCCTCTGGCTCATGAAACATAGCTTTTTCTCATTTTGAATATGAACTTCCTGGTGATAAATGTTTTCAGATACGTCAATATTGCAAACGGAGGAGAAATTTTCAGATTTACATACTAAAAACAAAATTTTAAAGTGCAACATTGTACTTATTTTCTTCAAATAAAATTTGTCGTATTAATTTTAGGTGGATAAAATATAATGAAAAGCATAGTTTAAATCATGAAATTGCGTGCTCTAATATCTATAAGAATAGAGCTGAGAAATTTTCATAGTTCGAAAAAAAAAAAATTCAACTTATCCTTGATGAACATCATAAAGGGTTTTCCAGATTGAGAACATGTACTGTTTCAAAAATTGATGGGAAAATTGAACAACAGTAAATTTTAATATTTCACATCCAAATCTGTTTTTTATACTTAATATTTCACATCCAAAACTTCTTATATTAGAGAAATTACATCAACAACGACCACCCAGATATTAATACTCTCAGTGCATCAGTGAAACCAGAAATCAACATTTTTTTTTTATTAAAATATTTATAAAACCTTTCATACAAGAGGCCAGGCCAGGCCTCTGTCTTTCTTATAAATTAAAATAAAACACTATATGCTGAATAATCACATGACTATGTATATACAACTAATATCTACAATTCAATAGGTTGACTATCGTCGTCCCATGCCCACATAATCTCCTTCAGACCTGGCCTTAGGCTCCGGCTGTCATAAAACAAAATCAGAATTAAAATGGAATTCACATAATTTTATTATTATATCTAAAATTTAATTGTTTCTCTGAATTTTGCATATTAATACAGAAATAGAGAAAAGATTAAATCGTTAAAACCATTTGACTCCCAATTGTAATTACATGTAAACTTGTATTTGATCCCATGAACAATCCAGCTATGTAAGATTCGTTTTCAGGGCTTTCCGTGACAATTACTTCTTGATTGTTCTTGTGCTTCCCTGGATTCTTTTAGGAATGAACTCGAAGGATCCAACTATTGCTGAGTATGAATGTAGATATAAAAACGCATCACTGTAAATAATTCTCCGGTAAATTAGAAAATCTCTCCACATTTATTGTTAAGATTTATCTACATTTACTCTTCCGATTCCTCTAATTTCGTTTTGGCTAAAAATAAGCAACAATAGCCGATCCACTGAAAATAATTGTTAATCATTGATGGAACATGAAACCGATTTGAGGGGCTTCAGCTCCATGCATTGAAACTTCACTTTGCTAAAATTTTGATCTGAATTAAATTATTAAGATCATGTAAACAACAGGTTATTCGAGATCTAGTTCAGGTCTAGTTAAGTGTAGTCTTTAAATTACTATTTCAAGGTAATAGCCGATTACTCCATTTACCCGCATCTAGTTAACTGAAGTTAATAAATTTAAATTTTTAGTTATTTTGATCACTCTTGTTTTAATTATGGATTGTCCTATATTTCAAGATTTTATAACTTACACATACCTTTTTACAACTGTTTATCTTGCTAACTTCAAAAAAAAAAAAAAAAACGAATATCCCGATAAGAATAAAAATGAAGCTTTTTGCATTTGTTTGTCTATCAATGAATACAATTATTTTTTTCTGTGCTTAATAAAAAACGAACAATTCCAGCAACATAAGAGCCAACAACCAACCATCCACTGCAATTATTGCTCCAAAATTTATCGAAAGGAGACAACCCATCTTTGACTACGCGGAGTGTGTTGGACGAGTACATTAGGATTGGATACTTTAACACGTTGAGTTTTTTCATTTTTACCATTGTACTTTAGCGAGTTGAGTTTTTGCATTTTTCCAATAAAATGGTTATCAAGATAACCTTTTGTATGACATGTAAATTTATATTTTACCAATATAATGAGAAGGGAAGTATTTGAGTGCAGATTATCGTATTAAATGTTATAATCTATTATAGTTTAATGTCATAATTTATTATAGTTTTTTCCTAGTAGCATAGGGTATAGTATTGATATTTTTGGTTTGACTTGTTTAAAAGGATTGGGGTTGATTGTCAATATTTAAATGTATGATTACTAACTGGAATTGCCTTTATAATATTTAGACAATGAGAGATACTGATTTGAAGAAAGTTTCTTTTGTAATAATGTATATATATATATATAAATACTTTTGTAATATTATATATACACTTATATACGTGTGAGGGATTATGTGGGATATTGGATAACAAGTTCTACAAAGTCTTCGAACCCAAATTACCTCATTTTGCTTTAACTTAGTGACGCGTTAGAAAATTAAAAAGAAGCGGTGCTGATATGCCAAAGAGCACATACTACTTTAACTTTAAGGAAGTGTTGATATGCCAGAGAGCACATACTATCAAGAAACGATTAATCCATTACATATGTTAATCCCTATCTTTTTATCATATATAGAATGAGGTTGAAATTTCATGGAGTTAAAGCATATGACTAAAATTGAGGAAGCAATTTCACATATGACTAAAATTGAGAAAGAAATTTCAAATGCATAATTACATATTATATTAGATGTCACTTATATGAAATAATTTAGAGATTGAATTTCTACATATTAAGTGTATTGAAATTTATTAAAATTGATAATGAAATATTTAATTATAATATAATTTTCTTTTATATATAAATAAAATTGAATGATTAGAGTAAGCATTTCTTAAAAAAAAAAAAAATGATATATGTTTAAAAAAAAGAAGAGTAATTTCTCTCACTTTCCATTATGGGCTATTATCTAGGGTACATTATTCCTTGATGATTTCTCATTGGTTCCTTTATGAGTGAGTTGAGTTGTGAGTGAGTGTGATTAGGTGTTTGAATTTATGTACAATGGAAGTGCAATCTTGCTCAATATAGGTAGGATGTTAGGATGTTGGGTTCTAAAGTAACTAATATGGTAAATAAAATTTCTTTCGACTATGCTAAAATTTATGCTATAATTTAGGGATATGGTCGGGCTATTTATGCATGATTGTTGAAATGGTTGAATGGTAAAAAAAAAAAGATATATGTTTAAAAAAAAAAAAAAAGTAAAGCAAGATTTGATAGTTGATTTCTCTCACTTTCCATTATGGGCTATTATGAAAATTAAAATTTGGGGTACATTATTCCTTGATGATTTCTCATGATTTCTCATTGGTTCTTTTATGAGCGAGTTGAGTTGTGAGTGAGAGTGATTAGGTGTTTGAATTTATGTACAGTGGAAGTGAAATCTTGCTCAATATAGGTAGGATGTTAGGATGTTGGGTTCTAAAGTAACTAATATGGTAAATAAAATTTCTTTCGACTATGCTAAAATTTATGCTATAATTTAGGGATATGGTCAGGCTATTTATGCATGATTGTTAAAATGGTTGAATGGTAAAAAAAAAAAATAAAAAAAATTCTTGAAAATAGTCCATACTATAGTAAATAACATATTCAATAGCGTTTACTTCTCACCATAATTTAAGCACCTCTGTGCTCAAAAAGGAAATTTTATAGAATTAAGAAAGAAAAAAATAAAATAAATAAATAAATAAAAATGAGGAGTTACTTCCCTCCATTATTTATGTTTCCCCAATACTTAGGTAGGAGTAAAACTGAAATGGTGTAGAGTAACCAAAATTTATGTAGACTTACTAATGTTTATAACTGGCCAAAATTTATGCAAATATATCCACTTCACATCTCAAATTATTAGTTTATGTGAAAGCAAAACTATAAGATTGGATTTTCCTATTCACCATTATTAATTTGACATTGGTAAATATAGGTTATAATTTTTATGCAAAATTTTTACATATCTTAATTTGTAAATTAAGTGACAAGGAGCAACACTTGTTATATATTAAATATTATTAATTTTTAAAGAAAATAAAAGATAAAATTTCAAAGTAATTATAGGTTCACTTAAATTAAGGTGCAGAGTCTAATATTAAGCTATCCATAAATCTAGGGTTAGACACAGTAATCTATTGAAACACATACATCAATTTAATATATGTGCATCATGGACAAAGCATATCTGAATGTTAGAATGTATTATACATGCATATTATATGTATCCTTAAAAGTTAGTAAATCATACATATTATGATACATATTAAATAAGTTAAGTTATTTAATAATAATACTAAAGTAGTAAATTCCTTATGAGATATGAATACTAGAGTGTAAATTGATGTTTACTTTGGTAAGGATGTTAGTCTCCTAAATTATGGCAAGAAAACCTTTCACTCTTTAAAAGCGGATCAATATCCTTTACATAATTGATAAAAGTCAATGCAACAAGATAGTGACTCACGGAGGAATCCAATACCAATATATTGCTAGCAATAGATCATAATGGAACAATTCTTGAATCTAGAGCTCATGAAAATAGAGTATGATGACCTAAGAATATGGATCGAAAATATGTCAATCCAAGTATTACTTGGAGGCGACTCTTTCTAGGATGAATCACCCACAATAAATCAAACAATAACTCTTGACGGTTAGAGTGTCCTTCGATATCTAGGACAAAGTAATGACGATAATAGTAACATGGGTTTTTCTTCCTTTCATCTTGAGAAATCCCAGATGATAGTCTACTGCATTTCTTATATTAGCTTATTAGTAGTTATATAGTTTTACTAAAGACTTTTCCAAGGAAGGCCATAAGTATGTTTTCTTGTGCGTGGTTCTTCACCTAGTTAGTCAACCTCACATGATCATACCCCTTTACTATAAAAGAATATGATTCATGACATAGTGGTTTTTGGAATTCTTAGCCATCGCAAGTGATTTGGAACACCTAGGGACATGTTGATGGATCCAATAATGACTCAGAGATTATTTAAATTATATATATATATATATATATATATATATATATATATATATATATATATATATATATATATATATACACACACACACACGTCAGGGAATAAATGTATTGAATTAAATTTTCATGTCGATTCCTTTATGGGAGAAGAAGAGGGAACATGCAATTGCTTATTATTCAACAATTGCACAATAGAGACGTGCCATGCATGTGATACATGAAGAAGTTTAGCTTAGGTGTTTGTTGAGACAATGATGATTAGACACATTGAAATTGATAATTACAATACTCTTAGGTTCAAATATGTGACAGCTAAGAAATTGAAAAGGATTATTACTAATTTGATATAGGTTGATATTGAGTGCTAGTTTTTGGAGCCTATCATATACTTGTATGGTTTTATTTATTTTTGTTGGAGCTTTATCATATAACGATATTAATGATATCATGTTAAAGGATATCCACTATGTGACGATTCCTAGCCTAAAATCCATTTTAGTAATTAAACCTAAGTGGTGTAAGTGATGTAGTTGAGATTAATTCACAAGAAGAATTGATGCACCTTGACGTGGGTTCATTACACATGTGGTTTGAGTTAATGGTCACTCACTAATTGTACATTATATTGTGAGATATTTCATGGTGATAGATGTTAAACATATATAACTATGATCATTTTAATTCCATAAGAAATCAATTGTGTTAATATATGAGAAATAAACATATATAAGTTGTAGATATTTTGTTAACTTACTTGGAGATGGTGTTTATACGAACTCATGGTTCCCAAGTAGTCCACATTTTTTACAAAATGAATATTGATGTAATGTATTAGGCATATCCATACACATATTTTACATTGTTGACTGACGTTGTGTGCCCTAAAAGCATTGGCATCAAGAATGATAAAATATAATTGTGGGGCTTGATTGTCAAAGCATGCGACACATAATCACCCAAGCCCATTTAAACACTATATAAGGGAGGTAATCAAAGTTAAAAAGTAAATATGATGTTTATATTACTTACATAAAGGGAACCATAAAGAAGATGGAAGATGTTTTGAGTGTGACCCTCAAATATTTCGGTATTCCTTAATGGACAAAAACTAGGGAGAAATTGCTTGATTTAAAAAAAAATTGAGGATACATGGCACAATGAGGATAGCAGGATTTTAATAGAGGATATTAAGGATATGCATCCCTGTCTTAATTTCCTTTCCTAATCGAAGGAATTCGGGACGAAGTCCATTATTAAGAGGGGGTGAATGTAGTGCCCCACTTTGGTTGATGGACACTGATCCTTCATACTTTATTCTTTGAGGACCTCAGGTTGAGGATCCAGACACATGAATATATTATTAGTGATTTTGATGGTTATGTATGTTCTTTATTGATACTGTGATGATGACATCATTGATGGATATGTATGTTCTCTATTGATATCATGATGATGATAGACTTGATGGATAAGTATGTTTTCTATTGATGTTACGATGATGATGGATAGGTATGTTTTCTATTGATTTTACGATGATGATGGCTTTGATGGATATGTTAATTTTCCATTGATGTTATGATTATGATAACCATGATGGATGTAGCTACTCACATTAGTTCTGATTCAAAATGAACAATGATGTGAATGATGGTCATGTTGATTTTGCTATTATGATAATGACTAACAATGAGAAACTTTGTTACTGATGATTATTGAGTATGACAGGAAACCACCAGAGGCACTCGCATATCATGAGCTGACAACATCTAGTTTGATAGAAATTAATATTTTTTCTTTGAAATTCTAAGTTCAGTTTTAAACTTGATATATATATATATATATATATATATACACACTCTGATGATATGTGAGTGGTTGCAGAAACATGTTGGTTGCTTGGCCGAATGACTCACATATGGGTGATGGGGTTGTACAATTGGATGGAACAACATGAGAGGGGTGGGACAGTGTCCCTAATCTCACTCGCTGGCACTCCCGCCGTGACTTAGGCTGGAAAGGTCGAAACACCTTCGCCTTGAAGATCACAATGTTGTGGGGGTAGGTCCCAAATTTGGGTCACTCACGAGGATTTTTTGGGGGGTGCTTATCAAGGCAGATTCCTTGATCCCCAACACCATTAGTCTCAATATAGCATGCGACATACGTGATGATAGAAATTTCTATCATTGCGCATATACTTTCCCCTCGTAGCCACTAGATGCTTGAAGGGCAAGTGGCGTGGCACCCTAGGGACTTCAAGAGAAGTTCTTGAAGGGCACAACCGACTTGGAACCCTTGGCATCACAAATAAATTGTTAGGCATGGCACCCTTGAAACTTCGAAGGGAATTTATTGAAGGGAATGACCAACTTGACACCCTCGACATCAGTAAAAATAAACTAATAAATATAATCAAGATATGAAAATCCTACTAATTCATGTCAAGTGGTAAATGATGTTAGAACCAAGGAAATTAAATCAAGAATAAAACTTAAGGTAAGGGAAGAATAGGAAGAAATAAAATATTTTACCCTGAGAACTCTACCTGATAGCAAAATAGGGTGCAGGCGCTAAGGAGAGCTGGTCTCTCTTTTCTCTATATTTTTATTCACTAAGGGAGTCTCTTCAACTTCTTCTTTCTATTTCATTAATCAAATTCGTGGAATTTGATAAATGGAATACTATAGTCCAATGGTATATAACCTTTTGATTAATATGACCTTTGGTTCTTTTAAACGAATCGCCTTAACTATATCTCACCTTAAAACACTTTGACTATAGTTGAAACCCTTTTGGAATATCAAATATCAAAAGTTTCAACTTAATATAGTGAAACACATTAAATCTCTGACATAGACTTTAATCTCTGCTTTATTTCTCTCGGGCCCACACAATGTTCAATTTTCACTTACTAAATAAACAATTGCCAATGTAAAGCGCTTATAACATTTACAACCATTGGAATGGTTATTTCATTAACGTTAACCTTAGACTCGGGCCCACTTTTCTAACATCCAATTTTCATGTATTAAATAACCATTTGAGTGTAAAAACCGCCGGCCATACCTTATGTTAAAACCCATGCACTTCAATGCACGATTGCCGTTTGATATTCCTCCCTCAGGATCGGACGCTTCGGATGGATATCGCGTTTTTTCAAGGGCCAAATGTTAATGCCTAAAAAAAATGCAAAATGGGCGGTATTGGTTCATCGACGTGGCAACTTATAATTGGGTCGGGTTTTTTTTTGTGAAACCACCTCGAGCCCCAAATGCCGCACGATACCGGTGGTATCCTCCTCCTAGACCGCTCTTCTCCAAAACTGGTAATTGAACAGTGTTAACTCGGGTTTCACTGTATTTTAATACATTTCTTCGACTTAACTTCTTCGCGTTAACTCTGTGGTTAAGTCCCAACAATATCACTCCGCCAACAACAAAACAACGCTATTTGCTTCAATAGATAGGGTTTCAATATTCCCTGAATAAACAGAGTAGAAATATGACTTCGCTCTTCCAGCAGAGCCGCTATTCAACATAACAGAACAAATACATTCAATTCATTCATCGAGACTACGAGTTCAAAGACAAACAGAGGGATAATAAGGAGATTTCACACAGAGTGAACTCCTTCTCGGGTTATACACAGAAAGCGTAGATTCAACATCATTCAGGAAATATGCGCCTTTACACAGAGACTGAATACGCTAATTGCAATCCATTCAACACACAAATAGCCAATGAGCCTGAAATTTATTCAACAGAGAGAAATGCTTCGAAACTCAATATTTTACTGCCAAAATCCCCCCTTCCACTGTATCAGGGGTTACAATTTATAATTGTTACATGACTGTTCGGTTCCTCATTGAGGACCGGTTTTACTTTTAACATAAAAGACTAATTACATAAGATTTCTATAACTCTACCAATAGAACTCAAACAGACTGACACGAATAAAACTATTCGACTTCTTCAGTTATTAACTAATCCTATCTACTTTAAGTGTAACTGACAGCTAAGGTGTGGCCACCTTTGCTGTTACATTTCCTTAAACAATTTCAAACTCTTCTAGCCACAACATGTGGAAAATTCTCTCACATTGCTGGCTAGTGTCTAATGCCCTTGCATCAGACTCCTGAGGGCAATTTTCTTCATGGAATCCTGTCCATGAGCTCTTTCATAGAACTGCCTAGCTTCTGCAACATAACTTCTGTCATCCAAGTAGCATCTTCATCTGGCTGGTCCTTCCACTTGATCAAATACTGGAAATATTCTTGTCCTCTAGTCTTTTTATACACCTTTTTGTCCAATGATCTTGTCTGGCTGCAATGGTTGTGGTGTAGGCAACTGCTTCACCCACTCAATCTGCTCCTTATCTGCTGGTCCTTCATTTGTGCCATCATCTTCATACCTGTACAAATCTGCAACATTAAATATGGGAGATATCCCAACATCAGGAGGCAATTCAATTTCATAAACATTAGCAGAAAATTTTCTCAGTATCTTGCATGGCCCTATCTTTTTGAACTTCAACTTGTTATACTGCTTCTTTGGGAATCTTTCTTTCCTCAAGTGTGCCAAAACCAAATCTCCAACTTCAAAATTGACTTCTCTTCTGCTCAAATCTGCTCTGCCCTTGTATTTGATGCTGCTGCCTTGTAGCTACTATTTTACCTGCTCATGTATGGCTTGGATCTCTGAAGGAAATTCTTCTCCATCAACACTCCTCATTTTTGCTTTTTCCAAATTTCTCAATTTAGATATTCCTCTGGGGTGCATTCCATAAACAATATGGAATGGGCTCTTTCTTCTACTTCTATTAGGTGAATCATTGTATGCATATTCTTCCTATGGAAAAATATGATTCCACTGCGTGGGATGTTCTCCTGCAAGGCTTCTCAAAAGATTTCCTAGACTTCTATTTACTACCTTAGTTTGTCCAT
This sequence comes from Pinus albicaulis, assembly GCA_034641835.2. NCBI lineage: Eukaryota > Viridiplantae > Streptophyta > Pinopsida > Pinales > Pinaceae > Pinus > Pinus albicaulis. The sequence goes on from CM076573.1 coordinate 18,340,312, forward strand.
CAGTCTGAGGATGATAAGCTGAGCTGAAACTCAGTTTAGTACCAAGTTTCTTCCACAATGTCCTCCAAAAATGACCCACAAATCTAGTATCTCTATCAGACACAATACTCTTGGGAAACCCATGCAATCTAACAACTTCTTTGAAAAACAAATTAGCTACATGAGTGGCATCACTGGTTTTATAACATGGAATAAAATGTGCCATCTTGGAAAATCTGTCAACCACCACAAATATTGCATCATTTCCTCTCTGTGTCTTGGGCAATCCTAAAACAAAATCCATACTCACCATATCCCAAGGCCTGTCTGGAATAGGCAATGGAATGTACAAGCCTGCATTCTGGCTTCTCCCCTTTGCATATTGACAAATTTTGCAATTCTTCACAAATTTCTCTACTTCAGTTCTCATCTTGGGCCAATAATAAAAATGACTCAGCTGCTCATAATTTTTATCAGTACCAAAATGTCTAGCAAGTCCACCGCTATGCTTTTCTTTAATTAAATTCTCCCTCATGGAACAATTTGGTACACACAATTGATTTCTTCTGAACAATAAGCCCTCTTGCAAGAAATAATCCAACCACTGGCTTCTATCTGTCAAAACAGGGTTACATCATGCTTCAAATGCCTCTTTGAAATCTGAATCTATCTTATAAAGTTCCTTAAGAAAATCAAATCCTACCACTTCAAATTTGTTTTCTTGAACAAGCATGTTTCTCCTACTCAAAGAATCAGCTACCTTATTTGCTTGGCCACTTATATGCTTCAAAACAAAATTAAAACTTTGGAGATATTCAACCCACTTGGCATGTTTATGATTTAATTTAGGCTACTGCATAATGTACTGTAAAGAATGATTATCTGAGTATAACACAAATTCCTTAGACATTAAATAATTCCTCCACTTCTTCAATGCCTGCACAATTGCATAAAATTCTTTTTCATAAGAGGAATACTTTCTTCTTGTCTCATTCATCTTCTCACTGAATTAGGCTACACGCCTATCATCTTGACTCAACACAGCTCCAATAGCTCCTCCACTGGTATCACACTTCACTTGAAATGGTTTGTTAAAATCAGGCAAAACTAGAACAAGTTTTTCAGTTATCTTCTATTTCAAAAGCTTAAAATTATTTTTTGCTTCAGCAGTCCATTTGAATGGATGTTTGTCCTTCTTTATTGTTTCAATGATGGGTGCATTAATCTTGCTAAAATTCCTTATGAATTTTCTGTAGAAACTGGCAAGTCCATGGAAACTTCTTACCTCAAAAACACTTCTTAATGAAGGCCACTCCACAATTGCCTTGACCTTTTCTGGATCCATCTTCAGTCCCTTAGTAGAAACAACAAAACCCCGATATGCTAGCTCTTATTTCATGAATGAACACTTCCTTAAATTTATCAGCAGCTTCTCTTGATGTAACTTCTTCAAGACATAATTAAGATGCCTTAAATGTTCTTCCTTTGTTTTGTTGAAAACTAATATGTCATCCAGATATACTATTACAAATTTACCAATAAATTCTTTTAACACTTCATTCATGAGCCTCATAAAAGTACTAGGTACATTTGATAAACCAAAAGACATTACCAACCACTCATACAATCCTTAATTTGCTTTGAAGGTTGTTTTCCATTCATCACCTTCCTTTATCCTAATTTGATGATATCCACTTTTCAAATCCAATTTTGAAAAATATTTTGCCCCACTCAGACAGTCCATTAAATCTTCAATCCTAGGCAAAGGGAATCTGTATCTGATTGTTATCTTGTTGATTGCTCTTGAATCAGTGCACATTCTCCAACCTCCATCTTTCTTTGGGCTCAACACTGCAGGCACTGCACATGGACTCAAGCTTTCTCTGATCAGACCTTTGTCAATCAATTCCTGCACTTGCTTTCTGATTTCTTCATTCTCTGTGGAAGTCATTATATAGGCTACTTTGTTTGGAAGATTTTATCCTGGAATCAAATCTATCTGATGGCTAATTTTTCTTACAGGTGGAAATTCATCAGGAAAATCATCCACAACAATATCACAATAATTGTCCAGCATTTCTTGAATCTCAATTGGAAAATCAGAAATTTTTGTGGAAGTAAGTACTACTTTAGGTTTGCAAACTAAAGAAAAATTTACCTCTTCATCTTCAATCTGCTGCAAGTACTCTTTCCCACTCAGCAATAAAGTCTTTGGATCAGACTTCTTACTTGATGGTTCTCCTTCCTCCATAGGTATCAATGTGTGGTGCACTCCATCTTTAAAGAACTGGTAAGTATTATTCTTACCATCATGTACTGCTGCTCTGTCATACTGCCAAGGTCTGCCCAGCAGTATGTGACACACATCCATAGGCATCACATCACACATAACCTTGTCTTTGTAGCTGCCCATCTGCAACTCTATCTCACATTGCTCCTTCACAACCAGCTGGTGCCCTTTATGAAGCCTGACACCTTGTAGGGACTTGGGTGTTCCCTTGTCTTCAACTTTAGTTTCTCTATCACCTCTATAGAGACCAAATTGTCTGTGCTGCCACTATCAATGACCAACTGACAACATTTCCCTTGGACTGTGCACACACTCCTGAAAAAAGTCTTCCTCTATGCTGGTTCAACAACTTCTTTTGTTTGCTTCAGCAAAAATTTATTGACCACCAAAGACTCTCCCTTCTCTGGAATAATTTCTTCTTCTGTTTCATACAGTCTTACTGCCTCTTCTCCAATCTGAGCAACCATTGCATTTCTATGATTGGTACCCATATTCTCTGGGCACTCATAGTGTTTATGTCCCAATTGGTGACATCTATAACACCTTACTTCTCTTCCTTTGTTTCTGCCTCCTCTTCCTCTGTAGGAACCCCTTATACCCCTTGCATCACCCTCTGTGGATGCATTCTGAGGTGAGCTGCTACTAGCTCTATCCCTTGGTGCTGTAGACCTTCCTCTACCACCCTGATTTCCCTTTCCTCAGAAAGTACGTCTTCCTTTGGCAGACTGCTTTCTCAGGAGTTTTTCTTCATCTTTCAAGGCCATTTGATAAGCCTCTTCAACTGTATTAGGAGACATAATACCTATCTCATCTTGGATCTCCAACTTGAGACCATTCACATACCTGGCAACCTTCTCTGCTGTGTCCTAGATTTGTCCAGCCCTTATACTCACTTTATAAAACTCTTCTGTGTATTCTTTCAATGTCAGCAATCTCTGTCTAAGATTCTACATTTGTCTAAACAATGTAAGCTGATAATCACTAGGCAAGAACTTACCTCTTAGCTTTGCCACCATTCTGGTCCATCTCTTGATTGGCTGTTTACCAGCTCTCCTTCTTTCTGCTTGCACTCCATCCCACCAAAGTGCAGCGTGTCCCTTCAACTTTGTCATTGCAAACTTGACTCTTTTGCCTTCACCCATTTCTTCATAATCAAAGCACTTGTTCATCTCATTAATCCAGTCTATCAGTTCTTCTGGATTCAATCCTCCTGCAAAACTTGACACTTCAAGTCTAGGCTTAGTTGTAGACCCCAAAACAAATTTAAGGAGTCTCAGCTCAGGAGGAATCTCAACATTTTATCCTGCCTCTTCTTCAGTTTTAGGTTCACTGACATCTTCAAGATCTCTTAGATGTCCTAATTCCATTGCTTCCAATCTGGCTTGGAACTACTGTAGGGTCTCCAATACTTCTGCATTGGAAACTGGTCTGCCTCTTCTCCTAGCAGCGCCTCTGGAAACTCGGACAACCATGCTGGAATTATTCTTCTAGCTTTGGAAGTCGGTTTAGTTTCTACAAAATGTCTTAAAAATAGCTCTGATACCACAATTGATAGCAAAATAGGGTGCAGGCGCTAAGGAGATCTGGTCTCTCTTTTCTCTATATTTTTATTCACTAAGGGAGTCTCTTCAACTTCTTCTTTCTATTTCATTAATCAAATTCATGGAATTTGATAAATGGAATACTATAGTCCAATGGTATATAACCTTTTGATGAATATGACCTTTGGTTCTTTTAAACGAAGCGTCGTAACTATATCTCACCTTAAAACACTTTGACTATACTTGAAACCCTTTCGGAATATGGTATTAAAGGTATATAACACGAGGTTCAACCCTTCTTAACAAATATCCAAAGTTTCAACTTAATATAGTGAAACACATTAAATCTCCAACATATAATTTAATCTCTACTTTATTTCTCTCGGGCCCACACAATGTTCAACTTTCACTTACTAAATAAACAATTGCCAATGTAAAGCGCTTATAACATTTACAACCATTGGAATGGTTATTTCATTAATTTTAACCTTAGACTCGGGCCCACTTATCTAACATCCAATTTTCATGTATTAAATAACCATTTGAGTGTAAAACCCACCGGCCATACTTTATGTTAAAAACCGTGCATTTCAATGCGCGATTGCCGTTTGATCTTCCTCCCTCAGGATCAGACGCTTCGGATGGATATCGCATTTTTTCAAGGGCCGAATGTTAACGCCCAAAAAAAATGTGAAATGGGCAGTATTGGTTCATCGACGTGGCAACTTCTAATTGGGTCGGTTTTTTTTTTTGTGAAACCACCTCGAGCCCCAAACGCCGCGCGATACCGATGGTATCATCCTCCTAGACCGCTCTTCTCCAAAACTGGTAATTGAATAGTGTTAACTCGAGTTTCACTGTATTTTAATACATTTCTTCGAGTTAGCTTCTTCGCGTTAACTCTGTGGTTAAGTCCCAACAATATCGCTCCACCAACAACAAAACAACGCTATTTTCTTCAATAGACAGGGTTTCAATATTCCTTGAATAAACAGAGTAGGAATATGACTTCGCTCTTCCAGCAGAGTTGCTATTCAATAGAACAGAAAAAATACATTCAATTCATTCATCGAGAGTACGAGTTCAAAGACAAACAGAGGGATAATAAGGAGATTTCACACAGAGTGAACTCCTTCTCGGGTTATACACAGAAAGCGTAGATTCAACAACATTCAGGAAATATGCACCTTTACACAGAGACTGAATATGCTAATTGCAATCCATTCAACACACAGATAGCCAATGAGCCTGAAATTTATTCAACAGAGAGCAATGCTTCTAAACTCAATCTTTTACTGACAAAATCCCCCCTTCCACTGTATCAGGGGTTACAATTTATAATTGTTACATGACTGTTCGGTTCCTCATTGAGGACCGGTTTTATTTTTAACATAAAAGACTAATTACATAAGATTTCTATAACTCTACCAACAGAACTCAAATAGACTGACACGAATAAAACTATTCGACTTCTTCAGTTATTAACTAATCCTATCTACTTTAAGTGTAACTGACAGCTAAGGTGTGGCCACCTTTTCTGTTACATTTCCTTAAATAGTTTCGAACTCTTCTAGCCACAACATGTGGACAATTCTCTCACATTGCTGGCTAGTGTCCAATGCCCCTGCATCACTACCCCTTTCCATGTTGAAAAATATTAAGTGGATAATTTACATAAGTAACTTAATTTAGAAAAGGAGGGAAAGAGGAACATAGAGTTAAGTATAAAAATTAATCATAAAATGGTTAAAACTTCATTAAGAGAAGAGGGTGGTGAATTAAAATAATATTAATAAGTTAAAATTGGAGAAATTTAGAGAACCTCCATGTGGCAAGAGCCAACATAAGAATATCCATCTAAGAGACAAATTGAGTTAAATTAGGAGATATTTAGGGGACCAAATCTGAGACTCATCAGTTAACTTTAGTAATAAACACAAATTAAGGAGTAGGATAAGGGAGGGATAAAGAGACAACTAGGAGAAGAAATAGGAAGCCTTGTTGGGGTGAGGAAAATACTATTTTAAATTAATATTTAAGTAAATTATTTTAGAGAGTCTGGGTGAGAGGGTGACACATGGGTGAGTGAATAATCAAACTTTTGGATTAATAAAAATAATTAATTATGCATGAAAATCCACGTGTCAAATATGAAGCCTCTTATAAAATAAGGGGGAAACCATGGGAGAAAGGACCTTTTGGCTTACCCTATGGTTGGATGGAGGAGACTATGTTTTGGTGAGTGGTTATGAGCTATAGTTGAGTTTGGTGAGGTAGAGGACTTTAGAGAGGGGATTATTGAGCCAAGGAGTGCTCACCTCTATCAACTAGCACATTTTCTTCATTGTACAACCCCATTGTAGCTCAGGGGTCCGCGGGGAAGGAGAGTACCCAAGGAATAGGCTGGGAGGTCAACCGGTGGGTCATTATATTCGGATTAAGCATGACAACATTCATGCTTGGAGGTAGAAGACAACAAGGGAGCACAAGTAGCGGCAAGTCAAGATTGAATCTCATGTCCTGGTGAACGGTACCTATGTTATTTACAATTTTTTCTTTATATGACTGCATTGTGCCTATAATTAACATGTAAAATATATGTATGTGTAATGAAGTTAAATTCATGGATGTTGATATAAGTGATTAATATTTCTGAGTTTCCAAAGTTGTATGCTTATGGTTTTATTCCTAGTTAAAAAAAAAGAAAAAAAAGCCTAGGGTTGGTCCCTACATTTGGTATCAGAGCGAGTTTCAAACTCTAGGACCTATGGACCCTTGAAACTTACTCTCCATAAGTGCCACTATAAATTCTCATAAAAAAAAAAACCAATGAATCCTTATGAAAATAATGTGTGCTGTAAGAGCCATTCCCAATTGCCCAGGATATGCTTTCACTGGTGTCCAACTACAAGGGCTTATGTGTGGCATTTCCAACTACAATGGCATTGAGAAGTGTATTGTAACACAACGTATCAGGCTTGTAGTGCCTCCCCTTCATTTCTACGAACATCCTCACTATTTTTACCATCCTGACCCAGTTTTAAGCCTTCATTGAGTCAATGTAGTGTAAGCGGCAGGATTGCAATGAATTGGCTTAGAATTCACATAACATACTTCTCAGCCCATTGAGTTTCATTTAAGAGGATACAAAGGTTTAAAGTTTCAATCATAGTGCCTGAATACAAGGATAACATCTCTTGGAAGGACTCTTTCCTCTTGAGTTTTTTCCAATCCCCAATGAATGAGGGATTTTTAAATCACTATAAATACTATCCGAAACAATTTGATTAAATTTTCTTTGAATCCCATCTCAATGAGTATGGTTGAGTTCATTCCAATTCCTTCTACTTAGGAGTTATCCTCTGCCTCATGAAACATAGCTTTTGCTCATTTTGAATATGAACTTCCTGGTGATAAATGTTTTCAGATACGTCAATATTGCAAAGGGGGAGAAATTTTCAGATTTACATACTAAAAACAAAATTTTAAAGTGCAACATTGTACTTATTTTCTTCAAATAAAATTTGTCGTATTAATTTTAGGTGGATAACATATAATGAAAAGCATAGTTTAAATCATGAAATTGCGTGCTCTAATATCTGTAAGAATAGAGCTGAGAAATTTTTATAGTTCGAAAAAAAATAAATTCAACTTATCCTTGATGAACATCATAAAGGGTTTTCCATATTGAGAACATGTATTGTTTCAAAAATTGATGGGAAAATTGAACAACAGTAACTTTTAATATTTCACATCCAAATTTGTTTTTTATACTTAATATTTCACATCCAAAACTTCGTATATTAGAGAAATTACATCAACAACGACCACCCAGATATTAATACTCTAAGTGCATCAGTGAAACCAAAAATCAACAATTTTTTTTTATATATTAAAATATTTATAAAACCCTTCATACAGGAGGCGAGACCAGGCCTTTTTCTTTCTTATAAATTAAAATAAAACACTATATGTTGAATAATCACATGACTATGTATATACAACTAATATCTACGATTCAATAGGTTGACTATCGTCGTCCCATGCCCACACAATATCCTTTATACCTGGCCTTAGGCTCCGGCTGTCATAAAACAAAATCAGAATTAAAATGGAATTCACATAATTTTATTATTATATCTAAAATTTAATTGTTTCTCTGAATTTTTCATATTAATACAGACATAGTGAAAAGATTAAATCGTTAAAACCATTTGACTCCCAATTGTAATTACATGTAAACTTGTATTTGATCCCATGACTAGTCCGGCTATGTAAGATTCATTTTTAGGGCTTTCCGTGACAGTTACTTCTTGGTTGTTCTTCTGCTTCCCTGGATTCTTTTAGGAATGAACTCGAAGGATCCAACTATTGCTGAGTATGAATGTAGATATAAAAACGCATCACCGTAAATAATTCTCCGGTAAATTAGAAAATCTCTCCACATTTACTGTTAAGATTTCTCTACATTTACTCTTCCGATTCCTCTAATTTCGTTTTGGCTAAAAATAAGCAACAACTGCCAACTGAAAATAATTGTTAATCATTGATGGAACATGATACCAATTTGAGGGGCTTCTACTCCATGCATTGAAACTTCACTTTGCTAAAATTTTGATCTGAATTAAATTATTAAGATCATGTAAACAACAGGTTATTCGAGATCTAGTTCAGGTCTAGTTAAGTGTAGTCTTTAAATTAATATTTAAAGGTAACAGCCGATTACTCCATTTACCAGGATCTAGTTAACTGAAGTTAATAAATTTAAATTTTTAGTTATTTTGATCACTCTTGTTTTAATAAAATATTTACCCCAGTTTCCATTAGTTTTCCCTGAAAGAGAAAACATGATCTTTGTTATTGCATAATTATGGATTGTCCTATATTTCAAGATTTTATAACTTACACATACCTATTTACAACTGTTTATCTTGGTAGATTCAAAAAAAAAAAAAACGAATATCCCGATAAGAATAAATATGAAGCTTTTTGCATTTGCTCGTCTATCAATGAATAAAATTATTTTTTTCTGTGGTTAATAAAAAACTAACAATTCCAGCAACATAAGAGCCAACAGCCAACCATCCACTACAATTATTGCTCCAAACTTTATCGAAAGGAGACAACCCATCTTTGACTACGCAGAGTGTGTTGGACGAGTACATTAGGATTGGATACTTTAACACGTTGAGTTTTTTCATTTTTACCATTGTACTTTAGCGAGTTGAGTTTTTTCATTTTTCCAATAAAATGGTTATCAAGATAACCTTTTGTCTGGCATGTAAATTTATATTTTACCAATATAATGAGAAGGGAAATATTTGAGTGCAGATTATCATATTAAATGTTATAATCTATTATAGTTTAATGTCATAATTTATTATAGTTTTTGCCTATTTATAGGGTATAGTATTGATATTTTTGGTTTGACTTGTTTAAAAGGATTGGGTTTGATTGTCAATATTTAAATGTATGATTACTTACTGGAATTGCCTTTATAATATTTAGACAATGAGAGATACCGATTTGAAGAAAGTTTCTTTTGTAAAAATGTATATATATATATATATATATATATATATATATATATATATATATATATACTTTTGTAATATTATATATACACTTATATACGTGTGAGGGATTATGTGGGATATTGGATAACAAGTTCTACAAAGTCTTCGAACCCAAATTACCTCATTTTTCTTTAACTTAGTGACGCATTAGAAAATTAAAAAGAACCGGTGTTGATATACCAAAGAGCACATACTACTTTAACTTTAAGGAAGTGTTGATATGCCAGAGAGCACATACTATCAAGAAACGATTAATCCATTACATATGTTAATCCCTATATTTTATCATATATAGAATGAGGTTGAAATTTCATGGAGTTAAAGCATATGACTAAAATTGAGGAAGCAATTTCACATATGACTAAAATTGAGAAAGCAATTCCAAATGCATAATTACATATTATATTAGTTATCATTTATATGAAATAATTTAGAGATTGAATTTATACATATTAAGTGTATTGAAATTTATTAAAATTGATAATGAAATATTTAATTATAATATAATTTTATTTTATATATAAATAAAATTGAATGATAAGAGTAAGCATTTCTTTAAAAAAAAAAAGATATATGTTTTAAAAAGAAAAAGAAAAAGTAAAACAAAGTTTGATAGTTGATTCTCTCACTTTCCATTATGGGCTATTATGAAAATTAAAATTTGGGGTACATTATTCCTTGATGATTTCTTATGATTTCTCATTGGTTCCTTTATGAGTCAGTTGAGTTGTGAGTGAGTGTGATTAGGTGTTTGAATTTATGTACAGTGGAAGTGAAATCTTGCTCAATATAGGTAGGATGTTAGGATGTTGGGTTCTAAAGTAACTAATATGGTAAATAAAATTTCTTTAGACTATGATAAAATTTATTCTATAATTTAGGGATTTGGTCGGGCTATTTATACATGATTGTTAAAATGGTTGAATGGTAAAAAAAATAAAAATAAAAATCCTTGAAAATAGTCCATACTCTAGTAAATAACATATTCACGATCGTTTTCTTCTCACCATAATTTAAGCACCTCTGTGCTCAAAAAGGAAATTTTATAGAATTAAGAAAGAAAAAAATAAAATAAATAAAAATGAGGAGTTACTTCCCTCCATTATTTATGTTTTCCCCAATACTTAGGTAGGAGTAAAACTGAAATGGTGTAGAGTAACCAAAATTTATGTAGACTTACTAATGTTTATAACTCGCCAAAATTTATGCAAATCTATCCACTTCACATCTCAAATTATTAGTTTATGTGAAAGAAAAACTATGAGATTGGATTTTCCTATTCACCATTATTAATTTGACATTGGTAATATTGGTAAATATAGGTTATAATTTTTATGCAAAATTTTTACATATCTTAATTTGTAAATTAAGTGACAAGGAGCAGCACTTTTTATAGATTAAATATTATTAATTTTTAAAAGAAAATAAAAGATAAAATTTCAAAGTAATTATAGATTCACTTAAATTAAGGTGCAGAGTCTAATATTAAGCTATACATAAATCTAGGGTTAGACACAGTGATCTATTGAAACACATACATCAATTTAATATATCTGCAGCATAGCTAATGCATATCTAAAAGTTAGAATGTATTATACATTCATATTAGATGTATCCTTAAAAGTTAGTAAATCATACAGATTGTGATACTTAATAAATAAGTTAAGTTATTTAATAACAATACTAAAGTAGTAAATTCCTTATGAGATATGAATACTAGAGTGTAAATTGATGTTTAATTTAGTAAGGATGTTAGTCTTCTAAATTATGGCAAGAAAACCTTTCACTCTTTGAAAGCGGATCAATATCCTTTACATAATTGATAAAAGTCAATGCAACAAGATAGTGAATCACAGAGGAATCCAATACCAATAGATTGCTAGCAATAGATCATAATGGAACAATTCTCGAGTCTAGAGCACATGGAAATAGAGTATGATGACCTAAGAATATGGATCGAAAATATGTCAATCCAAGGATTACTTGGAGGCGAATCTTTCTAGGATGAATCACCCACAATAAATCAAACAATAACTCTTGACAGTTAGAGTGTGCTTCGATATCTGGGACAAAGTAATGACGAGGACAGTAACATGCGTTTTTGGTCCTTTCATCTTGAGAAATCACAGATGATAGTCTACTATATTTATTATATTAGGTTATTAGTAGTTATATAGTTTTACTAAAGAATTTTCCAAGGAAGGCCATAAGTATGTTTTCATGTGCGTGGTTCTTCACCTAGTTAGTCAATCTCATATGATCATACCCCTTTACTATAAAAGAATATGGTTTATGAAATAGTGGTTTTTGGAATGCTTAGCCATCACAAATGATTTGGAACACCTAGGGACATGTTGATGGATCCAATAATGACTCAGATATTATTTACATTATACACACACACACACACACACACACACACACACACACACACATCAGGGAATAAATGTATTGAATTAAATTTTCATGTCGATTCCTTTATGGGAGAAGAAGAGGGAACATGCAATTGCTTATTATTCAACAATTGCACAGTAGAGACGTGCCATGCATGTGATACATGAAGGAGTTTAGCTTAGGTGATTGTTGAGACAATGATGATTAGACACATTGAAATTGATAATTACAATACTCTTAGGTTCAAATATGTGACAGCTAAGAAATTGAAAAGGATTATTACTAATTTGATATAGGTTGATATTGAGTGCTAGTTTTTGGAGCCTATCATATACTTGTATGGTTTTATTTATTTTTGTTGGAGCTTTATCATATAAAAATATTAATGATATCATGTTAAAGGATATCCACTATGTGACGATTCCTAGCCTAAAATCCATTTTATTAATTAAACCTAAGTGGTGTAAGTGATGTAGTTGAGATTAATTCACAAGAAGAATTGATGCACCTTGACGTGAGTTCAGTACACATGTGGTTTGAGTTAATGGTCACTCACTAATTGTACATTCTCTTGTGAGATATTTCATGGTGATAGATGTTAAACATATATAACTATGATCATTTTAATTCCATAAGAAATCAATTGTGTTAATATATGAGAAATAAACATATATAAGTTGTAGATATTTTGTTAACTTACTTGGAGATGGTGTTTATACGAACTCATGGTTCCCAAGTAGTCCACATTTGTTAAAAAATGAATATTGATGTAATGTATTAGGCATATCCATGCACATATTATACATTGTTGAATGACGTTGTGTGCCCTAAAAGCATTGGCGTCAAGAATGATAAAATATAATTGTGGGGCTTGATTGTCAAAGCATGCGACACATAATCACCCAAGCCCATTTAAACACTATATAAGGGAGGTAATCAAAGTTAAAAAGTAAATATGATGTTTATATTACTTACATAAAGGGAACCATAAAGAAGATGGAAGATGTTTTGAGTATGACCCTCAAATCTTTCGGTATTCCTTAATGGACAAAAACTAGGGAGAAATTGCTTGATTTAAAAAAAATTGAGGATACTTGGCACAATGAGGATAGCAGGATTTTAATAGAGGATATTAAGGATATGCATCCCTATCTTAATTTCCTTTCCTAATATAAGGACTTCGGGGCGAAGTCCATTATTAAGAGGGGGTGAATGTAGTGCCCCACTTTGGTTGATGGACACTGATCCTTCATACTTTATTCTTTGAGGACCTCAGGTTGAGGATCCAGACACATGACTCTATTATTAGTGAATTTGATGGTTATGTATGTTCTTTATTGATACTGTGATGATGACATCATTGATGGATATGTATGTTCTCTATTGATATCATGATGATGATAGACTTGATGGATAAGTATGTATTCTATTGATGTTACGATGATGATGGATAGGTATGTTTTCTATTGATGTTACGATGATGATGGCTTTGATGGATATGTTAATTTCCCATTGATGTTATGATTATGATAACCATGATGGATGTGTCCCCTATGGTAGCTACTTACATTAGTTTTGATTCAAAATGAACAACGATGTGAATGACGGTCATGTTGATGTTGCTATTATGATAATGACTAACAATGAGAAACTTTATCACTGATGATTATTGAGTATGATAGGAAACCACCAGAGGCACTCGCATATGATGATCTGACAACATCTGGTTTGATAGAAATTGATATTTTGTCTTTGAAAATCTAAGTTCAGTTTGAAACTTGATATATATATATACACACACACACACACACTCTGCTGATATGTCAGTGGTTGTAGAAAAATGTTAGTTGCTTGGCCGAATGACTCACATATGGGTGATGGGGTTGTAAAATTGGATGGAACAACATGGGAGGGGTGGGACAGTGTGCTTGATCTCACCCGTTAGCACTCCCGCCGTGACTTAGGCTATAAAGGTCGAAACACCTTCACCTTGAAGATCACGATGTCGTGGGGGCAGGTCCCAAATTTGGGTTGCTCACGAGGATTTTTTGGGGGGTGCTTATCAAGGCGGATTCCTTGATCCCCAACACCATTAGTCTCACTATAGCATGTGACATACCAGATGATCTATCATTGCGCATATACTTTCCCCTCGTAGCCACTAGATGCTTGAAGGGCAAGTGGTGTGGCACCCTTGGGACTTCAAGAGAAGTTCTTGAAGGGCACGACCGACTTGGCACCCTTGGCATCACAAACAAATTGTTAGGCATGGCACCCTTGGAACTTCGAAGGGAATTTCTTGAAGGGAATGACCAACTTGACACCCTTGACATCAGTAAAAATAAAATAATAAATACTATCAAGATATGAAAATCCTACTAATTCATGTAAAGTGGTAAATGATGTTAGAACCAAGGAAATTAAATCAAGAATAAAACTTAGGGTAAGGGAAGAATAGGAAGAAATAAAATATTTTACCCTGAGAACTCTACCCCTTTCCATGTTGAAAAATATTAAGTGGATAATGTACATAAGTAACTTAATTTGGCAAATGAGGGAAAGAGGAACATAGAGTTAAGTATAAAAATTAATCATAAAATGGTTAAAACTTCATTAAGAGAAGAGGGTGGTGAATTAAAATAATATTAATAAGTTAAAATTGGAGAAATTTAGAGAACCTCCATGTGGCAAGAGCCAACATAAGAATATCCATCTAAGAGACAAACTGAGTTAAATTAGGAGGTAGTTAGGGGACCAAATCTGAGGCTCATCAGTTAACTTCAGTAATAAGCACAAATTAAGGAGTAGGAAAAGGGGGGGATAACGAGACAACTAGGAGAAGAAATAGGAAGCCTTGTTGGGGTGAGGAAAATACTATTTTAAATTAATATTTAAGTAAATGATTTTAGAGAGTTTGGGTGAGAGGGTGATACATGGGTGAGTGAATAATCAAACTTTTGGATTAATAAAAATAATTAATTATGCATGAAAATCCAAGTGTCAAATATGAAGCCTCTTATAAAATAAGGGGGAAACCATGGGAGAAAGAACCTTTTGGCTTACCCTATGGTTGGATGGAGGAGACTATGTTTTGGTGAGTGGTTACGAGCTATAGTTGAGTTTGGTGAGGTAGAGGACTTTAGAGAGGGGACTCTTGAGCCAAGAAGTGCTCACCTCTATCAGCTAACACATTTCCTTCATTGTATAACCCCATTGCAGCTCGGGGGTCCGCGGGGAAGGGGAGTACCCAAGGAGTAGGCTGGGAGGTCAACCAGTGGGTTATTATATTCGGATTAAGCATGACAACGTTCACGCTTGGAGGTAGAAGACAACAAGAGAGCGCAAGCAGTGGTAAGTCAAGATTGAATCTCATCTCCTAGTGAATGGTACCTATGTTATTTATAATGTTTTCTTTATATGACTGCATTGTGCCTATAATTAACATGTAAAATATATGTATGTGCAATGAAGTTAAATTCATGGATGTTGATATAAGTGATTAATATTTCTGAGTTTCCAAAGTTGTATGCTTATGGTTTTATTCCTAGTTTACTATAAAAAAAATAAAAATAAAAATAAATAAATAAATTTAAAAATAAAGCCTAAGGTTGGTCCCTACAAAGAGCATACGTAGCGAAAAAAATCCCTTTTCCTGTTTCTGATTTGCCGAGATCGCACGTAGCACACAGAAAAGAGCATACACATGGAAGAGGGTACAGATCCGGCAAATAAATAAAACCTAAAAACCGAAAATAAAAAAAGGGAACCGAAATAAGCAGAACTATTAACAAATATAACTACAAAACATATGCTTTATACCTCCAGACCTAAACTGTCATAACTTGGCCAGTCGGAAACCTTTTCGCATGAAACGAAAGGAATTCCTCACTGTAACAGATGCTCTAGACACAACCGAGCAGTTCTCCAAACCCACAAATGTTTAGAAAAAGTAGATCTACAAAACGACATTCCTATACAGTCAAATCGTCTTCGGATTTTGATCAACAATGGACGTGGCCCTCAAAATAGCTCTGATACCATGTAGGAATTTACAAGGTAAGTTCTATAGATCAAGAACCAAAGGTCACCACTCACTAACAAATCAAAAATCAGTACACCAGTATAATCACGTGGTTAAAACCCTCAAAGAGGGAAACGATCCACGACTTGAGCCAACACGACCACTTTAGGCAATTTATTAATATAAAAAGAAAAGTTACATATGTTTCTCTCATAAACGATTACCAGGAAAATGACTCTCCATGCTCTTTAAATAGAGATCATGGACCAATCGAGTGCTAAGCCATGAATCAAGTATCATTAATACCGAGGTGAGAGATAACCGTCTGATCACTACAAATCATGACCGTCGGATTATAAGTTACAAATGTACATGGTAAAGAAACACACTTTACCTAACTCTACACTAGAATAAGTTATTCTTAACTATTTCCTATGTGTCGGAATATCCTAACATTTATTACATTGTGAAGACCAGTGTTTTATAGTGTTTTTATTGATGTCAACCCTAGGGTTTGACTAAGTTTGACTTTGACTGAAACATCAGTTATCAATGTCAAAATGACAATGAATATTTATTATAATTATGTGGATACAACAAATTTTAAGCTCTACTATTGTATGGTTTAAAACCCTAGTCCTAGGGTTTAGGTTCCTTGGAATAAGAACATACCCCGACTTTGTTGAGGGTTTTTGAAGTGGAATATAATTGAGTTTTTCCTGGAGATCCATGTCATTGGATTCTCCTGATCAAGATGTTTCATGTGGTATGTGGCATGCCACATAGTTCTTAATGGTTTGAGAGTTATTCAAGTTTGATGTTGATGACCCTAGTTGGTGGGATAAAACCCCATAGGATGGTGTCATGACACACATTTATTGGTTAATAGTCATTAGGTATTTGAACATAAAGGTAATTATTATTTCTAATGGATTTATTATCTTAAGTTAAAGTATTAAATTATCCTTTACCCTTAGAAAGTTCCCTTCACTATTTTCAAAGTGAAGAAACCCATACATATCTCCCTCCTTCCTATATTAGAACATAAGGTATGTATTAATTAGTTTTTAATTTCTCAAAATACCTCATAAAATCTCCTCTAAAAGTTTATGGTTACTTAGAAGCCCCTCTTATGTTCATGCCTTGGTCTATAAAAAGATACATTAAACACCTCTCAAACACTTGAACTTCAACGCATGATATATCTCTCTGAAATATTTAGACCATTGAATAATCAAAGGACAACAAAGGTTTTTGGTAATCATTTCAGTTATGGCATACACAAACTTGAACACAAAACCTCTTATCTAAGTGCGATCTTGTATTCGCTGACTCTATGGATGCTTTGCAACGTTTATGAAAGAAATCATAGCCACACTTCATGAACAACAATTTTTCTCTTGGTCACTTGAGGCAAGTAACACATAACTTCTTATATTGTTTTTCATTTAATCCTTTGAATCTCAGGCCTGTGGAAAGGTTATTTTTCTTACTTTTTCTTTGGATTTGTTGGTTTTGCTTGCGTACCCATTTATGTATAGGTACAAGTTATTTATTGCAGACTTGGAGGAAAATAGTTGGGACTGTTGTGTAGACCCTCAAACTTCTAAGGCAAAAACCTAGAACACACAATTGCAACCTAATTAATGACTGTTAGGTCTTGAAGGCATTGACTCTGATGCAAGAATATTTTTGAGTTTTCGTTCCTACGTAAAGATATATATTATTTGACGCATAGTACACTTATTGAATCTCATTCCTATTTTTGTATTGACTTTTATTACATAGTAGAAAAGGGTTTGATTATCGGTTCTATGTCTAAGTATTTATAAGCACTTGTAATATTTTCACAAGGTTTGAAATTCCAGTGTTGCAAACTTAATCCCACACTTGTATTCACACCAAATTTTTCTACGACTGCAACATATTTAAGGTGTAGACTTGTTTTAGGATCTTTGGGTTTTAGTTGTGAGAAATTTTACATACCTTAGCAACCTAGAAACATAAGGCAGTGAAGTTAAGGTTTACCATTAAAACAATGATCCTACGGTTGTCAATATATGAAAATGATTCTCATCGTAATCTCATTGTGTTTCATTGAACAAATTCAAGTATCAAATGCACTAAGCCAATCATTAACTTCACAACCTTGGTAGGATCAAATGCATTAAGCCAATCATTGAATTCAAATTATGTTGTAATTGCACACATCATTGATTACACATATGCGAGTATTCATCTTCAATTATTGAGCTTCATTTACATTAGAGAAATTTTGAGGTAAAAAATGGGCCTCAAAACAAAAATGTTAAAAAAAAATCAACTTTATAAGAACCAATAGGATTGAATATGATGATGTTGTCCATGGGGGAGGATTCACCATATTGGAGTAAAAATGTAAAAAATAAAAAATAAATAAAAAATTAAAAATCTAATTTTTCAAGTCATGTTTTCAATTTACCTCCCTACGATTTTACTCAAATTTCAAGGGGGAACACTAATTAGATGCAAAATTTAATTTTGCATCCAAGGAGTACCCACGTTGCATACTTTCAATGGACCCTACTTTGTGAAAAATGTGAAATACATGAAAACACATGATTGAAAGCACATTTTTTCATGTATTTCACATTTTTCATGTAGTAGGGTCCATCAAAAGTATGCAACATGGGTACTCAGATGTTCCGAGTGGTTCCAGAAATACAAGTGGCCTTAAAATAAATCAAGAATAAAAGTCATCAGATGGAAGTGAAACCAACACCATATCTTAGTGCTCGTCACCCTGATTGCAATGGTGCAAAATGCACTCAAATCTGAGTTCATATGCTCAAGTTATAACTGGTCAAACTTGGCCAAGTGGTAGTCTTAACGAGGCAACAAATTGGAAGAATCTTGACCCACAAAGTTTGGAGGTCGGAACGAGTGAATTTGTTGCCTACTTAATTTTCCTTATATCCCTTATTTTATGGCAGAATATTTTGACTATATATTCATAAAAAAAAAAAAAAATATTAAATAGGATGGCGGGCTGCCACCCCGACCAACGACATCGTTATATATATTATATTAAAACAACGTTAGGATTGGTGGCCAACCACATACCACATTATACATATAATATATATGTTATAATGTATGGGCGGGGTGCCATAGGCGAACCCATCATGCCACTTGTAAACAGTACCGGGGTCGACAAGGTTTGAACCTACTCGACCAGTATGACTGACCCGCCTCCTGGGAGGCCCCAAACAAAAATCCATGACATATGTCAAAATGATGGTCGCGTTATATTGTAACCTCCGAAACAAATAGGAACCACATGTTAAATAAAACCTTGAATAATATGGATGCGATGAGATTCGAACAGGGAACCACCCCTGTGCTACGCGCCTCTGCCACCAACGGGCCAACAACTCATGCTAGTGGCTCCACCCGCCCGCGATATTTAAACCACTCAAATGAATTTGAAGGAGGATTGGCGGTGGAGGAGCAGAGCAGAAATATGAGCGACCAGTGATGGTGGAACCCTGAGCGAGGGATAATTTGACAAATTTATAGTCAGTTTTATAAGATTTTGTGACATGAATCGAACTGTGAAGTTTGTTTCTCCAGCTGAGGTCTCCATTTTCAAGACATCATGTAGATCAGAGGTATATGGATCATTTTTGTAAAGTTTTTTGTAATTGATTTCTTTGATACCACTTAATGAAAGAATGCCTCCCCACTTTTGAGTAGGGCCCGAAGACATAACCCAAATTGGGTGAACTTCATAATCAAATCGTTGTGTCTTTTATCCAATGTTTTCTTATGATTTCCACTTTTTTTCATGCGGTTTAATTTACTTGGTTAATATGCTCTTTTATATGCAATTATGAATGCATACCTGAAGTTAAATAATCTGGATCAAGTTTGGTATCAGACCAGGTCTTCTTGATGCGGTTTGCATGACTGAATGCTAACCAGGAACAAGCTCCAAAAAGGTGAAGGAAAACTGAAATCCTTTTATACCAAAGCAGGGTGTGCACCACGAAGACGAAACATGGCAGATGAGGATGCATAAGAAGAAGAAGAGAAATTATCGCAAGGTATTCTTAAACATGGCAGACAAAGTTGACAAGCTATTTGCAGAATATGAGAATACAATCAAGCATGAGAAGAAAATTCCCGATGATCATGCGTCAGTACACCATGAAGGTGGAGGAGGAGAGCCTCCTCCCTATCCATCCACCAGTGAAAGTTCTTCTTCTTCCTCTTCTCATCATTCTAACATGCACCATAGAAATACATCTAAGAAGCCATTTTTCAAGCTAGATATAAAGTTTTATTTTCCCACATATAATGGAGAATGTAATGCAGAGAAACTTAAAAATTAGATTATATAGTCACGGTTTATTTCCAGATTCAACAAATCGAGGAGGATGAGGCAAATATCCAGTTAGAATCCCTTCGGCTGAATGGAACTTCTCTCATTTGGTGGGAGAGCAAGTTGCAGAATGGAAACAAAAACTTGGGTAATATCCTTTCTTCTTGGTCCAATTTTGTTTCTGCATTAAAGGATCAGTTTTATCCTTTGGGTTATCGACAAAAGGATTTAATGGAATAACAATATTTAAGAC
This sequence comes from Pinus albicaulis, assembly GCA_034641835.2. Lineage (NCBI taxonomy): Eukaryota > Viridiplantae > Streptophyta > Pinopsida > Pinales > Pinaceae > Pinus > Pinus albicaulis. The sequence goes on from CM076573.1 coordinate 18,360,729, forward strand.
AAGAAAGGGTCAAAATGTACAAATCTTCATAGAAGAGTTTAGGAAACAATACTTGAATTTGAACATTCCACTTGATTCACCTGAAACTGTACCAAAGTATATTGGTGTTTTACATAGTTACATTAGGAATTCACTGTTATTATTTGAGCCTACTACTATTGATGCGGCCAGTGTGAAGGCCATTAACCTTGAAAGTAGGGGCAAGGATGACAAAGAAGATCAGTCAAAGAGATCATCTTTCAAACCTCATAATGGCAAGTTCAAAGGAAAATGCAAGGGAGAGGACAAGAAGGAAACTACAACCAAGAAGGAGGAATGAACAAAGCCATCTTGCACACATTACAAGAAGGAAGGCCATGATGATGAACACTGTTGGAAGTTCCATCCGGAGTTGAAGCGAAAGAGGTTTGGTGGAAAGGGCAAGAAAAATACGGTGTCAACCACGCAATAGGACCTTGGATCCTATTCTGGTGATGATACATTGATCACAATAGTGGGAACACAAGGTAACCTTTCTCTTCATGCTAATGAAAGTTCTGAATTGCATGCAAGTACAAGTTCTTCAAATTGTTCTCTTGTTAATGAATGAAAGAGAAATGAACTATTCCACATTAGATTCGTAATGAAGCATACTAAAGTGGAAACCTTGTTTGATCCGGGCTCACAAGTAAATTTGATTTCAGAATCCTTGGTTAAGAAATTGGGATTAGAAACCAAGTCTCATTCGAAACCTTACCCTCTTGGTTGGGTGTGTGACAAGGCCAAATTACATGTAACCAAACAATGCGAGGCTAGATTTGTGATTGCGTCCAAACTAGTAGATGAGGTTGATCTTGATGTTGTACCTTTGGATATTTTTGGCATGGTATTCGAGGGAGTCTGCATTTTTATGACAGGAAAGCAGTTTTATTTCACCGTGAAAACAAGTATCATCTCATGAAAGATGAGTTGGAATACATTGTTAGAGCTCATCGTGCTAAAATAAGTGCTAGTCTTGTAAGTGCAGGTCACATGAAGAGGTTGGTAAATTCCAGCAAAGGGTGCATACTCATGGTTGTGAGATAAAAATATGAGGAGACATATGATGCTTTGCAAGGTTGTGATCCCACTCATAAAAAGGAATTGTGTGAAGTTGTTTCTAACTATGATGGGAATTTTCAGGAACCAAGTGGGATGCCTCCAAAGCATGAAATCCAATATGAGATTCACTTGCAGTAGGATTCTCCTTTACCCAACACTGGTATGTATAGGTTGTCAACCATTGAGATGGAGGAGATAAAGAAACATGTGCAGGAATTGCTGAATGAAGGGGTCATAAGACAAAGCTCTTATCCATGCGGTTCACCTATTGTGTTGGTGCCGAAAAAGGATGAAACATGGAGGATGTGCATGGACTACAAAGCAATAAAAAAAATATCGGTGAAGAATCGATACCCTCTCCCTCACATTGATGATTTATTAGATCAATTAAAAAATGTTTTCTATTTCACGAAACTGGACTTGCGTAGTGGCTATCATCAGGTCAGGATTGTAGAAAAGGATGTATGGAAGACTAAATTCAAAAATAAACATGGGTTTTTTGAATTGCTTGTGATGTCATTCAGATTATGCAATGCTCGACCACATTGATGAGGGTGATGAATGATATTTTTAGTCCTTTTATTAATGATTTTGTACTTGTGTATAGTGATGAAATTATTGTTTACAGTAGGACATGGGATGATCGTGTGAGTCATATTAAAAAAGTGCTTTATGTTTTGAAAAATGAAAAATTGTATGTCAAAATGTCGAAGTGTGAATTTGGTAAGACCTATTTAGTTTACTTGGGTCACATTGTCGATGGTGGACAATTGAAAATAGATCCTTCTAAAATTGATGTGATTATAAAGTTTCCTAAACCTACCAATGTTATAGAGGTTCATATATTTTTGGGTGCAGTACAATACTGGAGAAGATTCATTTCCAACTTCTCTGTCATTGCATCCCCCTTACATGCATTGAAAAGTGTGAAGTAAACCTTTCAGTGGGGAGGAAAGTAGCAAAAAGGCTTTGATATACTGAAAGAGAATATCAACACCGCACCATTTTTGGCCTTACTTGACCTCCAACAACCTTTTTAGATCGATACATATACCAGTGGATATTCCACGGGAGAAGTATTGATGCAACAAAGGAAACCTATATGTTACCATAGAGACATTCTCCCAAGTTGTTGTGAACTATCCCACATATGAAAGGGAGTTGTATGCCTTGGTTCGAAGCGTGAAGAAGTGGAAACACTATTTGATCGGAAAGGAGACTATCATTCACATAGATCACCAACCCTTGTAGCCTCCTTTAGTCAAAGAACAATATTAAACAAGCATGTCATTTCGGATGGAATGGATTCCTCCAACAGTTTCACTTGGTAATAAAATACAAGAAGCACATGAGAAAAAAAGTGGAAAATATTATTTCTTTCCCTCCTATTTCTACATCTATCATTTTGAAAAATTATTCTTTATCTTTTAAAATTTGTGCTAAACAATAAGATGATGATGATTATTTTAAGGATATTTATGCAAAACTAATGCATGTATTGCATGTAGATAATTATCACTTGTGGGGAAAATTGTTGTACCATCTTGGCAGACATGGTATTCCCACTAATGAAAGGATACATATAATCAGAGAGGCACATACCTCTCTTGTGTCAGGTCATTTTAGTGTAGAAAAGACTTTGTGTCATTTACAGAGGTTTTGTTTTTAGCCTCACATGAAAAATATTGCAACTCAATATGTAAAGGGATGTGTGTTGTGTTCAGTTTGCAAGCTCGCTAATAGAAAATTAGGGCTCTACACACCACTCCCTGTTGTGAGTCGTCCATAGAAAAGTGTGTCAATGTATTTTATAGGTGGTTTTCCATTGTCTAGGAGAGGTCATGACTATTTGTATGTCATTGTGGACCGATTTAGAAAAATGCATATCTTAATGCCCTATAAAAAACATGACACTGTAGAGAAAAATGCTCATCTCTTCTTCCAATTGGTATGGATCCATTTTTGGCTGCCCGTCTGATCAAGAATCTCGCTTTCTTGGAGATTTTTGGACGAGTTTTCAGAGAATGATGTACACCAAGTTGAAGAGGAGCACGAAATTTCATCCAAAGACCGATGGAAAAATAGAGGTTGTCAACCACACAATGATGCACTTACTTCGAGGCTATTGTGGAAAACATCCAAATTTGTGGTATGAAAAAATTCCTTATGTACAACATGCATAAAACCGAGTGGTGCATTCAACCAATCAAATCTCACCATTCAAGAGATTATTTGGTTATTTATCAAAGAATCCCTTAGAAAAAGTATTTGGGAGAGATGAATATTCTAGTGGGAAAGATGACAGGGGATTGATGGGCCTCTAAATTAGAAATAAATTAAGGCGCATATAACCTTTCTTAGGCACATAAAAGATATATTAAATCTCTCCTTCTACACTTAATAATGTTTTTTTTATGATTTAATAGGTTCTTATGAAGGTTTAAAGATAATTGCATATTTGTGCCTAAGATTATTTATTTTTGTAGAATATTGTGAGAATATTGGGTAGATTATGAAGATTTGGAGAAGGAGATAATTTAGGGACTTTATCCTTACTACTGTAGGATCAATATTGGAAAATAAATGAGAAAAATATCATGAAATTATAGAGAAATTCTGGAGAGATTATGGAACTCCGATGATTGAGAAAATATAGGAATGCGTTCTGTGCCATTTATTGCAAACTCCTAGTGTTGGGAACCCGATCCACTATTTGAGGGATTTTGGAGGGAAAAACTTTCTCCTTTAAAGGGGAATGCTTCATCATCATTTTGTATAAGTACCAATTCGAATTGGCCTCCAGGGGCATGTATTTTTTAGTCTTATTGTGGAGAAAACTTGTTTTCTGGAAGCTCCATTTTCATTTCTTGTAGGGATGTACTTGGATTGATTCAATAATGAAGATTCATGCCATTTTTAGCTTCTAAGGCTTGGTTTCTTCCATATGAATATGATTCCTCCTTGGGCTTGGCCATCCTAGGAGCCTCAGAGCCCTCTTGCACCATTTCTTTATGTTCTTTTCACTTCTTATTCACATGCATCTCATTTCTATTTTGCATATTTCTGTATTTAGTATTGTTTCTTTTCTTGCTGTAGGATTGAGTTGAATGATTGAAGTGATTTATTTTGAAGGTTTTTTATAGGTTAAAATTCATTATTAATCCTTGGAATAAATTTTGAAGTTCATAATAATCATTAAGCTACTTGGATATGGTTACTAGTTTACGAATATAAGATTTCTAGAAATGCCTTGTAGCAAAATAGTAGTAAATTTATGCTATTTTTTAGAAGTGGTTAATGAGATCCATTTGACTTTATTCCACTTGTATTAAGTCATAATAATGTTAAATTTTATAAAAAAATTTACCCCATTTAATTTTCACTTTATTAGGCTAGGCATTTGATAGATTAACTAGCTCACTAGTTCTTGAATTTCTAGATTTTAGAGTAGTAATTTTCTGTTATTTTTTAGCATGTGTGAAGATGGGTATTTTGGAGTGATTCCACTTGGAATGGAGACCTAAGACATCATACTTAATAATTTTTTTTTTCACATCCCATTGTCATTTTATTTACTTAGTCATTTGGTGAGTTATTTCTAAAACAAACTTTCCTGTTGCAAAAACATAGTTTATTGTAGCAAAAACAGAGTTTCCTGTAGCACTCTTGTAGTATGTGTAAATTCGAACAGATTTGCTCCCAAAGGTTGGTTTTTGTCTCTTAGGCTTGAATCATGACCCCTAGGATGTAAATATATTATTTAGGAATAATAAACACCACTTAGGACATTCATTTTTGCAAATTATATTATGCCTTTTTATTTGACTTGATGCTTTTAGGATTTCAATTACAAATTGTTGTTTTTTCCTAGGATTAATTCCTTTTCAAAGTAACACTTCCATTCTGCAATTAGTTTAGGCTGTGATTTCATGACATTCACTCCATTACATCAAGTAAACTAAAGGAGGACACATTGTATGCTACACATATAATGACAATACCTCTTAAGTTTGTACGAACCCCGGGTTGATAAGTAAGGTTGGTAGCTGCGGTAGTTGAAACATTCTTGTTGCAATGCCGAGGCTCATCAATTTTTGGCGCCATTGCCAAGGAGGTGTCAAAGTATGTATTGTATTCTTCCCTAGTTGATTCATTTCTTTTCTTTCTGCAAAAACAAAAAAATTGCATTAGGCATATTTCATTTCAAAACAAAAAATTACATTGCATTAGCATTCTTATTCAAAAAAATATTTAAAAATAATTTTCCAACACCAACCCCCAATTTGATCACGTGGTGCAGTAAGAACCACATTTCCATCCACTTTTGGAGGTAGAAGAAGAAGAGGTGGCAGAAAAGGTAGAATAAATGGATGGAGGTGATGACAATGAAGAAGTTCCTCTTGGATTTCCCATTCAAGATACTGATGTCAGTTTGCATACGAAGAGCATCCCTCCATATTTCTTTCCCAACTTCCATGGTATGAGGTCAGAGGATCCGGAAACCTTTCTCTTTGAATTTGAAATACTTTGTAGATCTTATGGCTACTTATCACACACTCAAAAATTGAGATTGTTTCCTGCAACATTGAAGGATAGAACTCTTAAATGGTTCATGAGTCTAGGTACTAATTCAATAAGGTTATGGAATGATATGTAAAAGATATTTTTAGAAAAATATGAAGACCATGATCTTAAGGAAGAAATATTTGGAATGAATAAAAAAGAATATGAGAGCCTTGAGGATCTAATATATAGGTTCATGTTTAATGTTAAGAGGGAAAAATTACAACATTTAGGATTTGACACACTAAAAACTCTATTACTTAGAACAATTAGGGATGAGTGGATCGATCTTCTTGATCTCATGAATAGAGGATATGTATACCAATTATAATTTGAAGGAATTTATGAAACATGTAAGAGCATATAAAGAGGAAGATCAAGAGTAAGTAAATCAACATCAACATTGGTAAGTCAAGATGACCTTGGAAATTTGCTTGATAACTTTAAAACATAAATTCTTAGCAATATAAGTAAACAAGTAGAAATGTTAAGAATGAAAAATGAGCAAAAAGAAGACACTGATATTTCTGTTATCCATGTAGAATCGTATGTTACTAAATATTGTTCATCATTACCAGGGTTTAAGGAACTGTACCAAGAGGACAATGGAGCAAGTCAATCACCAAAGAAGCTATGTTATGTAGCTCCAAGAAGACAATGGAAGCCTAGTCAACTTGATATGATGCAAGGACCTACTTAAAAATTTGAAGATTATTCAAATCCATCCCAAAATAGTTGGGACAAACTCCCTTCTTGGCAACCTTTGCCATCTCAACCCCAAAACCAATCTTGGCAACAAGGTTGGAAAAAAACTTATGGGAAAAATCCACAATATCCTCAATATTTTCCTCAATATCATCCATACCCAACTCCATGTTATCCCTACCATCCACCTCCACCATAACCACAACCTCAACCACATCCATCTCATTGATCCACTCCCACTCAATTACCTCTACCACCATTTCCAAACCCACACAATGAAGTATCTCATCCCACTTACAATGCTGAGGTAAAATACTACCAAACATATCCTCTTGATCTAAATGGTATTCATATTAGTTCAAGAAAGGTATTGCAAAAAATAGATTCTTGATGTCATTAAAGGACAACATCTAGAAGAAGAAGATTCAAATGAGGAGATCAAAGAATTAGGGGTTGCACTTGATGAAGAGAAGACATCAAAATCATATATTGAGAAAGTTCCCTCATGTTTACCATCATTTCTGTAATGAAAAAAATAATATAAATAATGATTAATTAGTTAATTAGTAATTAGGTTGAAAGGGCATGTCTGATGAGACATGACCTTTCGTGAAGAGGCGCCTGCCTAGGTACATAAGCAGGCCTCATTTGTAATTATCAATCATCAATAAATTCATTCATCATACATTTTATATAATAATATTTGTATCCTCATGTATATTTTTATATTCCAATTCTTCTGGAGTATTTAAATTGAGAAGGAACTTTGTTCACTTCATCTGGTATCGGAGCAGGTGATATTCTCGCCTAGAAGAAACACCCTACACCACCCCTGCTGGCTGCCGTCAATCACAACATCTGTGTTTCTGCATTAAATTCCCCACCATCCACGCATTCCACACTATCATCTCTCCACCTCCGACATCAGCTGTGCTCATTCCATTAAAACTCCACATCTCTTCTTCCACTGTCATCGTAGACCCCATAGACCCCCGTTGCCCTGTTTTTCTCCCTTCCACACCATTACCTTCACATCATGAGGATCTCAGAAACAAGATTTAAGTCAGGGACGTGAAGCAAAAACAACAACAACAAAATAAACCCTATAAGACCTCCAGATTAAAGGCTATGAACAATAGGACCTCCAAGCAGATTACCACATGCATCTTTAGTAGCAGCTTCAGAACCGGTAAAAGCAACTTCAACAATCATATCAACAACTTCAATATCACCTACAAAAACAAATAAAGGGTAAGGCTCAGGTATGCAATCGTCTAAACATTTATTCGAATCTATTCTAGCTTAAGAAAAAATTTAAAGTGTGAGAAGGAAATTTTTTTTATAGCCAAAATCAGTAGCAGAGCAACCTCGACCTTATCTAGCAATTAGCTTCACTTTTCTACCAAGACACACACACATGTGGAAGAGGAACAAGAAAAAAGTAAAGAGGAATTAAGAAAGTAGGTAGTGAGCAGTTAGTTGTGGTGGAAGTCAAGGAGTGCCAAGGGGTAACTAAGGCCGAACTCAGTTAACAGAAAAATAACTATGAGTTTATTTTGCATGCAATGAAAAAAAAAAGAGAAAAAATTGAAAAAAAGAGATTTTTTTATTTTTTTTTGAAAAAAATAGAAAAAATTGAAAAAGAAAGAAAAAAAGTGAAAAAAAGAATATTGAAAAAGTAAAAGGTGGACCCACCACCTATTGGAATGAGAAATAGAGTTGTTACAGGTGAAATAGGGTTGTTACAGGCACAAATTTGCTACAGGAAGTTAACCAAGACAAATTTTTTTGGTCAAAGGTGGTTTTAGAACTAGAGGAGCAGTTTGATTCCTCTCTTCTCTCTCTCCTCTGCTTACACACTGCATGGACAACTCCATCATGCACCCATTCACTCATTTCACCTTTCAAGTAGGCATAAAACTCCATTTTTACTCATGACTGTAATTTCTACAGGAAAGTCCTAGCAGCTACAAGATTCTTGTAGCACTACAGGAAACCTTGTAAATGCTACACGAAACTTATTTATAAGGAAATGATCTCTCTCAAAGGTTTATAAACTTCAAAAAGAGCATCATAATTTTTTTTTTACCTATACCTACCACTCCTAAACCTCACTTCACTCCATGCGTAAGGATTCACAACCTAAACCCTATGTTGCACCACTAGCAACTAGATTACCTATACCTTGGCATGGGACCTCTCCTCTTACCTTTCCATCACTCCAATAATTCCATCACTGCATCCCTAAACTCCATAAACCATTTCCCTTCATCTATAAGAAATATTTAGTCCCAAGAAGAAGAGAGAAGACTGCTATAGGAAGTTGAAAATTTTCTTGTATAAATTTTTCATATGGCACATCAAGGTCAAAATATGAGGATATGTTGATGAAGATGGCTTCAAATGACCACCAACAGACTCCACGAGGATGAAAACACCAACAAAGGCACCTGCGTACCTCCATGCAACACTTGCAAGAATAAATGCAAATAGAAGAGTAGAAAGGAGATCAACAGGAGGAGAAACACATGGACCAATAAGCAAAGAATTAAATAGGCCAACATACATGAAGAACCACAAGGCAAGGAGGATGAATAGGTTGCTCAGAGGATGAGCAACAATTTCAGTAGGGGGTATAACGGGCCTCTAAATTGGACATAAATTAAGGCCCATCTAACCTTTATTAGGCACATAAAAGATATATTAAATCTCTTCTTTATACACTTAATAATGTTTTTTTATGCTTTAATATGTTCTTAGGAAGGTTTAAAGATAATATCATATTTGTGCCTAATATTATTTATTTTTGTAAAATATTGTGAGAATATTGGGAAGATTATGAAGATTTGGAGAAGGAGATAATTTAGGGACTTGCTCCCTACTACTGGAGGATCAATATTGGAAAATAAATAAGCAAAATATCACAAAATTATTGAGGAATTCTGGAAATCCGATGATTGAGAAAATCAAGGAATGTGTTCCCTGCCATTTATTGCAAACTCCTAGTGTTGGGAACTAGATGCACTATTTGAGGGATTTTGGAGGGGAAAAATTCTTCCTTTCAAGGGGAATTCTTCCTCATCATTTTTTATAAATACCAATTCTAATTGGCCTCTAGGGGTATTTATTTTTTAGTCTTATTGTGGAGAAAACTTGTTTTCTAGAAGCTCCATTTTCATTTCTTGCAGGGATGTACTTGCATTGATTCAATAATGAAGATTGGTGCCATTTTTAGCTTCTAAGATTTGGTTTCTTCCATAGGTCTCTGAGTCCTCCTTGGGCTTGGCCATCCCATGAGCCTCAGAGCACTCTTGCACCATTTCTATATGTTATTTTCACTTCTTATTCACATGCATCTCATTTCTGTTTTGCATATTTCTGTATTTAGTATTGTTTCTTTTCTTGCTGTAGGATTGAGTTAAATGATTGAAATGAGTTCTTTTGAAAGTTTTTTACAGGTTCAAAATCATTATTCATCCTTGGAATAACTTTGGAAGATCGTCATATTAATCATTAATATACTTGGATTTGGTTATTGGTTCACGAATATAAGATTTCTGGAAATGCCTTGTAGTGAAATAGTAATAAATTTATGCTATTTTTTAGAAGGGGTTAATGAGATAAATTTGAATTGATTCCACTTGGATTAGATCATAATAATGTTAAATTTAATAAAAAAATTTACCCCATTGAATTTTCACTTGATTAAGTTTGGAATTTGATAGATTAACTAGCTCAGTAGTTCTTGAATTTCCATATTTTAGAGTAGTAATTTTATGTTATTTTTTAGCACGTGAATAGGGATATTTTGGAGTGATTCAAATTGGAATGGAGACCTAAGACATCATACTTAATAAAAAAATTTGTCCCATCCAATTTTCATTTGATTTACTTAGTCATTCGGTGAGTTATTTCCAAAACAGACTTTCCTGTAGCAAAAACAGAGTTTCCTGTAACACTCCTGTAGCATGTGTAAACTCGACCAGATTTTCTCCCAAAGGTTGTTTTTTGTGTATTACGCTTGAATCATGACCCATAGGATCTAAATACATGATTGAGGAAGAATAAAAACCAATTAGGACATTCATTTTCACAAATTGTATTAGGCCTTTTTATTTGAATTCATGCGCTTAGGATTTCAATTACAAATTTTTGTTCTTTCCTCGGATTAATTCCTTTTCAAAGCAACACTTCAATTCTGAAATTAGTTTAGGCTTTGATTTCATGATATTCACTCCATTACATTAGATCAACAAAATAATGACACATTGTATGCTGCACATATAGTGCCGATACCTCTTAACTTTGTACGAACCTAGGGTTTATAAGTAAAGTTGGTAGCCGTGATAGTTGCATCATTCTTGTTGCAATACTGCAGCTCACCAGGGACAAAGCATGAAGGTTCATTCGGTGAATTTAGATGATTCACCAATGAGTGAAGGAGAAGTTGGAGAAAATTTAAGCTTGATACAAATATTGACATGAAAAGCACTAATTTTATCACCAATTCTAGGTTGGGGACAAAGTGTGGCTCCACATCAGAAAGGAAAGAAAGAAAGGGAAAGGAAAGAAGTTGAGACCAATATGATATGGCCCATTCACCATATTGGAGAAGATTGCAGACAATGCTTTTCGTCTTGATTTTCCAGCATACATGCAGATGTACTTGGTGGTGAATGTTGAAAACTTGAAGCTTTATGAGCCTCCTTTGATCATGGAAACCGAAGAGGTTGGAAAAGTTCCTACAATGGATGAATTTTCACCTAAATACTTGGACAAGATACCAGTGAACATAATTGTTGACAGAAAGACCAGGAATGCATCTAAGTAAGACTCGATGGATGGAAAAGGAGAAAGTGAGGGATAAATTCCCTCACTTTCCAATTGAAAAATAAATATTTTGGTGGTACAAAAGCTCCTCAGTGGGGAGGAATGATCCAGGTGGATCCAAAAATACAAGTGGCCTTAAAATAACTCAAAAATCAAAGTCATCAGAGGGAAGTGAAACCATGAAAAAATTGTAGTGCTCATCGTCTTGATTCCAACAGTGCGAATGACACTCAAATCCCAGTTTGTATGCTCAAGTTATAGCTGGTGAAAGTTCTGGTCAAACTTGGCCAAGTGGTAGTCTTAATGAGGAAATAAATTGGAATAATATCGACGCACAGAATTCGACGGTCGGAATGGGAAAATTTGTCGCCTACTTAATTTTCCTCATATCCCTTATTTTCCAGTGGAATATTTTTGATTATATAATCATAAAAAAAATCAAAAAAATATTAAATGGGGTGGCGAGCTGTCACCCCTGCCACCCCTGCCAACGACATCGTTATATATATTATATTAACACAACGTTGGGATTGGAGGCCAACTGCATACCACCTTATATACATCACATATAATTTATAATGTATGGGCGTGCCTCCATAGGCAGACCCTCCACGCCACTTGTAAACAGTATCGGTGTTGACGAGGTTTGAACCCGCCCGACCAGTATGGCTGACCCATCTCTCGAGCGACCCCAAACCAAAAGCCACAACATATGTTAAAACAATGGTCACGTTATATTGTAATCGTTGAAACAATTTGGAACCACATGTTAAATAAAACCATGGATATGGATGAAACGAGATTCTAACGGGGAACCACCCCCCTGCTACGTGCCTCTGCAACCAACGGGCCAACGACTGACATTCGTGGCTCCGTCCACCACACAATATTTAAATCACTCAAATGCACTCGGATGGGGATCGACGGTGAAGGAGTAGAGTGAAACCAGGAGTAGCCAGGGATGGTGGAACCCCGAGTGAGGGAATCCACAAGATGATGAAAATATTTCATTAGAGGGCCAAAGATACCAGTGTCTGAATTTGATTTCATGAAAAGAATCCAACCGTGCAATCCGTTTCTCCAGCTGATGTCTCCATTTTCAGGCCATCATTCAGATTGGAGGTATAAGGGTTATTTTTGTAAAGTTGCTTTTAAATGGTTTCTTTGATTCCACTTAATAAAAGAAGGCCTCCCCACATTTTAGCAGGCCCCGTAGACATAGCCCACATTGGGTGAACTCCGTAATCAAATCATTGTGTCTTTGATCTCATGTTTTCTTATGATTTCTGATTTTTTTCATGTGGTTTAAATTAATTGGTTAATATGCTATTTTATATGCAATTCTGAATGCATCCTTGAAGTTAAAAGATTTGTTTAATCAGATGTAAAATTAAATTTTGCATCCAATGAGTGCTCCCACTGGAAATTTGAGTAAGGTCATAGGGAGATAAGTTAAAAATATGAGTTGCAAAAGTAGTTTTTGCTTTTTTCCCTCCAAAACTTGATGAGGTAATTTGATCTTATTTTATAATTTCCACTATTATTTTATAATATTTCTTAGGAGGCCCATTTTACACCTAAAAACAAGAGGCATGTTGTTAATATTATGTGTTTAGGGTTTTCTTTTTGGTCTGCTATAGGTATGCATACATATATATAGCTCTAGGGTTTTTCAATTAGGTCTGATCTGTCTAGTAGGTTTGTGTGGAAGGATTTGATTGTTTTTATAATATTCCATAACCCATTTTTAGACTATGCTATTGCTGTAAGTGTTTGTTTCTTGTCACCATATTTGGTCCTTAAGTATAAGTTTGTTGTAGTGCTTCTTGTCTAAATTTTTTTGGCGTTGACCTTTATCCATCATTCTTGTTAGGGCTTATGTATTTTACTGTTGGGATCTGGGCTTTGGTCTAAAACATATTGCAGGTACTTCATAGCCATACTTGAGAAAGCTATAAAACACATGATGGTTACCTTCCTGTTGCATGGATGAATCCCTCTTGCAGACAAGAGCGATCTCCCTAGTATCTTAAGGATATCTAGAAACAAACAAACAAATGTAGACAATTTTATCTAGACTATTCTGCTTAAGAATTTCTCGTTAACTACGGATAGCTACTGTTGTGGTGGATTTGACACGCGGGTGTACAAAATCGCACACATTTAGAGAATGTGGTCTTTTCTCTAAACCATAAGTAACAGGCAATATCTGGGGGGAGCTCAGAAGTATAGAACTTAAATGAAGTAATACACTAAAGTATGCTCTATTAAAAAAGTGAAACTAAAAACACAAAAAGAAGCTAAATAGAGAGTTCCAAACAATAACAAGGTAAACAACGGCTCGATGGCCTTCTTCTTATTGAATTCTTGGAATGAAATCAAAAATATTACCCACTTGCCAAAGGGCCTAGGCAAAGGCTCTAGTTACCGATGCAAGGATGCTTTTCCTTCAAGTTCTTCCTTTCGACGCAGTCTAACTCTCTCTCTCTTTGCTGCAATGGGCTAAGATTGTTGGGTGGCCAAAAATCGAGTCCTCTTCTTCAGCTCTTTCTCCTTGGTTAACACAAGACATTGGTGTTTCTTGGGAAACTTTGGCCAGCATAACATTGTGATCACCCATTTTTCATCTCTTTGTAATGTTCCCTTTTCAGGAATTTCTGCAATTTGGTCCTCTAGGACGCTGTATAAGGAAGGCAGTGTAAAAATAAGCTAAACCGGGACTTGGATCCCTCTGTTTACCCTTCATACATTACTCTTCCAGAAGATAAGCTCAAATAAATAACCCTAAGAGGGTTACTCAGATCCTCCAATCCCGTGTATCTCAAATAATGCTCAAAAGAGAGAGCTACAACAATACATGAACTCCAACAACTAGCAACAGTGAAATATCAATACATATGATGTAAGAAGAGAGCATAGATATTATATTATGTGTAGTAGCAAATATATATACAATAACTTGAGGTAAGCCCTCTCAAGTTAGGCCAAATCAACCCCAAATCAGATGTACATGCAGAAATGTAAGCACCCAGCTACACAACCCAACAACAAGCTATGATAGCGTAATCCATAAGGGAAAATGATTGAAACTGATATGTATACAATGATATAGCAATAAAAAGCTCAAATAAAGTGGGGGAGCAAGATCTCAAGCCCAGAAAACAATACTACAACAATCCTCTAAGGGATTGGCCAAAATACACTAAATGGAAAAATGCTGGAGTTGCTGGGTAGCAACAACAACTCAATAACAATACAAAAAGGGAGAAGGATGTGAATGCTGCAAATGATGAAGTAACCTCCTCCAATGATCTCCAAAGTGAAAGGCTGCTCCATTCACTAAAGATTACACCCTCCAATCCACAGTGTGAACCCCTCCTGCAAGTGCCCACTGGAAATAACGCAATATAGGGAAGAGACTGCGCTGTGAATGAGATGAAACATGTGGCCCAATGCCAAAATCTGCAATGAAGCTTCAGGATCTTCCTCACTGATCTCCCATAGAAATAATGAGCTCCTCCTCTGCAAAACTAGCTCCGAAAGTGGGTGATAATGAATCCTCATTGCAACCCCCAGCAACTCAACGTTTCTGCCAAGCTGGAAAACATTGTAGCTGAAGATGGTCACCTTGGCCTCAAGCCTGGATGTGAGGAGAATGAAGAACAGGTCCTCCAAATATTCCCAATGAAGGATAAGAAACTTCTAAACAGAAATCTCCCTTGTGCTAAGCAGCACAAGCTATCCTAGTTGAACAACTGGAGAGAGTAGAGCAAATTCGAAATCTTCAACATAATGAGCAATGGCTCTCCTTCCCTCTTTTATGCCAAGAGGAGGCTTCCTTTCCATGGACCCCACCCATTAGGTTTTCTCTCATCCAATAATATTCCTCCTATGAAAACTGTGCTATCCCACTTGGTGACTCACTCTCTCCATGCAGCGCTGTTTGACTTGGTCAAATTGGACCTAGTCTTCTTGTATTTTACCCTTTTCACACTAGGAGATGACAAATAGGCCACTTAAGTGACCCCTTTGCACATTTGGAGTGTTTATTATGCTTCTTCATGGCCCCCCTTACCCATTTTATTCTTTTTATTAATAGGAAAGAAAAATTAATGTTCCAATTAACTTAATGAAAATTTTGGAACATTACAGTCCTCCCCTCCCAAAGATTGCTTGTCCTCAAGCAAGTGCAAGGGTAGATTGATCCTTCTTCTCCTCTCCTGTAGCTCCCATGTATGATGATCTTCTCCAAGAAATAGGATGCTATCTCATCAATGAAGCTCCCAAAATGCCTCTTCTTAGCATGTAAATTAGCTACCAAGCTATCATCTGAAAAAGTGAGGTGCTCAAGAGAGTGGCAAAGTGTTGTATATAGTTCCTCCCAAGGTATGGAGTCTGAAATGTATTGGGAGACATTCTCCCCATGTGTATCCTCCATCCCCAAGCAATCAACCATGAAAAATTAGTCACCCTCCAACTAGGTAACTCCGGGGAATCATCCTCCACCCTGGGCTCATGTAGAATAGGTGGGCTGGAAATTTGAACATGGTAGGCTTCATAGCCTACCCCACGCTGTCCTCTTCTCCACTTATGATAAGTGTGGAGTGAAAGCTGAATTTGGGCTATAATAGTGTTTCCCTCAAGTGGCAAGATGAAGTTTAGATCTCTAAGGGTCTCTCCTTCAGCACTGTAAATCAATCTGGCCCAAATCATCTCATATGTGATGAGTTGGAAGTCATCATCATATGGTATCCAACCAATCATATGGTTCACCTCATGGAGAAACAAATATTTTGTCATGGTGACCATATCCTCTTCCATACTCCCCTTAGAGCATGTACTGCAAAAAGTATGGAGGCCTTATTCCCCAAAGAACACATCCTCCCAATGTGTTTCTCCTCCCTTATGATACATCTGGGGCTGCTGCTGATATATGGCTGAAACATAATGATCTTCAAAAGAGACCCAAGCCATCCCATCAAATCCAACACCCATGGGGTGCCTCCCCAAAAAGCTCAAGCTCTCCAAATGGCTCCTCCCATTTGAAATCATGAGATGCAACATGGCAACCAACGCTGGCTCACTTGTCTTTCTGAAACATGCAGCGTGAGAAATATGGAGAACCATATTCTGTAATAACAAAACTGTATGTTTGTTGACTTAATAGAAAAAATACACAAGAGGTATTTTAATAATAATATTTTATTAATAAATGTATATGATAAGATGATTGAAAGTTACAATGAGACCCTGCTTATATACCTATGCAGGTGGCCTTTCACGAATGGGCATGTCTTTTAGACATGCCTTTTTAGCTAACTAACAACTACTTAACATAATCACTATTTGATTAGTTAGTAATTATATTTATTATATTTATTCTATTTTATACAAATTATATTTGTTACATTGCCTCTTCCTTCAGAAGCTTTGTCCGCAAAGCTATATTGTTTCCAATTGTCTTCATCTTATGGTTGTCGGTTATCACTAATACCTTCTTTATATATTTCACTAATACATTGTCCTGAATCCATGTTCTTGTTACAATTTTTTTTTAATTTAATTAATTAAATAATCTTTAAATACACACACATATTGTATACACATATTATTACTACATAATTGAATTAATTAAATTAATTAAATTTATATAAATTAATTAATTAAATTAAAATTATATAATATAATTTAATTCTTAATTTTTGGTATATCGACCCATGTTTATATCGACCTACTACATCTAACTCGACAATATATCGACCCATGTAAACCAAACGTCACACCATATGACTAGTGGACATGATGCTTTAGGAATAGTGGAATTCGGTGATGTTATGAACATGTGGCAGATTTTCTTACTAAGTAGAGGCGGAAGATTGAAATAAATGCCCATAAATCTTAAGGAAACTCTCAGGTTTGTCGAACTACAGAAAACTGGCCACTCCCCACTTCAGTATTCCAATTTCCAGAAAAATGGACAACGGTGTCTATCTGGTCGATGTGCACTGCGAATGTGTAGGAGAGAAGCCTAACGCTGGCGGTTGAGAGTGAAGGGCAAACGGTGAAAACCATGACGTCTTATCCTAATCGCATGGGTGTCGCCTTCAAGCCGCTTTGTTTTTTCGGGTGCTGCATAATAGAGACTCCCAACGCGGTCATTACAGATCATCTCCGTTTCTTTATATTCGTCCGCGTGTTCAAAATCTGCGAGCTTAACATTCCACGAGGGGGATGAATTGCTATTATTTAATTCCCAAAACAATAATATATTTTCTGATTTTACATCTCCAATTTCAACTCCTGGAACAATGCCCAAAATCTGCTTTCCGGTGTTAACCCACTTATTATTTTCTTTCAGAACTTGAGATGCCTGCACATCGGGCCTTTTCCGCATGTTAGCTTGGCCAGATCCCTTTGCTTGTGTTTCTTCTTCTTGTAAGAATTTCCTATAAAGCACGTGAAAGAGTCACATGGTTTCTCGAACTTTGGAGCGAGTGACTGTTCCATCCCCATCAAATTTCCCTTGTACATTACTAATAGTACCATCAAAGGGTATTAGAGAGAAATTCACAGCTTGAACCTTGCTATTCTTCTTCCCAAAACCAACATCATGTGCATGAGATGTTTCTGTTGTCTTCAACTTGTTGTCAATAGTACAATCGCCAACACCATCATGTGGAGGAGACAAGTTTTTCTTCTCCCTCTTGTTGACAGTCCGGTCACCAGAACCACAATGCGCATTAGAGGTTTTTGTTTTCGACTTATCCTAAATAGTCCAATCGACGGGACCATCATGTTTGGGAAAGGATTTTGTTTTTGGCTTCTTGTCAATACTATGATCATCGGCAATCTTTCCATTCATATTGGAAGTCTGTGGGCTTTTGGACTTGGGAATTTGATTATCCAAACTCTGTGCAGCAAGCCAATTCGTGTTTGGATGAAGAGAAATTGAAGGCATTGAATGCATGTGAGGTTCACTGATGTATTTAATGACCAATGGAATGATGAATTCCCAAACCCTCAGGGAATTGTCATCGTTCAATGTCAAAAATCTCCTATTATTTTCCACAAAAGTAATGATATTCATAGCACCAAGATGCTGATCATACTCCTGAGTGATCTCACCGCTATTCACGAATTCATCAGCCTCTTGGAGCAATGGAGCAACAAAAACGTTTTTAAAATCTTCTTCATAGGATTATTTCTCATGCTTTATTGGTGTAGGGATGTCATTAATTTTACATTCATCATTTTCAAAAATTTTCATATTCATATCAGTTTCCTCATCAAAAGCATTTTCTTCTTTTTCTTCATATACCCAAATTTGATTGTCATTCATGTCACAACAGTGGTTGAGATCATTTTCGTCTTCATGTGGATGTTCTTGTTTCTCAAGATAGTCTTCTTCCACATTATCTTCATCTGAATCCTTATCTTGATATATATTAGCTTCATCTAAATCAAAATCAGATTCTTTATTATGGTTTCTTGCATAATTCTTCTTAAAACATGTTGTAACTTTTGCACATGAATTTTCTAATCGCTGAAATGCTTCTTGAATTTTTTTAATCTTCTCACTTTCTTCAAGATCTTCACATAATGGCACATTGTATGGTAAACAATGTTCATAGGCTCATAAACTACGTTCGTAGGCTTGTAAGATGATATTGTACGACATGGCTCTAATACCACTATAGCAGCAAAAATAGTATGTTTGTTGACTTAATAGCAAAATACACAAGAGATATTTTAATAATAATATTTTATTAATAAATGTATATGATAAAATGATTGAAATTTAAAATGAGGCCCTGCTTATATACCTATGCAGGTGACCTTTCGCGAATGGGCATGTCTTTTAGACATGCCTTTTCAGCGAACTAACAACTACTTAACATAATCATTATTTGATTAGTTAGTAATTATAATTATTATATTTTATACAAATTCTATTTGTTACATATTCCCTATGGGCATCCTCAACTCTTGTGCCACTCTTCCAATGGTGCTTCCCATGTCCAACGTTCTACTAGTAGAATATGGAAGCACAAATATGTGAGAGCAAGGAGGTGAAACATAGCTCCACACATGGAACCAATGCAGGGCATCATTGGCCTGCCTCAATATATAGTGCAACAAGTGCCCTTTCAGCCACTTGTTTGCTACCACATTCATCTTGAAAGATGAGATCATGAAAACATAATTTGGTGCCAATGGTGCACACCGAAAATCCTGTGGATTTCTCCCACAATCCACCAATAAGATGGCCATCATAATTGCTACAGTATGTGCAAGATGGAAAGATCCTCCTTGATATGATATGCTACTCAATAAGATAAGAGAGTGCAAAAAATAAAGCAAATAGTTACCTCCCTCATCATGTACTCCTGTCTTTGAGTTGAAATGGCTCAAATGAAAATTCTCCCTTACTGCAACATAGTAGGGAAGTGGTTGTGCCAACCATCTCATCATCTCTTGGGCTGTGAATCTATCCATATGCTGATATACATCCATTAGGATGCCCTCCCAAATGGATTCCTCCATCAACAAGTAGTATGCATAAGAATGAATGAAAGGAGATCCATAGATGCTGCATGTAGGTGTCTCCCCTTGTGCTTGTGAACCCAAGCCAAGAAGACCGAGATATATTAAGGGATGCTACCATCCATTAATCCCTTATCCTCATCTCCTACATGTCTCCAAGGTACATCACTTGTGAAGTGGTTTTGGAAATACTTCAACAAGTAATCCCAACTCTGAAGTGACAACGCTGTTGGCCTGTGGAGTAGGGCCACTGTCATCTCAAAGCTCAACTCTTTGACATAGATCTTGTCAAAGACTCTACTCATCATGTTGCTGCACATATAGAGTCCCTCCCATGAAGAAGGTGCTGCTTGGGAATCTGATGGCATGCCTTCTTTTTAACTCCACGTTAACACTCTCTATGCATGTGAAAATGCATCTCCAAATTCATGTCCCAATTTTAAAGCCCCAGAAAATATCAACTATCTAGGAAACTCACAGTAGTTATCAACCTGGAAATTTAAATAAACTATCTGGAAGTTTTTAATATATCAAATCTGAGATTTGAGATATTAAATTAGCACTCTCTTATGGCTATAAACCCTTTCAACAAGATAATCCAAATTATTATTCTCTTGTGGAAGCTCACTGTTCAATCAAGGTTATAAAAACCCACGATGCATATAATATGTCCTTTTATTAAAACCTAGATGTACAAGCTTCATATGTGGAGTTCCTACCCTTGGCTAAAACCCTTTAAATATTCATATGTGGAGTACTCTATACCATACTTTACGAAAGGGAATCAATATTTTATACTTTTGTTAAGGACCAACACAAATTTCAACCAGCAAACCTTTATATGAAAATTTGTCTTCCTACCATATACTCTATGGTTTGAACCCACCTTATGAAATTGAAATCAACACTTCAATTTAGTGTTAAAGCCAAATAAAAATTCCGACCAATACATATATAAATATATGCACCAAGGCTGTCATTAACCATGCGGATTTCAACTTGATTTTAATATTCGTATAAATCAATACTTATCCACTTCCTTTGTAAATAAATAAATAAAGACCACGTCCACAAATTAACAACTTACCTCTCCGCCGATACACACATCTCGACACTCCATTTGTATAAGAGTTCATATATGGCCCACAAAATTTCACCTCGCCCATCCATCCATTTCATCAGACGACTAGTCCCTTATCGCCCTACCACTTAATAATCTGACAGTTGGTGATCCATTATCACTATGAGCTTAACTCCAACTACCATACTCAAGTGTGAGCACCGTTGGATCTACCACCGGTCTGATCGAACGACATTCGAATTTTTTTTCTAGATAGAACTTAACGCTAAAAAAAAACGTGATAAAAGTGGTTTTCATAAACCACTCCAGGACGCGTGTCAACCAACAACTGACATCGTGTTTGTTTTCATAAAACAACTTAATTCCTAAAATTTATGCGAAAACCATAATGGTTTTCGACTTCCACTTTCCTCTCGCTCAAGGTTCTGCTTCTCCATTCAACGTTCCACTTCAACTCTCCATAACCCACGAGCCAAGGATTTTCTACAATAATTCAACGAAAAATTTAAGAGCTGCACTACTCATTACGTAACCATAGATATTTTCTCTGTCGCAGTATCAAACAACGATTACAAATAACCCCCATCCTGACACTGCTTCGATGAAACATCGTCCATCAATTTAGATTCATTGCGGTTCTTTTAAACTTTGATTTCTCCACTCTATTTCCGATGATTGATCTCGTCCAATATTGTTCCAACAAATAGTGGGTTCCATCCTAACCAATATCAATTCAAGCAACAGAGGTTTCTTTGCAAGAATCAAACATACTCGAAAATTAGAGAATTATATCGACTACGTCCTCATCGAATTATATTGAACTCTTCACACAAGACTGATATGTATTCAATTCATACAAACTTAGGACGATAAATTAGATGTGTTCGAACCATAACCCAATGCGTGACCACAAAGGTTATATTCATATCAAATGGAAATTCTGAGAAGATTAGATTCTCTTCTTTCATAATTAATGCGCCCTTAATTCATACACATATATGAATATCTTAATGCAATCGATTTCTTCGTTCTCACATTCAAATCAAATACCATGATGTAGAAGTGAAACACAGAGTTTATTCACGCAATTTTCAGTCAATCAAAGCACACAAATTTCTGAATCAATTCTTCTTATATGATAAAATCAAATTACATAACCTCTTCTGGCCTGGCCTGATCTTTAGTTCGATGGCCCTTCTTATATTCACTACTCTGCCTTCCAACTTTCTGCTCTGTTCTATCTTGATGCCTTTGGCTTAAAATTATACAAAACACAAATGATTCGATTCAACTTCTTTACAGCTCGACATAAACTCTTGAAATTATCTAGTTCTAAATTTAGCCTAACTCCCTAAACAACTGAAGCTGACTCTTCACATTCCTAACAAATCAACTTCGCTCATGTTCTCCAATCACTTGGGAACATTTACAATTTATCTCCATAATTGAAATCACTCTAATTAATTAAGGATTACATAAGATTTTAAAAACATAAGGCCCCCTATGTCTATTAAAATACCAAGTATTTTTCTTGTGCCTAATGCCCCTACATCAGACTCCCAAGGTTAAAATGATTCATGATCTCCTAATCATGTGCTTTTAGTCCTTGTCTTCCTGGATCTCTCACTTTGTTCTGCAACTGATCATCTGTTGCAATATTCCTCTTATGCACTTCTCCATGCTTCCATATCTTATACTACATCTTTCCACTTGCTAAGCTTTCACAGTCTAAGACTGTCTTCTTATTGTTGTTGCTGCTTCTTTGTTTTCTTGCTGCTGTCTTCTTCTCAGACACTTTTACCATCAGCCTTCTTATCAATTCAATTTCCTTGTCTAATATGTCTTCTGACTGCAGGATACTGCTCCATCTTGACTGCTGAACTTCTACTTCTGCTTCTGCTTGCTGAGTTCTCATTTGCTGAACTCTTACTTTCACTTGATGAGCCCTTTCTTGCTGAACTTTTACTTGTTCAATTCTTACTGCTGCCCTAGCTGTACCTTTAAATCTCTCTTTCTGAAATCCTGCGGTTGCTTTGGCTCTTGCTCTAACTGCCACCCAATCATCCATACCCTCTTGTTTTCTACAACAGTAAAACTCTGCCTGATTTTCATCCATGACAACTTTTTCCTTATATGATTTCAGCCATTTCTTGGGCTGGTATTTAAATTTCCAGTCACTGCTATCATCTCTTTTCTTCTCCTGGAACAAACATCCTTTAGTCCTTCCATCAGCACCTACAATCATAAAACAAACACCAAATTCATAAAATATTTGTGTCTCTTCCTCCTCTGGCAACATTTCAAATTGTTGCTCTAACATTTCCTCTGGCAACACTTCAATCTGTTGTTCTGCCATTTCATTCTCTTATCTGAATGTTTTTAGCAAACAATTCAACCACTCATTTTGTACTTGTCTCACATCATTAGTATGTTGCAAATTGAATTCAGCATCTTCTTCTTCTTCCTTGAAAATCTTCAGTAATTGTATTCCTTCTTCTTGATTGATTCTGGCAATCAATTCAAGTTCTTCAAGTACTGTGTCTTCATCTTCTTTCAGAATAAAATTATGATTCTCCACCACTGTAGCAGTTCCAAAAATATGCCTTCCAGTCTTCTCTTTGTCCATCAGGAAAATCAGTTCCTTCTTGCCATCAACAGTAATAACAAATTCTTTCACATGAGACATGATAGCCTCACCTTCCTTCTTCTGCAATAGTTCATCTTCCTCCAAGACAACTCCAAGATATGGATTGTCTTCTGCAACACCTATCAACATAGCCAACTTGTCAATTTTAAAATCACAAGACCCAATGGTCTTTTTTAGAGTCGGTATAGTCATACCTTCGTCAGAGATCAAAAACTCTTTGTTGCATTTCATTTTAGGTGTCTCATTCATCCAATCAGTTGCATTCCATTAGAAGCATAGATTATCTGACGGAAGGGTCTTGTCTCTCATTTTCCCTCATGTCATGTATCTGCTGGTTTGTGTCTGATCATTAAAGTTCATCAAAATTCATCAAGGTCAATTTTACAGTCATTCATAGTCATGGATGGTCTTTTGGTCAGCGAGTCATTTCAGTCATTAGGTCTAGGGTTTCGTCTTCAAACATGTCAAATAATGCCAACAGGCACATGAGGATGTTTCTAATAAGTTTTCATTCCAAAATTTTCATCATCAATAATGCTGAGAATGATCCTTCTTCAAAAATCTGTTTTGAAGAAGAAATCGTCAAATTTATTTTTTGTAATAAATGTAATTTCATCCTTTGTAATTTTTAAATTTTTTTAGTCATGAAGCACTTCAGGTGCAGCCCTGGTCATCCTTTGCCGAAATCCAATGCCAACCATTCCTACAGAAATTGACAAAAGATTAATCATTCAAGTCAAAAAGTCAAAATAGAAACTAAAACAGAGTTTGTATTAAAATGTCAAAGTGCCAAAGTTCTACAACTTTACAAAGTGGGTTATTTCAAAACAAAAATCAAAATCCATGGTTCTATGAGATATTTTCCACTTTCAAATTTCATTTGCACGCAAGGACATATCAAAAACCCAAGAGAGAAGCTGAGTTGAAGTTGGAGAAGCGAAAACAGAGTTTTTGGAGGCAGACTGTCTGTGAGTTTGCTTGCGCGACGCGTTGGGAGAAGGTCGCGACACATCGGCATGTCGCGACGCATAGAGCCGACATCCACAATGCATTTTTTAACGTGTGTGGCGCATACAGTGAGCGCGGCGCACAGGGCCGACAAGGCAAAATTTCATCACTGCTTCCAAATTTTTCAAAACGACTCAAACTCTCTTGCTCCAAGTAAGTTTGTGCGCCCTTGCCACTGAGTTTAGCTTGTGTTTGGTGTTATTGGGAG
The DNA here is from genome assembly GCA_034641835.2 of Pinus albicaulis. Lineage (NCBI taxonomy): Eukaryota > Viridiplantae > Streptophyta > Pinopsida > Pinales > Pinaceae > Pinus > Pinus albicaulis. The sequence goes on from CM076573.1 coordinate 18,385,395, forward strand.
GGAATGATATAAGAGTTTGATTGGTGAAACATGAACCCTCTCATTTTTGTTAAAAAAAACTGCTTCATAGGGTTTATATTTGAATTTTAAAGTTTGGTTGTTGGTGCCAAATTTCAACTCCATTTCCCACTTGTGGTTCCATTCCCCATCACTGTCACGATATCATTAATATCCCTTCCCTATTCTCCTATAAGACCACTCATATCACTTATTTTTAAAAATCCTATTTTTCCCTATCCCTAAACCCTACCATTCCCTATCATTTTCCCCCCTCCCATATCATTTGCAAAAAATACCCAAATCCTAGATTCCTAAATACAGTCAAGTGACTGTTAGCACACCTTAATCTCACTTGACAGTCCAATTTTCCCCATTGTCCCATATTCTTCACAGTCCCTCATTTCCCTTTGTACAATTGGAATTGAAAACCAAACACCAATTTCTCATTAAAAAACCAAACATACATTTGGTATAGACTTGCAAACACCATGACAGACACTGAGTCATCATATGAGAAAGACAGTGATTCTACCACAGAGCTTCATCTACCGAGAAGGCCTCGTAAAGGAGGTAAAAATGTGAGGGAGGAACCCACCTCTTTGACTCAGTTGGAGGCCTGCCCACTTGCCATGGTTTGTTTCCGAGAGAAATCATGCTATCAGTATTGTGAGAGGATTGATCAGATTCAACATCATCAGGAGTTAGCCCAGTTGCTTGTTTTACATTTGCGTGATGGTCATGTTACTCTCGCTGGTGTAAATTTGACCTTGACACCAGACACCATTTCTCAGGCAACAGGAATACCGAATGTAGGTGAGGAGTGGAACAAGAGACAGCAGGTGGATAGAGTACATTACGAGCCATACATCAGGCCTGGCTATGTGAGGCAGCTCAGCAGGGTATTCCCATTCCGGTTCTTGAAGGAATCTTATGCACCATTGATGAGACTCATTATCCGATACTTCAGTTGTGAGGGCCGTTTCTCACGTCTCTATGCATATCACATCAGAGTACTCATGCATTTCACGAGAGTGAGGATGATGAAAATACCATATTTCATGTGCCGAAACATAGAGAGGATGACCACTTTTGTGTAGAAGAATACTCCTGAGCAGCAGCACAACAACATTTATCATTATGTGCTCATCAAGATGATTGTGGTACATTAGCTTGGATTGCAGGGCATTACATGGGAAGATTTCATTTCCCATGACTTCTTCACAGCCCCTTAGCCTCCTCCAGAGACTGTTCATGATGCAGATGAGCCTTCACATCAGTTTGAAGGTCCCGAGATAGAGCCTATCGGTGTGCCAGTATTTGTTACTTATCAGAGAGGCACGAGATCATTATTTGCAGCAGCCCGACGAGTACTATCTCCACCCAGGGTGGAAGGGGTCTCATTGACATCGTCATCAGCACAGGTATAGGACATAGGAAAGAGGCCTATGCAGGAGGAGGGCCCTTTAGGAGGTCAGAATACTGATTTTACATTGATTGATGTGGACATGAGCTCTCCAAACTCAAAACTGAGAGAGATCATTCAGGTGCAGAAAAATGAGATCAGCACATTGACCGAGAAGTTGTAGAGAGCTCAGTGGATCATTAACTATTTGGATCAGTAGAATAAGCAGCTGGAGGATCATCAGACGATCATGGAATTACAAAACATCCGTGAGAACCGGCAAGCTGCCCGAAGAAGCCCATCCGAGATGACACCTGTCGAGCGGGAGATTGAGTCCGATAGGGAGAATTGGCTTGAGAGAGTCAACATCCATCTCTAGAAGCTGTTGGAGAAGGTGAATAAGGAGAATAACATGCTCCGACACATGAAGAATCACTATTGGGCATGCACACATGTTTGCAAAGCGAAAATCAAGATCCTAAAAGCGAGGCTAAGGAGGGCACTAAGGAGGCGCAAAAGGCATGATCGGCTCCAAATCTTGGCCGAAGCTTCTTTGGCTGAACATGGTACTTGATGAGGGACTTTCAGTCCAAATTTCAAAGAATTTGGAGAAAATTATTTCATTTTTGAATTTTTGGTCACAAAACAGGTTTTTCTGCCCGACGCGTAGCGCCACCTTGCGCGCGCTTACGATTGGGAGATCTTCTGGAGGAAAAATTGGTATTTCTGGATTTTTTATGAAAATTTATGCATGCTCAGGAATGGCCTAAGAGTTTCATCAAGTTCTGGGTGGTCTAAAGGGTCAAAAACACCTTGATAATGGCCATTCTGCCACTTTTTGCTCACACAGGAACCAGTATTGGGAGATTGAATGTTTGGAGGGGAAATGGACACCAAATCCATAAATTCAACTTGGGTTGGAAATTAGACAGGTAGGGCTTTCCAACGAGCTATCATGAGCGCAATTTGGACTTCAGGAAGTTCCTAAAAATCAGCTCCAAACTTGTGCTATGCATAGAGATTTTGGGCGCGATGCATAGAGGATTTTGGCCTATTTTTCACTCCACAGCTCAGAATTTCGCCTAGTTTTGGCCAGTTTCACTTTTTCATATAAATTTTGATCTACCTTGATGTAATTTCATGTTCATGATTTAATTTTGGCACATTTTTACTTGTTCTAGAAGATTCATTCACTAAAAAGTGAAATGTGAGTGAATGGATCAGTTTCCTAGCATATAGAGGCAAGATGTTTCATGGCCTATTTTCTAGTTCCTAGTTTAGATATGGTTGAAACAGCTCCTAGAATGATGAGCTCGACCCCTAGAGGCATGGGAATGGGTTAGGCTTGTCTATATGATGTATTTTCTCAGTCATTTTTAGGGTTGGACATTTGGGATTGCATAGCACTTCATTGTACATTCATTCTGCAATTTTGGCAAAGGAATTGACCAGGGTTTGCAGCCCTTTTTGGGATCCTTGTGGCTCTGTGTTTTGATGGTGTTTTCCTCTATGTATCTGTAAGTTCATTGATGTTTATGTGTACCATTTTCATGCTTCTTTCTTCTTAAACTGAACAAACAAGTTATAAAGGTAGAATTCATTGGTTTGCATTGCTATGCCTTCATTTTTGTTTAGTTTTTCATGTTTTCTTTTTGTTTGAGGAGGAATCTTGAGACCCTCTTGCCCTCTTTAGCTCCTCACTAGTTTGCTCCATCCATCCACTCAATTTAAAGCATCAAAACTATTACCTTCCCTGCCCCAATCAGAATTCTGCAAAACTAGGCCGAATCCCCGCACCCAAAACTGCCTTTCGTTTTGATCCAAAAAAACCCTAAAAATCAAAATCAAACTCCTTTATTCATATACCTAGCCTAAAATTAGCTTTCATTTCAGTCATCTCAAGCCCTATTGATTACTTTTCACTGAGATTGACCCGGAGAGAGCCCTCTCCTGTTCTGGTAGGGCTAACTACCAGACTGAGCGTGGTATGATGTTACCCTGAACTCTGCCTTCCTTCAGCCTGAGGTAGATTTAGGCAATAACATAGTGGCGACCATACTGGGGAAGAATATGGTTTGCTTGTTGGTGTTAATTGTTTTGTAAGCTACATACGGAGCCTGAAGTTATGCCAGGTAGCATTCGAAACGCTTTTGCTTTGCATTAGCGGAAGTAGATAAACGCTGCTTCAGTCAATCTCCGGTCTAGCTTGTGAACGTGACACTTGACTTGTGAATTACCCCAGTATATCAAATCGTTCTGGACTTTTGGGTGATGAGTCTAGAATTTGATAGGCTGAACAAGTTGGTTTTGTCCCTTTGATTTTGAAATTAATCCAACACATTGGCTTCCAGAAGACATACTAGAGAAAATACGGATCTCGATCCACCTCTAGTATATGAGAACCCCAATCTGATTTCAAGAATTCTTCGTCGAGAAAGTCCCGTGATCCCTCTTTTCAAATCTCATTCATGCCCTACTGTATTTGAATTCCTTGAAGATATTGAGTTTGATGATCAATTTGAGTTGTCATTGTTTGAAACTAAATCTGAAAGTGTTATTGGTTCTACTGTCATAAATCCTAAGTTTATCAAGTATCTTGAGATCGAACAAGCTAATAGATCCATTGATAGTTACATATTGAACATTCAAAACTCAATTGTGGCAAAAAATATTCCTGAGTTTATCGAATATGCTTCTGAAACTCTTGGTCCATCAGCAGTTACATCCGGTTCACAAGTTCACACCGAGCTTCCCTTCATTCGTACCATTCCCGTGCAACCATCCATATATGATCAGCAATCTGCAATAGTTTCTCCTCCTTCCCCACCACATACACCTTGCACATCTACTGCTCCTACTCCTCCTATTTCTCCAAGACAGATTATAATTCCACCAAGAGCAATGGCCAGTAGATTTGCACCCCTTGTCCTGCCTCCAAACTTGGATGCTATGCCCGCAGATTATCAAAGTAAGATCCCATTATTTGATGGCACTCCACAAAGTGTTCCCGCTCAGTAGCCTATTGATAGAATGGTAGAATTATTTGATCTCCATGAAATTGATGAAGAGAATGTCACCATGAGATTGTTTGTGCAAAATTTTGGTGGTGAAGTACGTAAATGGTTCAGAGCTTTGCAGCCTAGAAGTATTGCTACATTGGCCGAGCTGCAGAGACAATTTTTAGACTGGTGGGAAGTAAAGAAAGATCCTCTTAAAATCACTTCTGAATATACCAAGATCAAGCGCAATGCTGGTGAGTCCGTCTGTTAGACTCCTATACCAATAGGTGTCATTTTTCATGATTGTCTTGATTGAACTATGGAATATGTTCAAACCTTTTTCTTGGACAAAGGTGTTCCATATTCTTGAAAAACCAAAAAATCAAAAAAATTAAAAAATGTAAAGAGGGTATACCCTAAAAGAAAAATCAAAGGGTAAAAATAATAAAAATGGCCAAAAAGTAAAAGAAATGAACCCCATCAAAAAACAAAGGCCAAGGAAAGTGTGCAAGTCTAAATGCCACTACTTTTTACTCTGATGTAATAAACAAATTGTGTGCAACTTGTATTTTATGCCACAATTCATGAATAGTCAAACTGTTTAAGCTTGGCTAGTTCATTTTTCAATTTCATGTTGTATAATAGAGAATAAATATCTGACCAAACAGTTTAATCTTGGCAGATAAGTAGATAGGTAGAGTTAATAAAAGGTGCTCAACAGTTTAATCTGAGCCCTTGGATGCAATAAGTGTAGAATTAGATATATTTGCCTTGTAAAAGAAAAGAAGATTGAAAAGGGTTTGCAAGTCTAAATGCACCCTAATAAAGAAGAGAAAATGGTAGTAGTAGATAGGGTAGGTAGATGGTGTTACAAAGTTTTATCTGATGAATGATGCTGCTAAATGTTTTTAATCCTTTACTTTCATCACAAATACTAAAGCAGGAAATACACTGGAAAATCACAGCAAGCAAAGTCAAAATCATTAACTTCCCTCATCACTTTCCCCTTAAAGTTTTACTAATTTCCCCCAAAGTACTAATGTACTTGGAGATCAAAGGGGCTCAAGGCATTTCCTTGACTTTTGGAGGGACCGTACCCTCGGCCTAATGATCAAAAAGACCTAAATACTTGAGATAATTCATCATTATAATCATTCACCTTTAACCTTTTCCTAAGTAAAATCCCATTTTACTTAGGAAAATTATGCAAAATTCCATAAAATCCCTCAAAATAACTTACTATTCTAAGTTTAAGTGTTGAAGATGATATATTGTTATTTACTTCACAAATTGTCACTTTCTTAGATACGCAAATGGTTTAGTCTTTGTCCTTTTGTTACATAATGTTTAACTGCCCAGTGCTAACTCTGAAGGAAACTTTTATCTTATATATAACTTTTAATTATTATCGAAACCCCTCTATTATAAAGTTTAGCCAAAGTATTTATTCTGCAGACCAAATAAACATTATACCAAGTCTTTTATTAAAAGGTTATAATATTAGTCCTGTTTCTATAAAGAATTAAACAAGACAGACATGTATAATATATTAAAACACACATCTAGAAACTTAAACATATAGTGATATATATGTTTTTGTTTAAACCCAAAGATGAATAAAGCAAGTTTTAATTCAACCACTGAAAGTCTTAGCCACCGTGGCTCATCCACCATGGCATTCCGCCTTATCGCTCAACCCCACCGACCCTTATTTCTATTATACAGTGGGATTAACTAATTATCAGAATTAGTTAATAACCAACCTTCTCCGCCAATCAGAAGCTCCCCGGGATGATTAATAACGATAATCACGTGTAAAACCCCGCCGGGCCCGCACAATAACGCCTCACCTTCTCCCCTTCTTTTCCACCGTCAGATCACCCCACCACAGATCTACGGCTAACGTTCTTTCCGCTAGCCATCCAATACCCGAATAATAACCAGTGGGGGATTGGTGGTATTTGACCAGTCTCCCGTCCACGTGTCGTTACTTTTATGGAATCGCTGCCCGCTCGTTCAAAACCACTCTTGTCTATAAGCGGTGCGGGATCACCGCTTACCGCTTACCGCTTACCGCCCGACCCTGCTCACGTCAGCCCGTACGTCGATGACGTCACTCCTCGGAAAAATAAAAAACTCTTTTAACTTGTAAATAAAACCATTTTTCCGTGTTTTTCTGTTATTTTCGTTATTGAAAACGACAGCGCTCCCTGCTACGATTTTCGAAATTTCTACTGAAATTGACTGATTCACTCCAAGATTTCGCTGCACCCATGTTCAAGTACATTCCCGCCATCACCTGTTACCTGTTAAGAACCAGCCTTCTTCTAAAAAATAGGGATTTATCCTTTTCCGCTCCGACTGCAAGTAAAACTCAGTTTTCTTGGTTTTTCGCCGAATTAGTGTTTAAATCATATTCCTAAGATCATCCCCTGAGGTTTTAAAACTGTGAATTGTTCCCTTGAAACTGCATTTGTGTTAATTTCCTTCATTTAAATTGAAATTGCACCCAGCCTGTGAAGAAAACCCAGAGACATCCGTTTTGAATCCACAAGAACCAAAACGGAAGCCCCCGCAGCCTTGAATGATGCTCCATTTTGAACCTGGTAAAAACCTCACTCCCTTGTCCATTGGGGAATTGCTTGAAAAATCTACTTAGTTGTCCCCTGAAGAGGTGACCAGAAGATTACATCCTTGGATAAACAGTCTTAATACTAGTCATAAGATTTGTTTACTCCAATATTGTTATCAAATCTATTCAAACAGAGGTTAGAAAGCATAACAGCTAAAGAGTATCAGTGGTTAAAGTGTATCAGGTAAAAGTCAGTGAAAGTTAAAATGAAGTTACAGAGCAGTCAAAGGTAAACAGTAAAAGTAAATACAAAAGGCAGTAAAATGGTAAAAAGAGATGAGAATACTTTCACCAATAGTGATTTTTGTCTAAAGTGAAAGTAAAACAGTCAAAAGAGCAAGAAAGTAAAAAGATGAAAAAACACAACAAGAAGGAACATTTTTGCAGAAATTGCATATTTTAGTCATAGTTTTGCAGAAACTATTGTGATCAATCCAAGATGAATTTTACAAAACTGAAGGAGTTTTATGTTCTTAAGAGGTCCATATACAAAAACCTCTCTCACTTTTCTAACAGCCATTATGGTTTTGGAAATATTAAACAATGTTGGAAAGCACTTTTTGCAGAAAATTCCAGTTTAAGTCATCATTTTGCAGAGAGGATTGTGGCCAATACAAAATACTTCATAAAAAACTGAAGGAGGTTTTTGTTCCTAAGAGACCCATCTACAAAACCATATCTCATTTTTTTCACAGTGGTTTTAGAATGAGAGATACATGTGCATCTTTACAGGCCATTTTTCAGACTCTGTAAAACTCTGTTTTACACATATTTTTTACAGAGACTATTATGCATATCTGGAGAGGAATTTTGGGAAACTGAAAGAGGTTTATCTCACCAACATATTTATCTACAATAACCTCTTTCACTTGTTACATATCTATTACGGATTGAGAAATAAAAAGATATCATTGGACCCCAAGTTTGCAGAATTGTTGGAGCAGATTGCACAAAGAAAGGAAGCAGTTAGTGACTTGGATGCCTCATCATCAACTAAGATTTGGATCAAATTCGAATTCTCCTCTTTGTCATCACTTATCCATCAAAAATAGTGCCAAATAGTTTGAGTGTCCTTTACTTTAGTTATATTTATGTAAATAGTTGGAGAGATTTGTGAACCAATTTTGATATTTGTTTCAAGATATTTTAGTTTAGAATTTGTATAAATACTCCACTCTTGGAAGCATTTGGGGGGGATTCTATTACTCTGCTGTAACATTGAGATTTTCGGAATAAAAGCATTTTGGAGAAATTTTTTCGTGGCTTACTGGATGACGATTTAAAGCACTGGACTTGTTGCAGGATTCATGTGTTGGACTACAATTCAATAAGTTTTTCTACCTTTTGTCTGAAATTTTATATTAGTTTATAATACCATCATATCCATTTCTGAATAATTTACATAAAGGATTGAAACATAATTTTCTTAATTGTACTCTGTTTTCAAATGTTATTATTCTTAATGTTTTCTTCTAAATTAGTTATAAGCATGAATTCTTAAATGCTCTTGCTTTTCTAATTTAAACACTGTTGATTACTATAATAAAGAATTCTTCATTGCTCTTTGTTTGTGATCATCTCATTTCTTTCTTTTGAACATGGTGAAAGATTCTTAGCTGCCTTTCATCCCTTCAAGATCATCCCATCCACTTTAAATTTTAAGGATTGTTCTCTGTCTAGCTATCTTGCCCTGTAATACCATCTTGTGCTTAGAATAGAAATCCAGTAAAGCCATCCTTTGACTCCATAGCCCAATGGACCGAAAGCTCTCAACCTTGCCCTTAGTTTGTGGATTCCACCAATTTTCAAACAAACCCTTGAATCTATAACTAGCCTAAAACCTTTCAAGAACAAAGATAAATCATAAAGAGAGAGCCCTCTCTGGATGCAGATTGGCTAGATTCTGCATCTGAAGGTTGGTTTGTGGTTACCTCGGGTATACTTTCCTTTTCCACAACTTCAA